>PVJO010000427.1:0-244464 GCA_004026905.1 Hystrix cristata
CTGCGGCCCAGACACTCTGGCCAGGTTGAGATGCGAGTTTCCTGTCCGAACTCCACCATAGCAATTCTTGCATCTTCTGCGAGAGAAGCAGATGCAGCAGAGAGGATGGAGGGTGTCAGCCGTGACGATTACGGGACGGAGTCTGGAAAGAGGAGAGATTTCACAGTGAAAAGGGTCGATCGCACTCCCATTCTTGGAGTCTTTTTCCTGAGTCTCGCTCTCCTCGCCCCAGAGTGTCATCGGCTCCTACCGCCAGTGACGGTGGGAGGACTGAGGGCCGTGTGCAAAGCAGGTCAAGGGAGATGTGACAGGCACGGAGCTCCCAGCTTCGTGGCTGGCACTTTGCTGCCTTGTTCCCTCCATTATCACATCTGATTCTCAAGGAAGCCAACGGGAAAATGAGGGTTCGGAGTGACCTCCCCTCACTGTGCAACTTGTAAGTTGCAGGAAAACATTTTTGAAGCCAGAGTTGTTTAAATGCAAAGGCAAGAAGAGGCTGCAGTGTTTGCGAGGAACCAAATTCTTTGTGAGCGTGATAACATTCCCAGGGAACTAGCACATGACTTATTACCAATGCTGTTGGTCATGCCTCGGATGATGGATTCATTTATCCACTAAAAGCTGTGACTAAAGATCACCTACACAGAATAGTGATGTTTCCACTCACGAATGCTTTGGTTTGCAAATAGAAGCCTTTGGCAAAATCTCGCTGCTGTTCTGGACTCCGCACTGGGTGATGAACACAGCAACAGCCTTTTCCTCCAGAGGAACACAACCTTGGGCTCCTTCCCCAGAATCATGGAACAAATTGAGCTGAGGAACCGAGGTACCACTTTAATTGTGCAAACGGGGCCTCCAGGAATAGATCAATCTACTCAAAAACATTTCTTGAGTGCCCCTAAATAGCTATTAATACTTGTTGAGTCTCCATCAGGCACTAAGCCTTCGACAGGCCAATACCTGCCTTGCTGGAGAGGCCCACATAAACATTACATTATAATTGAATTCATTTTAATGCTGTATTCATTAATCTTTCGAGAACAAGATGAGGAGTGATTCCCTAAGAGTTAACAAATGTGGTTCATTAACCCTCAAATGGGTTCACTTGGCACAGGCGTTTCTGGCAGTAAAACAGGACTTCTCGGGATTTTAACAGGCTGCTGCACTTGGTGAGTCCCCAAGAGCAACAGCACACCATCTTTCCCAGACTCCTTAGATGAGTAGAACCTTCCTCATGGAGCATTTTAATGAAAACCACATTGAGAAATGCTGGTGGTGGATATGAAACATATATAAAAAATGGCAAAAATCCAATTCGAAATGAGATAAACACGGTTTTAAAAATATATCCTACCACTTTCAACACCCCGGTTAGAACCTACAAATCACAGAAGAACACAGAATAGCCACGGCGGCAGTTTGCACAATCAGGGTATTTTTATGAACTTGCTACACCAGCCATTGGAATCAAAGAAGTAATCCGATAGCTCATTGGCACTGGCTCTTGTAAAGATATAAACATCCAAACACCCCCTCGTCATCACAGCAACATTATCCCTAATTACCGATTGTAACCGCTCCAGTGCAGAAGCCTGGTGCGTGAACCTTCGCGGAACTGTTGCGCTGGCTCCCCGAGTGAAGACGCAAGAGCACCACCTGCTGGACGCAGCTCTCTCTTGCAAGCTCGCGCAGGGCTCGGAGGGGCAAGGCCAAGCTCCTTGCTGCAAACCCTCGTGGTTACCAGAAACGAATGCATCATGACTGTGCAGAATTTGCAGAGATAAACTTCCATTCTTATCCCAGTGAATAAAGTCCCAAACCCAGTGACAAATTCTCAAAAAACAATAGAAAGTCAAGACAGAAAAGTAGGAATTAGAATGTGCAAATAGAAAAAACCTTTGGTGTTTAACAAATACATTTGATTAAATATTGCATTGTTTCTCTTATATAAGAAACCCAAAGTGTAAATGAGGAACAAAATGGAGGGTAGATGCTGGGAAATACGAAGAATTTGTTCAAATGGGAAGGGGAGCAAGGTGGGAGAGGGAAGGAAGGAGGGAAAAGGGATTTTAAAAAGAAAATGGAAGGAAAAAATGGAAACAGTTTTTACAAAGGGGGAGAAGGGTAGGAGGGGGGAAAGGGGAATGGAAAAATCAAACAATTCAGATACGTTACATATAGGCACAAATACCCCATGATGAATGCTATCGCTATGTATGACAAACATGTTCTAATAAAAATAAAGATAAAAACAGAAATGCATTCGACCTGGAAAATAAGTCTCGCTGTGGTCTCTTTGCTAAGACGTGCTAAAGCTGCATTAAATGCTGTCAGGGATGAACACTTAAACAAACACATTTAGATTAATACTCGTTTTGAAATGAGTGTTTGGCCCCCTTCCGCAGAGGAGAAAGCTGGGGGTGTGACTATAGGAAGACTTGAGCCACACCGTACAGAACAGAGGGCTAGAGACACACTTGAAGGCAAAGCACTGCAAGCCTTCCAGGTTGTGGAAGCCCCTAAATTCCCTCTGGTGCTTAAATTCATGTAAGATAAAGTTCTATCACCTGTAGCAAAAGGGTACTTATTAATACACTGTGTGTTTTGTTTATTTACTTACTGTTCATTTAGAAAATTTTCATTAGTTTTCCTCTTTATCGAGGGAACATTTTTAAGTTTGTATTCAATTTCGCATGTGAATTTTATTTATGTATTTGATTTTAATGCGTGTCTTAATTCCAATATGTGCTCCTTAGTATTTCCTTAAATACTTCCCAATATCATATGCATGTCCATATTTCTTTGTCTCTTAAGTCCATCTGTTTTCATCTGCTTTCTTATCATCTTTGTATCTCTGATTTGTTCCATACATTGTTGGACTGTATGGAGACAGTGTAGGCGCTGTATAAATTTTTTTTCTTGGGCTGGAGGTGTAGCTCAGTGGTAGAGTGCTTGCCTCACATATGTGGGCCCTGGGTTTGGTTCCTAATACTGCAAATAATAACAATAACAAAAATAATTTATCTTTTCTGTGATAATAACTATTTCTCAAAGTAGTACCAAACATTCTTTTGAAACTTGAGTACAACGAAAGTCTTGATTCAAAAAAGGGAATGTGTGTGTGTGCTCGCAAGTGTGCACCAGGGATGTAGCCCCGCGTGAAGGCCTCGGGTTCACCCCCCAGTTTTGGGGACGGGGGATGTAAGAAGATAATCAGTCTCGCCATTCTTGGAGGCAGCAGCCTGAGACCACAGGAAAGAAGCCCCCAGCGGGCAGCCTGGGAGCAGAAGCGCCCTGCGAGGGCTCCTCCGTGCACCTGAGTGACTCTGGCTCTGTCAGGCGGGACCATAGCATGAGGCTCCTGCGTGGCTGCTCTTGGCTTTCCCCTCATTCTTTCCACAGCTCCATGAACTTTCCAGTTTGCCCTTCACAGGAGGAGGGAGCTCTGACGGGTCACGCAGCCTCAGTGAAGTGACTGTGCTTTGGGTCCCTGAAAGAAGTGCTTCTAAACCAGGCATGGGACACACGCCTGTAATCCCTGCACTATGGGAGGCTGAGACAGGATAATCGCAAGTTCAAATCCAGCCTGGGCAACTTACCGTCTTAGCAAGACCCTGTCTCAAAATTTAAAAAAATAAAATAAAATAAAAGGGCCCAGAGGTAGTTCAGTGCACAGGTCCCAGGTTCAATCCCCAGGGCTGAGGTGGGGAAATTTTCTTCTAGGAATCTTGGAAGGAGACAGAGGAGAACTCTCAGAGGAAGTTTTTCCTGGGAAGGAAGCACAGCAGCATGTATCTCTTCCTGTTCACATAATTATTTGGATCCCTTGCTCTCAGCGGAACATAGTCTTCCAAAGCCACCGGAGAGTCAGGAATGGCTGAGGTCTTGGTACTTCAAGCCACCGCCCTCACAGAGGCGGAAGGAGGCAATCGCACAGGCCTGGTGCCACATAGGAGGCACCTCCTACTCGTTCACCTTCCCTGGACCTGGCATAAAATGCAATGTTAAGGTTACAAAATTTTCATCTGGTGTTTATAAAGTAGGAGTCTAATAATATTAAATAAACACCACATGTAACACTTTCAGAAATTAAATTAAAAAGACACTTAGTATCTCTTACCACTGACCTGTAGAGAAAGTACATAAATAGATGGAGGAGAAAGTGTGACCATCTCATTATAAATAAATTTGGAGATAGCGTTCTCCTTACCCAAGGCAGAAGTGTTCCACGGTCTTAATTCAACTTTTCAAAATGCATCTTGGTTTTTCCTTCCACTCCTTCACAGTCTTCTTTAATACAAGTCTTCAGGCTTTCTTCTCCGCTTTCTCTTCCATCTGGAGTTTCAACTAAGCTTCTATGTATGTGCATGCACACACGCGTGCACGCACACACACACACACACACACACACAGGGTCTCTGTTTCTCTCTCTCTCTCTCTCTCTCTCCCTCCTCCTGCCCATAAGGTACTTTGAGTCCCTTGACAAAAACTTGAAATTCTCAGGATTTCTCTGGAGAGGCTGTCTGCTATTTTGTCAATAACAGGTCAATATTCTGACTCTGAAGCTGTGTGAACATCTCAGTGGCAGGCTGCAAACAGACTTCTGGTCTCTGCAGATCATTCGATAGCTCTTGGTTGCCTCTAGATCAAATCCAAACCCTGTAGGTTCGCAGACAGGGTCCTTCCTGTCTGTCTAGCCATTCCCGGCTCACACCCACCCATTTCACGGCGTACGGCTTTCCAACCACACCAGATACCCTTTCCTAAATTCACCAGCCCCCCGAGCATCCACTGGGTTCTGGAAAGACTGCAAACCCTTGCCCTTGCCCGCACTGCGCGGCCTCTCCACCCATCCCTTCTCTGTCGATGCTCAGCCTCTCACGCTGAGCATTCAGCTCAGCTTCCCCTCAGCCAGGTGGGCTGAGGCTTCCCTCCACCCTGGCCTTCTGAAGTGGCCTACAAGTTGGTTGGTTGGGGCATACAAGTTTTGCCTTCTAGAATACAAGCTTTACAATGGTGAAGTCCTTTATTTATATCCATCATCCCAGTGCTTTTGATGCTTTGTGATAATCTCAGGATGTGGGAAGGGCAAGAGGTCGCATTGTAACTGATGGGAAAAATTTTCTCAGAAAAATTCTCTTTTCTAAAAGGTCACATAAACTGGGTCCAGTGGTACACACCCCAAATTCCAGTTACTTGAAAGGGTAAAGTAGAAGGATTGCAAGCTCAAGACTAGCCTGGGCAATTTAAGGAGAACTTGTGTCAAAATTTTAAAACTAAATAAAAAGGGCTAGAGACAGAGTGCAGTGCAAAAGCCCGGAGGCCAATCCCCAGAACCAATCATAAATCAATCAATAACCAATCAATCAATCAGAAGTAAAAAGTCTGAAGAGAGTTTGGTGCCCATGGAGTGACACATTCAAGCTTCTCCCACTTTGCTGCACCTTCAAGTGCACTTCTTTCCCCATATTGACCCCAGGACCAGTATTAGTCAGCTTCCTGTTGTTATAAAAAAATACCTGATATACACAATTTAAAGGAGGAAAGGTTTAACTTGGGTCATGGTTGTAGTTATCGGTTGGATGGCTCCAAGGCAGACACATCAAGGTGGAAGGACACAGTGGAGCAAAGCTGCTCACTTCATGGCAGCAAGGAAACAGAGAGACAGGCAAAGAACCGGAGAAGAAGGAAACAGGGACCAGATACACTCTCCAAGCAACCAACCCAGGCACATCCAGAAATGTGCTTCACTGAGCTCCCAGGCGGCTCTCAAGTCAGTCAAGCTGACAATCGACACTAATCAGCCCAGGACCCAGCATGGCTGTTCCAGCTGCAGCCATCATATCCACATTCGGTCCAGCAGGAGATATGACAGAGAAGAAGAGTGAAAAACAGTTCCTGGACATTATGTCTATTGCAATTTGCATTCCAGAGATCAGAAAAATGACAACACTTGGCAGAGGAAGAAGTGTGGAAATGGAGTCTTTGTCTACCATTTCATTATGCAAATTAAACACATACTCATGAAACAGACATCCCAAACCACCATGACTCACAGTCAGTAGAAGTTACACTTGAAGCGAGTTAAGGTGCATGCATTTAGCATTCATTAGTTACTCTGCCACCAAGCTTATATGTCATATATATTCACAATTTTAATCTAAATTTAACTCAATCGTGTGTTGGGATGTTATTGCAGTCACTGCTTCTGGAATCACGTATATCAACTATTAATAGGATTGTTCTTCCCAGCTTTGCCTGTTAAACATGGAGCTCCATTACCCCCTGATTATCTTAGTGAAAAACAACTCCTGAGCAAATTATATAGCTTAATTGTAATCAAGAAGTTGGCCTGGTTATATTACCTGACGAAATCACACCTTCAAGTCCCCGGCCCTGCTCTGCGTCCTCCCCCACTGCACCTTCCTTCCCGCCATGTTCTCATCCTAAAGGTGGCACTGTCTTCTGTCCCCACCTCCAGCCCATCCCCAAATTCTGCTGGTGCCTTCTGTCCTAAAGCTTCCCTTCCTCCGTCCCCACCAGACACACAGTCCAGGCCCTCACCCCGGCCTGCCCCAGGACCTTCCCTGCATCTGGTCGCAGCCCCTTCTCTCTGCCATTAGCATGGCCACCAAGCCACGTGTGCTGCTTCCCTGCTCGAAATCTTCTCTCTCGCTCACACAGTCACGCACCCACTTCCCACCCCCAGCCTCCTGGCCAAGAGGAGAGCCTGGATCCCGCTCATCCTCTCAGAAACAGCTCCCAGCGCTTCCCTCGGGGGGTCTAAAGCCCTCCCTGAGGGTGCCTGTGCCCCTCTAGCACACGAAGCCATGTTCTCACCTGGCGCAGACTCTGGGAAATGCTCCACTCCTTCACTCCTTTTCTGTCTTCTTCCTGTCTGCAACTCTCTAGTGACCCCTCCAAGTCAGCCCAGCCATCTCAGATTCACCCCTGCAGGCACCCCCTGCCTTCTGCCTCCCAGCCCACAGGAGAGTAAGGACTGCCCTTTGCCCCACTCCCATAAAAAATATTCTTTCCTTGTGGTACTTACGAAGATACTTTAAAACTTTTTTAAATGAGCTCGTTTACATTTCAAGACGTTTAAGAACAAAAATTTTCACTTTGTATTTGCATCTTCAGATCCTCGTATGATGCCTAACACATAACAGAATCTCAATAGAATGAAACAATAAACATATAAATTAGTAGTCCGGTGTGTTTATGCTCACATAATTTTATGTGGTTGAAAATTATTGGATGTATAATTTGATATCCTGGGTTTTCACCCTTAAAACTATGTAATAAATGTTTAACTGCTATGAACAGGCTGCCAAACCAAGTGCCTTATGATCATAACATTTTTAATGAACATCTATTATATAACTGTCATATAGTTTGAAAATATTTTCTCATTGCTAGGCATTTGTATTAGTTATATTTTTATATTGTACATAACATTTTGAAGAATATGATTGTCTTAAATCTCTGTGTTCCAGAATATTTCTTTAGAATTCATTTCTAGAACCAGAATTCCTAAGAGGACAACACCCAAGCCAGGGAGAGTGGGCCGTGGAGGGCCGTGTCACACACTGGCAGGTTGGGCAGCATGGCCAAACCCATCTGGAAATACAGAAGCAGAATGTGGGTTTGAGCATCTCATTTGAAGAGAGGTGTAGTCTGTAGTCCCACCCGAAGGCATCTACACCAGAGCAAAGAGGTCAGAAGAACCTGTAAAGCATTACACACAAGCCATCGTCCGAGGTACATGGAAGGTTCACCTGCAGGCACCACCGTGGAAAAGAGGAAGGGCTTGGTGTCATTCCTGTGAGTGAGAAGCATCGCCAGCTGCTGTGTCTACCAAGCACGTGCTGCGCGCCGGGCCATGTGCCAAGCGACTTAGCCCTAGTATTGTTGAGTCTTCGTCTCACAGATGACTGAGACTTCAGGAGCTTCAGTTACCCACCTGTTCACAAAGGTAGCTAGTAGCAGATCTGATATCACAAATCCATGTTGCACTTATTCTAAAATATGTATTTGCAACCAGTTCTGATGCCCTACACAGTCTCACTAGGATGAGCCTAACAGTAGGAGACAATGAAAGTAGATCCTTAGGCTGCATGGGGCAGAGACAGAATGAGCCTTCCACATGGGAGGCAACTCCTGAAAGCTGTTGTCTTTTCCTCAAAAATCTGTATATGTGTGCCATCACTATGGAAAACAGTATGGAAATTCCTAGAAAAACATTAAAAATAGATTTACATATGATCTAGTGGTCCTATTTCTGGATATCCAACCAGAAGAACTGAAAGCAGGATGTAGGGCGCCAGCTTGATGTGGCTACAGCCATCTCGGTGGTAACCGCAGTTCTGGCAGCCGGGTGAGCCTGGCGAGTATCTCAAACCCCACAGGACAAGATCATCACCAAGACTGCCAGCCAGTGAAGAAAAAGAAGAAAATGATATCGATGGAGTGTGTCCCCGGCATGACTGCCTTCCAGGAAATTTCAAAAGAAATTCTTTACTGAAAGAAAATGATAGAGGTCGTGAACTGGGGTCACATAAAGGAAACTATTAGGCAGTCAATAAGCAGAGATACAAAAATATTTACTTCTCTTGTTCCAGTCTGGTCTCATCCATAACTGCTTGTTCAGCAAGAGTGTATCAACAATGTACTAGATACTGAGACATAAAATAAACATATGAGATGGGAAAGAGGACTTGGGACCATGCTAAGGGAGCTTTATGTTATTTAAATGTAGGTTTAGATTAATTGTCAGAGTATACCTCAGACTCTAAGGAAGTCATATGAAAAATGTAGGAAGCAAGTATACCAAATAACTTAATAGAAGAGAGAAAATGGAATCACAGGGAGAGACTGGTGAGCATTAGAAAGCAGAAAGGGAAAAGAAACTTCAAAAAATGAGAGCAAAGAAAATAGGAAAGAGTTACCAATATGGTACATGTTAACTCAACTGTATGAATAATCACTTTAAATGTGAATTATCTAAGTGCACCAATTAAAGGACAGAGTGACAGAATAGATTAGAAAATAAGACCTAACATTCTGTGTTGTTCATAAGAAAATGCATTTGAAATACAAAGTCATGGGAAAGGGGATTAAGGATATATTTGTCAAAGGATTCAAAATGTCACTTATATAACACTAATATTCAGTTAGTCTACTGTAAAATGTGGTGACCATTGTTGATAACAATGTATTTTACTGTGGAAAATCACTAATGGCTAGATACCCAGGAATAATGTTTTAATTTCCAGAGAAATTGAAAAAAAGAAGGATTTCCAACTGTGCTGTGTGGGCCACTGATGCCTGAACTGTTTCTTAACCGCCATTAGACATATTAATAGTTTTGGGGAAAGGCCAGGTACACTGTGGGTGGCTGTGGCCCACCTTTGTCTAGCTTAGCATGTAAACCCTTCTTCCTGCCCAAGGGCGCAGGGATCCTCCTGCCTGGCTGCCAACCAAGATGCTCTTCTCTCTGGAAGTCCCCAGTGAATTGCACTGTCTGCCTCCTCAATCTCTTGGCACCTTCTGCCTTTGGCAGCTGATTCCCGTGCATCAGAATCAGGGTTTTCTGAAACAATAGGATCTTGAAACAATATCTGCACACCCGTGTTCACAGCAGCACTATTCATAAAGGCCAAGCATCTCAAGTGTTCCATTGATTGATGAGTAGATAAACATAGTGTGTTTTATCTACACAGAGAAATATTATCCCACCCTAACAAGGAAGGAAATCTTATCTCATGTTGCAATATGAATGAATCTTGAATATGGATGATGCTAAGTGAAATAGTCCAGTCACAAAAAGAAATACTGTCTGATGCCAATCATATGAAGTATCTAAAGTAGTCAAACTCATGGAAAAAGAAAGTAGAATAGAGGCTACCAGGGGCTGTAGCAGTGGGAAAGGGTAGTTGTTTAATTGGCATAGAGCTTAAGTTTTGCTAAATGAAAATGTTCTGGAGATCACAATATGATCACAATATGAATATACTTAACACTTTTGAACTGTGCACTTAAAATAGTTAAATGGTAAATTTTTGTCATACATTTTTACTGTAATAAAAACTAGGCACATAATCTGCATCCTATTTGGTTACTATATTTATCATAACAATGTCCTCCTCAGCCTTCTAATAAAAAGACTCTTTAGGAAGACATACAGCTATTCCCCTGCAGGTTGGCAGGTCCCTCATCGCCTACCCTCGGTGTGAGAAGCGTGACTCCACTTACACCTCCAAGGGAGCCAAGGCCACCATGATCCACAGGATCTTGTGTTTTTCACATCTTCATCCAGAGAAACTACTGGCCATTTATTTGCTTCCTGCTTCAATACCAGTGCTGTTTAAGAGGTAATCCATAATTTTCATGTCAGGTTTGAGAAACAACGCCTTTCAGGAATAACCGACTTTTTAAAAAGGAGATCCTTACAGATTGCATTCCTTCCAACCCACAAGCAATAAAAGCAAACAGTAGAATGGAAAGGAGGCTGCCTCACTGACTTTTTGAGCACCGCATGAATTACAGCACGGGTTGTGGCTTCTCACCCTCACACCCAGCCCAACACTGAATCTGTGTGCTGGAACATTCTGTCCTTAGCCCACTTCTGTCCGGTTATGTGTTTTATACTGACCCTTCTTTCTTGTGTGCCTCTTTGTAGTACATATGGCTTTTACATTATAAACTCCACATTACTCTGTTATTAATGTTCCTTTAAACATTTAAAAATGAGAGAAATGTTTTTGTGATCTACTCATCTATGTATTTATGATTCCAGATACTCTCTGGTCCTTTGTGTAAATCTAATAGAATTTTTCCTTCTGCCTAAAGAACTTTTGTTATTGTTTCTTTTGCTTTAGTCTGCTGGCAATGAATGCTCCCAGATACTAAGGTCTGGAAAAATGTCTGTACTTCATCTCCCTTACTGAAAGATGTTTTTGTTGGAGATAGAACTGTCAGGATTTTTACTTTTTAATACTTTAAAAGTATTGAAAGATTAAAAGATTGTGCTGCATTGTTGCGTTGGTTTGCACAGGCTGCCATGTCAAGCACCATAGAAATTTGTTTTCTTACAATTCTGGAGGCTACAAGCTTAAGATCCAAGTGTCAGCAAGGAAGTTTCTCCCGTGGTCTCTCTGGCTCATAGATGGCCATCTTCTCCCTGTATCCTCAATGATCGTGTGTGTGTGTGTGTTTGTGTCTGTGTCCTGGTCTCTTCTTACTGAACACCAATCACATGGACTAGGACTCACCCTAATGACTGCATTTTAACCTAATTGCATCTTCCAAGATCCTTTCCGTTTTGAGGCACTGGGGCTTAGAGTTTTAACACGTGAATGAGGGGGTTATGCTTTGAGACTGTAACGAGTTGTTTCTGACAAGAAGTGTGCTATTGTTCTTGGCCTTGATCTGCTGCATACAAGATCTGCTTTCTCTAACCACTTTTAATATTTTCCATCTGTCGCTCTTTTTCAATAATTTGCTTGGGATATTCCTTGGAATGGTTTTTCTGCACCTCGCTTTTAGCTTGTTGAGATTTTTAGTCTAACACTTTATACTTCTTTATCAAATTGTGAATATAAAAGATGTTACAGTACTTCCTCAAATTATTGCTGCCCCACTCCCATTTTCCTCCCCTTCTGAACTCCGATTTATTATCTATTTAAACATTTGTCTTATTCCACAAGTTGCTAATACCCCTCTTCATCTCTTTAGGTGTTTTCCTCCTTTCTATGCCTCATTCGAATCATTGCTAGTGCTTTGTCTTCAACTTCAGATTTTCTTTTGTAACGATTAATTTACTATAAATCCTATCCAATGTTTCCCCCAAAATACTGTGCTTTTCTTCTAGAGTCCCATTACTTCTACTTAGATCTTCCACTTCTTTCAAGTTTCCTGTTACTTTTTTCAACTCATGAAGCATACTTCTGGTTAGTATTTCAAAAGCTATGTCTGCTCACTCCCTTCTGTTATTTCTCTGTCTGTCTTGACTGAATACTCTCCTGATAATTACTTCTAATATTGTCCTGCCTCTTTGTAAATCTGATATATTTTTATTGGCTCTCAGGTATTTTGAACTTCACATTGTTTGACCCTGGTTTTTGTTGGATTCTTTTAAATTAATCTGAACCTCGTTTCAGCCAGGGTTCTCCAGAAAGTGAACTCACGGGTGATGTATGGAAAGGAGCACAGGAGAAAGCATGTATTAGAGGAGTTGGATCACTCTAGTATGGAGAGTAAGGAGGATGAGGCCCTCTGAAAACTAGAGACCCAGGAGTCCTAGTAGCATGTTTTGGTTCAAACCCAAAGGCCTTAAAACCAAGGAGACCAATGGTGTGACCCAGCCTGAAGCCAAAGGCCCACAAACCCAGAACATCACTGGTACAAGTCGTAGGGCCCAAAAATCAGAACTGGACTTCTGACACCCAAGGACAGGAGAAGGTTTTCCTCACTGTGAGAGAGAAAAGAAGAATTCACCCTCCTCCACTTTTTATTTTCATCTGGGCCCAAGCCTAATTGGATGGCGTCCACCACTTTGAGAGTAGACATTCCCCACTCAGTCCACTGGCTCCCACACCAATCTCCTCCAGGAAACATCCTCACTGACATGGCGGGGGCAGCTTGATCATTCTCATAAATGCCAAACTATCTTCAGCAGAAAAGAGATGGGCTTAATGCCTGCTTAGTGCAGAGAATAAACAATCCTTTACCAGCTGTCTGAGCATCCCCTAATCCAGTCAATTTGACACCCACTATCAAGCATCATAGATGTTGTCTGGCGCTACTTTGCTTTGAAGCTTTGTTTGGGTGGCTCCAGCGTATCTTTTTGCTTAAGAGAAAGCACAGAGTAAGTAATGGTGAAATCCAGTGGTTGAGAGTAATCGGAGAGGAGCAGGACTTGGGCCAGGCAGACCACGCAGAGCTATGAACCCCATCAGGGAAAAGGAGTTTATGAAACTGAGTTGGGTCCAGGGCTTAGTTCTAAGCAGATTTCTCATTTTCATTTGGGATTTGAGTGGGATATGAGACACTCGCTTGGTGGACATTTAGCATTCTTGGCCTCCATCCACTCGGAAGAAGCACTATGTCCTCTCATTGTGTTAACCAAAACCGCTGCCACACATTTCTAAAGTGCACTCAGCAGTGGGGGAGGGGACCCAAGTTACAGCTCCCGTTAGAAACCACTGGCTTAGGACTTCAAGATTTAAAATACACAGGACGATCGAAAAATATGGTGAATACTTAATTTTTTTTTTAAAGCTTCTTACAGTAAAAGACACATTGCCAAGAAAGACGGGATAATTGTGTTTGAAGCAAGGGGGAGTCTTTTAAGGTAGATTAATGGCAATATGTTTTTTACTGTAATAAAGCTTTTAACATTCACCACAGTTTTTGATCACCTCACTCATCCCTCTTTTAGTTCTTCCCTCCACTGGTCCCAATTCCTCCTTCTGCCCACTCTTCAGGGAACCCAAATGGTGCTTCTTCCATGCACTTTTCCTGGATGAGCCATCCATTCACTTCTATGGTTGCCCTCCTGCCCCAGGGTGCCCACCACGTCGCCATTGTCCCTTCCTCTCTGTCTACTCAAAGTCAGCTCATCCTGAAAGGCTCAGCTCAAGTGCCACACCAAGAAGACACCTCCCTCCATTCTCTGTGGCAGTGACCTGTCCCTCCTCCTGCCCCTGGAAACACTACCCATGTCTTACTTCTTCACCGTACAGAACTGTACAGAATACTGCACTGTATTCAAACTCTGGTCACCACCGGCCCCCAGACACCTGAGATCAGATCAGCCATTCCATAATGGAATGGGATATACGGGTGTATTCCTCATGCATATAGAATATATGCATATTATAGAATATATGCAAATATTTTCATATATGTGTATTATGGAATATATGCAAATATATGTACTTCAAAGCACCATGTCATATCATTCCCGGTAAATCATGTAACTTCACAATTTTGTGCATTTAAAGTAAACAAATAATGTATCTAACACGCAATGAGAATGGATGGCAGCAGCAGCTCTGAAGTGCAAGTTTGCAAGCTGGCTGTTCTGGCTGATTCAAGGCTTATCCCCTGCAGTGGGGCACCCGGAGCTCTGGATTGTGAAAATGCCAGGGGAGGACTATGGAGCTGAAAAGGAGGGGTCCCTGCCAAATAGAGGGACATTGGCCCAATCAGAATTGATAAAATTGCACGCTACAGGTTTGCCGATCTTGGTTTATGCCAACTTAATATAGATCCTGCCGATAATCAATAGTTAAAAATAAGATCAAATCTTCTTTCAAGAAAGAAATAGGAAATGTCTTGCTAACACTTAGGTTCCAAGATAATACCCTTGAAAGATACTATTTCCTTATGCCTGGTCAATTATTTTCATTTATAAATACCCGCAGCAAAGAAATCTATGTTTTAATAAGTGTTCAGAGAGTTTTGATGAAAATTGAAAATTTAGGAGCCATTGCCCTGATAGCGTCCTGTGTGTCCTTATTGGCTTGCAAACCCCTGCAGTGCAGGGATTGCTTAGTAGGGCTTGGAATCTGCCCCGGGCTGAGCACGTAATTGGAGTTTTCAGTTCTGTGGGTCAGGGGCTGGGGATTTGTTTTAGAGGTGGGTTATAGTCACCTGCATGATCTTGAACAGGCACCTTCATTCTTGTTCTTCTATAGGAAGGTTCTAATAAGGTGCCAGTCAGATGACACTTCCCACAAAGTCCCTGCTCAACTCTCAACGACACTGCTGTCCCTAATTGCATCCCACCAAAGCAGCCACTGCTGAGCCCAGGAAGATTCGTAAAACTGGCTTCTGTTTTC
The DNA here is from genome assembly GCA_004026905.1 of Hystrix cristata. Classification (NCBI taxonomy): domain Eukaryota; kingdom Metazoa; phylum Chordata; class Mammalia; order Rodentia; family Hystricidae; genus Hystrix; species Hystrix cristata. The sequence continues at coordinate 14,847 of PVJO010000427.1, forward strand.
AAGAGGCATCAAGTTTAATAGCTGGGAAGGATAGGAAATAAATAATTATACAGTAATTATAACATATAAAAGTATAGGAACAGTGGCAGGATCAGGGAACTCAATATCTGGGCTGAGTTTGATAGAATGGATAGGAATTAAGAAGAGAAGAGCTACCCAAGAGAGGGAACTGTGTGTGTGCAAGGGATAGAAGTACAAACCACAGCATGACACACAGGCACAGGGGTGGTGACCAGGAGTGGCAGGTGTCAGGGAGCTTCCTCCAGCCTCAGAGGTTCTGGTTGGGGGAAGGGGGGATGAAGACGCCAATGGAGTGAATTTGGGAAAACAGACCCTTGAGGTCATTCTCATGGAAGGAAGCTGGTTCTGACGGCAGCCACAGTGTTTCACTTTCTCAAGCACAGCAGCTTTCTAGAGCCCCCGGGCTGCAAGTTGGATGCCTTGGCTCAGACCCCATGCTCATTTTAAAGAAGAGACTTTCAAAGAGTTTTGACTCTTTGAAAGAGTCACCCCCAGTAAGAAATATGGTTTATGGTGTTACCTACAAATATATGCATAACATCAAAAATAGAAACACACTCCTCATGCAATGATACCTCCATTATTACCCAGAATGCATTCTGACATTTTGTTTCCTATTCTATTTCAAAAGAAAGAAGGAAGGAAGGAAGGAAAGAAGGAAGGAAGGGAGACAAGGAAAGAAGGGAGGGAGAGAAGAAAGGAGGGAGGGAGAGAAGAAGGAAAGTTATATTGGATCCACTAAACTAATCTCACAATCCAGTGAGTCACAACTCACAGTTTGAGAAACACCAATCTGGAACTCACAGCCTAGTTTGGAAGTGTCAAATCACAGTGTAGAGCTAAAAATACAGACTCTGGAAGCAAACTGCCCAGTACAAGTCCCTGTTCTCCCACTTATCATCTGCGTGGACTCGGGCAAGTTACTTGCACTTTCTATACCTTAGTTTCTTTCTCTACATAGTAGATAACAAGAGTAACTTCCTCCTATGGCTGGTGTGAGAATTAAGTGAGGTAATACATATGAGCAAGTCTAGAAAATTGCCAGGTATCTAATAAGTGCAGCCTAAGTATTTACTGTCATCATCATCATCTTTCAGTCTATCTTACAATAAAGGTAAATTGCAATACCACTAGTGAGAGAAACAAGGCAATACCAAAGAGTTTATTTGCAAGTCTGTACAAAACTACACAGTGTGCAGGGCAAGTACGGGATGCCCTGGGACCCGGTCCATGCTGGCGGTGCCCCCCATTTGTTTGCAGAGGAGGGTGGAGGTGTCCTGGAGAACAAGACTGCTGGGTCGGGAGGTCCCCTCTGCCTTCCCTAACAAGCACTTCATTTCCTTGTTCACATTTTGTAACCCATGGAGAACCCCAAGCTCGCAAAAGGAGGGGGCCTCCACCATCTTGATGTCCCCCCAAGTGTCACTTGTTAAAATCTAACCCCCAAGCAATGGTATTAAGAGGTGGGGCCTTTAGAGGGTTTTTAGGTCATGAAGTCTCCACTCTCATGAACAGGATTAGTGCCCTTGTAAAAGAGGCTTAAGGGAGCCCTTTTGCCCCTCTGCCATGTCAGGACATAGCAAGAAGTCATCACATTGGGTGGAGAGGACTCCTCACCTCACCAGACACTGAATCTGCTAGCATCTTAATCTTGGACCACTACGTCTCCAGAACTGTAAACAGTACATTTCTAGTGCTTACAAATTACCCAGAGTAAGATATTTCATTATGGCAGCCTGAACAGACTTAAGACAACTTTCTTCTTACAATGAATCCTGGGGAACATTCTAGAACATCAATCTGTAGAAAGAAAGTTGGGGTTTCTTTTCTCATCAATCCAGTCAGGGACAGGCCACAGAAGGGTTTTTAAAAAGGAGAGAAAAACAAATCTTTCAATTATGACAATGGTCACTGTGATTTAACCCACCTCACCCAGCACCTCAGATACTTGATTAGCAAAATTAAGGGTCACCTGCCATCAAATGGACAGAAGCCAAATTTCCAGAACATTCTACCAATCATCCAAAGAACAAATTCAGGAAATAAAGAACTAGAGACTTGAAGTAAATGTTTCATTGGTCGTGATGATCAAAAGATGATGGTTAACACACATGGAGACCTCATCCCACTGGCCACAGGGTGGAAGCAGCAGGTCCGGGCCTCACGCCCCTCCAGTGGGGCTCATCCTGAAAACCTACAGCCACCACCCCACCAAGGCTCTGCTCCCGACTCTGAACTTTCACTGGCCCGGTTCTCATTGTCCCTCCACATGGTGCCTGGAGGCTGGACATCCAGGCAGAGCTGTGAAAAGCAGGGGACCAGGCCCAAGTCTGTAGTGGGTAGTATGGCAATGTCCGTGAGCTGGTCTCCCTTTCCCAACTCTCTCCTTCTGTCCCCTCTCCCACCCCATCATTGTTCCCCAGAAACAAATAGGATGGCTTCACTGATCAATTCTTTACATGTACAAACACCAAAAGCAGAGGAAACACCCCTGGGCCACCCCCCACCCCCCAAACCCCGGTGCTGGGAGAGCAGCGGCGGCAGCGAGGCTGCTCGGGACTGCGGGAGCTGTCCGGCGTCCTGGGAGCGTCTCTGGCCTCTGGGCTTTACCTGGAGGCCTCTTCCTTCAGCTCCTTGTTTTTCCGCACCTCCTCTGCGTGCTTGTCCTGGGGAGGAAGGGAGGGACAAGGGAGGGTCACATAAGGCTGCCAGGGGTAAAGGGAGGCAGAGGGGAAGAAAACGGAGAGCCAAAGATGACCACTGCAGGAAGAGCAGGGCTGTGTCCGCAAAGGCGTCCTGAGAGGGGCAGAAGGTGGCAGGTGAGTGAGCTGTTGGGGTGGCCTAGAGAGCCTGTGGGCTGATGGGTCCCGACCTCCCATGGGGACCCACCTCACAGTGACCCCAGGACCCCTCAGCCTCTTTCTCCCTCCTCTGACTATGCTGGCATCTGGACTGATCCCACGTCAAGTTCCTGCGTGAGGGAGCCTGTGTGGGCAGAGCAGGCCGCAGAGCCCACCTCATGGCCCACACCCCCTGCCCGTGGCGTGGCATGCGCCTGCCGCCACCTAGACCTCCAGTCTCCTTAGTGAGCGTGGCCTGGACCCCTGGCCGCAGGATGATGGGTCTCCAAGTACGAACTGAGAGAAGAATTTTTAGAAAGATTGTCCAAAGTTTACTCCAAAAAGCAGACTTTCTTGGCCCTTATTGTAAGAGAACCCCCCTTTGTTTCACAATGTCATCTGGCCAAAAGACATATCTGTCCTCCCAGGCCCACCCGTTGCATGATCTTGGCTGACACTTCCCCAGGCAGGCCTCATTCTCTGATCCAGACGGCCCCAGGACCTGGCTGGGCAGCCCTCTCTCCTCCCCCACCCTGTGGCGCAGGGTCCAGCTGCAGGCCGTGTCAAGCCGCCTTGGTTATGCTCACTGTGGCAGCATTACATCCCCATCACAGGTGTCTTCCTCATGGGCGGGACCAGGCCTTTTTCTGCTTTGTTTTTCCCAGTTCCTGCTATGGAGCCTGCCCTTGGCAGGTGCTCAGCAAATGAGTCCCACACCCAAGCCTGGCATCGTCACGTTCAGATGACAGAATCAACTCGGATGAGACCTACCAAGGCAGCCCAGGCTCCCAGGAGGTACCTTAATCTACAACTGTGTCCCTAGAGAGGCCCTCAAATTCTCCCTGGGTTGGAAGCAGGAAGTACTATGTCTCAAGTAGTGCTTCTCAGTCTCTGCAGTGTATCATGGGACCTGGGAAGCCTGGGTGTCCAAGGGCACCATCCTCGAGAGCCCAGGCAGCAGGTCCAGGGTAGGGTCCAGTCTGTAATTTTAGTCTTCATACAAGGTGACTCTGGTATAGATGGTATGTGACCCACACAAAGACTGGCATGTAAAGCATCGTTGAGGGGGTCCCTCGCCTGGTGCCCCACACACCTAGCTCTTGCTCCTCCTCCTGCCTCCTCCAGAGGGTACACCTGAGTGGGGATCAGGGTCTCCGAGAGAGACACACCTTCAAATGTCTGCTCTGACATATTGCTTCTTGGACTCTAGTCACAGAGGTTATTGCAGAATGGGAACCTTTCCAACAACTCTACCTCCAACTCTACCTCGGTTCTCAGGTAGGCTCACTGGGTGGAACCCTGGGTTTTGAGCCTCTCTTCCCTTGGCCTCCAAAGGCCCCCTCGATGATGGAAAATAGTGAATCAGTGGTGGATGGTTCTCCCCAGGACAGGGATGGAAAGGGCCACCTGGATCGGGAGCCTAAAAGCTGGTTTCTAGTCTCAGGTGTGCTACTTGTCAGCTGTGTGACCCAGGCCTGTCATTTGATCTTCTCTGACATGCTTTCCTCGTCCACAAAAAGGGTCACACCTGTCCTGCTCACCTTATGGACTTGTAAGGATAGTGGAATGATGAAATAAAAGTGTTTTGTAAAGAGTCTTTCGAATGCTCATCTCTGAGTCCAGCCCAAGTGAGCCTGTGCACCCTCCAATCCTAATTGGAGATTTACTTATTTTCCTCTAAGAGTCTGGTACAAGTCATTCCTCATCGATCAGGGAAGCTCAAAGTCGGACCCAGGCTGCTTCCCTCCCCTGGGGTCCCTGGTGGTGGCCTTGCTGTCCTTTGCAGGACAGAGCAGGGCCTGTGCAGCTTTCAGGTCCCTGCTGAAGAAGCCACATCTTTCTAGCAGCTGTTGTCAAGGGCCTGAGATTCTAGGTGGATGGACAGGGAGGAGTGGGGACCACGCTGCTCACCATGGGACGAGGCCACCGATCAGGTCCCGGGAGTCACCGCGCAGCAGGCGGCTCCTGGAAATAAAACACAGAGCTGGAGCTTCCCGGGAGCTGCAGGAGAAACTGGGGCGGCCTTGAGACTCAGGAAACAAGTGAGTGTGTCCTCAGCAGACAGGCTGCCATTCTGCTGACACAGAGACCAACTCCAATCTCTGACACTCCTGATACTCAGGTGACACCATTGGATTTATTGAAAAAAGGCAGCCTAGTGAGAGACCCGTGACTCACTCGGTCCCTGTCATGAGGTTTGGAGTCCTGTTTCCCACTCAATGGGCAGCTCAGCTAATAGTGCCCTCAGCTTGGAGCCGAGAATTCAAGTGAGCATCTTTCATTGACTTGAATCAGTCCATTCAAGGATGAAGCCAGGAACATATAGTGCGTGTCTATCCCTGTTCCCTCTTGCTAGCAACTCCCTAAGACAGTGAGAAATTTCAGTGATGTAACTACAGAAAACCCTTCGAGGAAACCCAGGACCTGGTTTGCATTTCATGCCTGTCACTTCCAGAATCATCTCCTTGGGACTCTCTAAGGGTCCAGCCTAGAAGAAAGGTTCCCATTCCTGCCCAAGGCTGCTTCCTCCTGAAATGGTGCATAAGTCTGTGTACACGTGCCACAGAAGGAAGACAGAGCTTCCCAGGAGCCTCCTCCCTAATCCAGGTTCGCTTACCTTCTCTTGCAGCCGCTCCAACATGGCAGCAAGGTGGGCTTCCCGGTTCTCCTTATTGGATTCCATCTTCTGGGCCAGTTTTTCCTTAGCCATCTTGATGAAGTTGTTGTTCTCCTCAATGGCTTTTTGGATCACCTCTCGCTCATGTTCTCGTTTCTCTGCTAGGTGCTTCAGGAGCTCAGCTTCCTGGTACTGGGCGTGCACAGAGGGAGAGAGAGGCCCTTTGGGGTGAGCCTGCCGAAGTACAGTTTCACCTCATGGCTTCAGTGCTCCACATCCAGAACACGTGCCTCTCTGGGCCTGGTGTCTCAAGACCGTGAGCAGGAAACAAGGATACTTCCTGGATTCTCCCGCCTCTTACAGAGATTCGACTGTTCTTCTAAATATCCTCAGGCCCCTTTTTCTCTTTGCCATCATTCACTCATTTACAATACTAAATAATCTTACACTGACTGCCAGGTGCTATTCTAGCAACTGTGGAAAGGAAAACTCTAGTAGAGATAAGACGTAAAAATAAGTAACTGAAACCCAGACAAACGTGATAAATGCCTTAAAGAGTCAACAGGAAGCAGCATAGGAATTCAAGGGTAGAGAGGCTCACGTCCTGCTTGAGAGACAAAGAGAAGCTCACACTAAGACGGCCACAGAGTGGAGCCACGAGACTAGCAGGAAAAATGGAAGACACCACGGGCTGGAAACATATCATGCCATGGCCTTCTCCTCCTCTCCTAGGGAAAGAAAACTTCCCTTACACCCTTAGCATTATTCAGTACCTTTCTCTTGTCACTACACACATGAGGTCACCTCTGGGAGGTGCCTTATCCCCCTAGCTGGACTGTGGGCTGCTAGGGGACAGGGCCTTCATTCTGTTTCCCTCGATGGCCCCTCGGGAATTGCCCCACATGTGGACGGTGCTGCCTGAGTTCGGTAGCTTCATGGTGACCTTATCCACTCAGGGCGGCTGCCTGTCTTCTCCAGCTCCCTCCTCCTCACACTGGCATGGAGGGAAGAAGAAAAGGGGGACACCTACCTTCCTTCGCTCCTCAGCTGCTTCTAGTTTCTTCTGGATCTCCTCCAGTGAAGGATCTCTCCGCCGGGGTAGGGAAGCATTGAACTCGGGCACCCCGTCAAAGGAGGGTGGCTTCAGGATGACCTCGAAGGACTGGCCCGAGGTGCACTTATTCAACTCAATGACCTCCATGTCTGAGATGACACACCAGTTCAGGTCCACCGTGTCTGCTGCAGAAGGCACAGCAGGGGCTGCTCACCCGGCACAGCTGGGCCCCCAGAAAGCATGCACACATGCACACATGCAGACAGACTTGGGGAGCTGGGGTCCCCAAGGCAGACCAATGGTAAAGGCTCTGACTTCGTCCTGAGCACTGGTACCTAGGGTCAGTGGGCTCTAATAGGATTGAAGGAGTCCGGAGCCATAGCTTCAATCTCAGCACGGAGGGTCACCGGGCATACAGAACTCATTGTAACAGCAGCAGCAACAGCGGCTGCTTTTGCTTCTGACTCTACCTCCAGCCTCCTCCAAGATCTGAGCTCCTGCTCGAGTTGGCCTTGCTGGTGGTGGATAGTGGGGCACGCTACCCACAGCCCACCCGGGCCCTCCTCGCCCCACTGGCCCTCTGACCTCTCCCCTGACTCCCTCCTACCCTGTTCTCTTCTTTCTCTCCAGTCAGCACTGTCTTTCCGCTGGCTTTGACCTTTCCTCCTACACTGTCTCCCACACCAGCCTAAACAGAAAAAACAGTCTCAGGTCACTGAACACCTCCTTGCTCATTGCCAGGCCAAATCTATCGCTTCCTCTCAACCAGGACATGGGAGATGACCTGTCACCTGACCACCTTGTACAAGGACACGGCTTTCGAGTGCTGCCTGTGGACTGTCCCATCAGCACTGCTGTAACAGTTCCAGACAGGAAGCCCAATCCCACCACATCGCCACCCTTCCCTAGACCTGGCGACTCTCCAAGTCTCTCCTCTTCTAGTCTGTGCTCCCCACGGCAGGACCTCTTTGTGTCCTCCACGGCATGGATTTGTTCACCCAAGAGTGAGTGCTCCGGGGTGGCCTGATTCAGACCCGCAGCAGCCGTCCAGTGTCCCAGTCACCCCTGCAGCTCGGACACCCAGGCTCTAGGATGGAAACCGGGCCACGGCCAGCAGAGTTGCACGAACAGGGTCGGGTGCTGCACCACGAACACAGGACACAGGAGGCCCCATCCCTCACTTTCCTAACTGAGGCTCACTGACCTTCATATTTGTAGGACGATTTATTCAGGGGATCAGCCAGGAAGCAGGAACAGAACAGGGACACGAGTGGGAGCTCCTTCATCTTCTCCTTGTAGGCTGTGGGAATAGTGGCAGGTGAGGAAGGGACCCTGACAGCCTCAGGGCAGCATTCGCATTAGTCAGCCCAAGACACTGAACTGCCCAGACCTGCACCCGGGCTGGGATCCATCCCCTAAGTAGGCCCAGAGCTGCCTACTTGGGTTCCTGCATGAGGTTCCAAACCACCTCTGTCCTTCTTTGAAATCTCAGCCTTCCTGAGGACTCCATCCCTCCCCAGCACTTCTCCCCTCCTAGCACAGAATCCACAGTGCTCTCAGGTGAAGCTCTCTATTTTCAGTGCCACCACTCCAGTACCCTGGACATAGCTGCCTCCATCTCCAGCCCCCACACCTGTCCTACCCCAGGACGGTCTGATTCCTTGACTCCAGGAGGTAGGACCTCCACACTCCATTCTGCTGGCCAAAGGGGAAATAAGCTTAATGGGGGAGGTGGGCTCCTCACCACTATTCCTCTGCTCTGGACCCCACTGACCTTCCCAGTACAGTGGTCAAAGCCAGGGTGGCTGGTGTCCACAAGCAGGAGTGTGTCCCTACTGCCATCGAATCTCTCTGTGTTTGGAGGTCATGGGTCTGGCTGCTGTGACAGCTTCTATAGTCCCTTCCCAGTGCCTAGGAACCCTATTTCTCAGCCTCTCTCAGCATCCAGACTAGCTCCAATACATTCCCCTCATTTTCTTTTACAAATTTGAAAGCATATATAATTACAAAAATATTATGTAAGTGTTGTGAAATCTTTTTTCAAGTATACAGATGAGCAGGGTGTGGCGGTACCTGCCTGTAATCCCAGCACTCTGGGAGGCTGAGGCAGAAGAATCATAAATTCAAGCCAAATCTGGGCAATTTAGTGAACTAGCAAGACTGTTCCTAAATTAAAAAATAAAAAAATAAAAAAGGTTGGGGACGTAGCTTAGTGTAAAGGCCTGGGTTCAATCCCCCGCACTGCAAAAAAAAAAAAAAAAAAAAAAGAAAGAAAGAAAGAAAAAAGAAGAAGAAAAAGAAGAAAGAAAAGAAAAGAAATACACAAATAATCAAAAGGAAGGAAAACTCAGCTGTGATCCCACCCACCACCCAGAGACGACCTCCGTTCACATACATAAATACACTATATAGAGAGAAGCCGCTTCTGCCGTGGGCTGTCACACAACTGAGTGTACCTACCTGCGAGGGTCATGTTTGCAGGAATCTGGTGGCTGAGTCCAACTGAAAGACACGGGGTGTCAATCACCAGCTTAGGACACTGTCACAACCCTGAGAAAAGAGAAGGTTTGATGCTTTATTGTACTAAAGAAACTCTCTGTACCACTGCTGAGGGAATCTTGGAGATGCTGTGTTTGCGCTGGCCCCCAGGTGACTTCCCCACACACTGCCCTTTTCCACATCACCCTAGTGAAGCGCAGCTTCCAAGCATTAATGGTCATTTTGTAATTGGCTTCCCTGGCCCAAGACCCCAGTATATGCAAATATGAGTTTCCCAGAACTCCATAGAGCAAGGAGTGTTTGTCTGTCTCCGTATGCAGCTCAGTGGCCTGGTCCAAGGCAAGGTCAAAATGAGGGGCAAGTCCTCAGTAGGCATCCCCTGGAGGTGTTTGCAAAACATCCTACAAACACCCAGACCTCTCCCAGCCACCACTGACGCAGGGTGAGAAGGAGATGGACAGAGGATGTTGAAACCTCTTCAAAATGCCCTCTTACCCCTCCACTCTCCAAGAACCACCGACCCAACCTCTCCCTCATCCCACTTGCAATGATCCTGCACCATGAGAAGAGGCATCAGAATTGTTGTGTCACCTCGTGTCATCGGAATTATTAGAGACAGGAACTGGTGGGTAGGATCACTGTGGGAGGCCAGGAGAGTCAGGGAGGGCGTTCTTCCAGGGGATCCACATGGGCAAGCGTCCGGAGTGAGAGAACTCAGTGTCTTTGAGGATCCCTCTCAAGCTGCTTGGTGCTGGGCAAGAATGTGAGCAGAAGACTGGAGAGGAGACAAGAGAGGAAGGGAAGGAGCAGATCTGGGAGTATCTGGGGGATGGGAAGTGATAGGGCTCCCCTGCGGGTTTCCTCAAGACCGAAGAATGGCCAGTGGTGAGTGCTTGTGATCAGGCCACTTGGTCTTTTGCTGCCCTCAGTGGTCACTGTGACAGTGAAGGATGGTGTGAGACCGATTTGGTGCCTTCCTCCTCCATCGGTGAGGGTGTTTGCCTGCCAGGGACCAGGGTCTGTACTGAGAGGAGTGGGCCTAGCTCTAACTTAGAGCTATGCCACCTGGAGTCAAGCACGGATGTCATCTCTCTCTTTCATAGTTACTTCACGTCCACACCTTGCTTTTCCCATCTTACTTCTGCAGAGTTGTACAAATTAAAAGAGAAAAGTCAATGCCCAGCATGCAACACACTGGACACACTTAATAGATGTTAGTTTCTCCCCCTTCGCCCTTTGCATCACAGTGGTCCTCACCACAGCTCTGCAAGTAAGGACCGTTGTCCCATTTACAGACGAGGAAACTGAGGTTCAAAGGGGTTATGTGAATGGAGTGACAAAGCACAGATTTGAACCAAGACCCAGCTGCCCCACGATGCTCTGTTCTCTTTCTTTTTCCCCTCATGTGCTTGGGAGCCAGAGGCCCCCACCAGGCCACTCCCGTGTCAGCACAATGGGTCTTGTCTCTGTGGTGTCAGGCTGGTCCTGATGGTACCAGCGACTCCCCAGACGGGAGGCGGGCCTGGTGCCTGGATGCGGAGGCCCTGGTCATGAGGCCCCACCAGTATGATCTGCCCTCGGGGCCAGGCAGACTGAAGAGTTGACTGGCTGAGTGGAGAAGCCCTGGCTGGACCTCAGCCTGGGTGAAGGATGAGAAGGGAGGTCTGGATAGGGGTAGGGGGAGGCAGAGAAGCACTCCTGAGAAAGAAGAGGACCAAGTAGGCGCAGGCGCTTGGCATCAGGGAAGGTGTCCCTCAGCCTAAGCTGAATGAGGATGAGACCCTGTATGCATGGAGCATGTTACACCTACATCATCCCAATCCATCTTCTCATGGGCTGAGCCAGGTCAACAAGACAGGCATCATTTGCTTTCAGATAAGAAAACCAAGGGTTGGGGCTGGGGATTTAGCTCAGTGATTAGAGTGCTTGCCTTGCAAGCACAAGGGCCTGAGTTCGATCCCTGGCACCACAAAAAAAAAAAAAAAAAAAAAAGAAAAGAAAACCAAGGGTGAGGCCGCACAGCTCCAAAGGGGCAGAGCTCAATCTAGGATCTAGATCTGGCTTGTAAGCTCTTCCCTAGTGGCGATGGAGGACCTAGATGCTCCTTCCAGTTCCCCCATGGTCCTGAGGACTCGGGGAAAGCCAGACCAGCCTGGGGATATCGCTTCATTTAGAAATCCAGATGTAGGGCTGGGGGTTTAGCTAAGTGGTTAGAACGCTTGCTTTGCAAGCACAAGGCTCTGAGTTCAATCCCCAGCACCAAAAAAAGAAAAAAAGAAATATGGATGTAAGTGCTTTCTGCTTAGAAGATACCATGCTAAGAGCTTTAGGAACACAGAGAATGGCAGCAAGCCAGAGAAGGATGCCCAGGTACGCCACAGAGGTAGGCAGGGGTGTCCATGATGAATGGTAACTAAGACCTTTTGGCACCACAGGGCTGGAACTGGCATGATCAGAAAATGTACTTACATAACATGTACTATATAACAAGCTCTTCCACTTTAATTTCATGATTGCTTTGTGAGGTAGTAATGCTGGCCCCATTTTATAAATAAATGAAAAACACGAGGCTCGGAGAGGCCGAGTGACAATCCCAAGGCCATTCAGTATGGTGAGTTGAATAAGATCTTTCCACACACTATCCCTTACAACATGTGACTGTGGCCTCATGTGGAAAAGGATCTTGGCAGACGAAAATAAAGCTCTCAAGATGAGATCATTTCTGACTGCCCACATAGGTCTTCAGTCTAATGTTAGGTCCGTAAAAGTGACACTCAGAGGGAACAGGGGAAGCCCTGTGAAGATGAAGACCTTGAATACCAAAAACAGGAAATGGCAAGGAGGGATCCTCTCTGGAGTTTTTGAACAAATGTGACCTATTGAGGCATTGCTATAGGATTTCTGGCCAGTTTTTTTGTGGTAAGGTGTTGTGGCAGCCCTAGAAAACCAATGTCCTTTGTAAGTGACAAAACCAGGGTTCCAACTCATGAGTCTTTCACCATATCTCATTTGTAGTTGGTCTATTTGTTCCTCAAGATAATCTCTGTCCAGGTATTTGTAAGTATGTAGGGCCCTTAAAGTGTCTCATGCCAACAGTGACACCATTTATATTGCACTAAACACACGCACAAAAAAATACATTGCTGCTCATGAAATATTCTAAGAAAGGATGCAGAAGTTATGGGGTGGAAGGGTGGACCTTCTGGAGAGCAATGCAAGAGGCGCCGACCCATTGTGGGTGGGGGCCATGCAGGGAGCCTGACTGTACTCCTAATTAGCCTGAGACATCAGCATTTGGTGGGACTGGTCATGTCTGCCTCTGTGGCACTCAGCCTAGTGGGGAGACTTGAACTCATCTTGGAGAGGCTGTAAAATAGCCATGGACAAGTCGTCATGTCATTGCAGAATACAGCCCACAGTACAGTGGAGACCACCAGGCCTCCCCTGGACTGCCAGCAGGGGTAGTGAGGGCTGTTACTGCCCAGGGCCAGAGGACACAGAACACCAGAAACTCAGGGAGGAGGAGGAAGCCTGAGAGACCACAGAGGCCATGTTCTCCCAAGACATCAGAGCATTGTGAGGCACCCCCATGCTGAGGCAAACCTCCAGTCCAGCGGGAGTTCTTCTCATGTTTTCTGTGAAGGCAGAAGGCAATTTTAGACCTTGGGAAACCCCTAAGGAAAGCCAGGAAACTGACCACACCCAGCAGTAGCAAAGATCAACTCAGGATGGATGTGACACAGTCCAGAAACAGAGCTGGATAGCGGCCTCCAGACTCCTGCCCAGCGCACACTCACAGGCACTCTGGGTGGGGACACACTCATCGCCAGGCCACCAGCCCCTGTGCTGCTGGGGATCGAGCCAGCACAGCAGGTGGAGAGGGGACTTGAGCTTCAGGCAGAAACACGCACGCACAGCCTTGCCCGGTCCCGAAGGGTCATCCTGCGATGCAGGTTCTGTGTGCCTAGTTGTAGGTGGGGGCTGTGGAACCTGCCTGTGGCGGGGCATGGGTGGGTTTATTTCAGAGCAGAGGGCCCCTGAACCCACTGGGATGCCCGCAGGACACATTGGGACTGAATGCCAGAAAGAGAACAGAACGATCACAGACACCTCCATGTTATGAAGGCCCTTATATCTTCTCTTCAGTCGGGAAGCCATTGGCGTCTTTTGAATAGGAGAAGAGGGGAGTGTCGATGCTCGTGGTCATGGGCATTTCTCAGTTCATTCTGTGAGGGTCTCTGAAGCTCAGTGGTGTTAGGTAAACTACAGCGAGTCCCACAGGGATTACAGAGCAGAGCTGGGATTTGAGTCCACATGTGTTCTGCTCCCTGCCTCCTGGTGCTAGTACTGGTAGAAAGAGCTTCACCTGGCAACATGGGCTTGGAGAAAAGATTAGGAGGGGAAGCCAGGAAGCCGTGTTCAGGTAGAGTTGGGGTCCTGCCTAGACTGAGTTACAGGCTGGATTTTTTTGTGTCTCCCTCCTCTGCCATAGCTCTCTTCTCCCACTTATGAACTGATCCATCCATGTCCCAAGCTCTGGCACCTAAGAGTCTATGTAGGGAAAAGGAAGTCATCATGCCCTTCTGCTGATGCACTGAGCCACTAACATAATGGGCAAGATAAATTGCTGAGGGTTAACCCCGCCCAGCAGAAAGCCAGCCATGTGGAGGTCAGACACAGAACAGCCAGTTTTGATTGGAGCCGGGGTAGCTGAAAATACAGAGTCAAGGCTGTTGACTGAAGAGATGATCAGATGATAGGGAGAAAAAGACTCCTGAAGAGAAGAGATCAGAGAGAAGCAGAGAGAGAGAGAGAAAGAGAAATCCTTTAGCCAGTGGCTCTCAGGAGGAGCAATCTGAGTCCTAAGAATAAGTGAAACTTTCCAATGACCACTAAACAGAGAGCAACAGGTGTCTAGTGGGTACAAGTCAGGTAAACCAAGTGTCCCATGCTGCACACAACAGTCCCACACAAAGGACAGCTGTCCCATCCCAAATGCCAATACCTTCCCCTCTAGGGGCCATATATCCTGAGATCACACAGTGAGTGGCTGGCAGAAAGGGGCAGAACCCAAGGGAAACCCCTGAATTCAGTGCTGGCAGCTTCCTCTTCACACTGGTCCCTTCTCCCCAAACCCGACTGAGAGCAGCAACCCACCTAGGGTCACCAGAACAGCTTCCAATGAAAAGGTGGGCACCATGCAGGGAGTTTTAACAGGACCACATGTCCAAGCCACCTCTAATGCGGTTTGCGACCAGGGAGCAGGCAGCGAAGTGCACCAAGTGTTCCACCGCCGCATGACTGCCTCCCACGTGTGCACTTGCCATCCTGAGCAGCTCTGACCGCCCACCCAGGGCAGCGAGCAAGCATTTTGTCTCTGTAAGAAATGCCCAGATACTGCTCTCAGGATGTGCCAAATCTCACATGGACTATTTTTGAGGGATAAGCAGCTAATCTATGTCCAAGTGGTTTGGATAGAGTTGTCTCTGGCAAGGGTTCTAGACACCAAATATAGAAGCTCTGGCACAGACTCAGAACTGGTACTTTGTGGGCATGGCAGCAACGAATTCTGACCCAGGTCCTCCCACCGCATGCAGGAGAGGAAGGGGGCTCTTCTGGGCTGTGCACACTGACCCATTTTCCAGATGACTTGACATTGACTGGATTAGTGACCTCAATGTCACCCTCCTTCACTGTGGACTTTTGGAATCATGTCAGCTCAGAATAGCGGTCCGCTTATTTCCTGCTGATCAGAGAGGCTCTGATAGGCAGCTTGTGTCTTGTTTGAGTTTCAAATCAAAAGGAGATAAATTATTTTTTATTAGTTTTGTTTTCATTCTTTCCACATAAAATTCTGTGCCAATCCTCTGTTAGGTCCTAGAAAACCCACATGGGGTTCTGTTGCTGAGGATGGGAATCTAGAGGCCTTCAGCAGTATCCTCTACAATACCATGGACCATGTCATGCAGGAAAAGGAGGAGACTAGAGCCCATGCAGGAGGGAGCGGTGAGACATACAGAGGAGACCTGACAGGCAGAGTGCTGTGGGATTCACTGGCTTTGGAAACTGCACCATCAAATCCCCGTTAGGTTTGCACCCAAGGGCTTTAAGAGAGAAGATGCTTGGGCCATGGTCAAGAACAAACTCCCCCAGAGCCCCTCTGTTATGGTTTGTGTCTAGATGTTCCCCCAAAGCCTCATGTGGTAAGAGGTAGCTGGATCTAGAGTGTGTAATTACTAAATTAGTCCACTGATTGTTTGGCACGGTTCTGCTGGAATCAAAAATGTGATGCTAAGATTAAGAGTATCAAGACTAAGGGTGGGAATACTGCCCACCCTAAAGCCAGGTAGCCTAGATAAGATATAAAATACAGGAAGAAGCTGATTAGCCCCCACCCCTTGCTTGCACTTCTTGCTTACCTGGCTGTGTTCTGCCTGTCTGCCATGCCACCCTGCCTCGCACCCAGCTGATTGTGGACTGAAACCTCTACAAACTGTGAGCCAAATAAACCTTTCTTCCTCTAACTTTGGGTGTCTAGTATTTTGTCCCAGCAACGAGAGAAAACCTAACTAACACACCCTCTGTCTCAGGAATGCAGCCTCCACTGTGCTTCTAGGAAAGAGGCACCTGTGTGCAGCAGCACAACTCTCGAGGACCGAGCCCAAGGAGGCCCTGGAAGTGCTAATGGCTGTGCAGAAAGGCAGCTCAGAAAAGGAAAACGATGGCTGGAAAATCAACGGCCTCAGCAATCCGCCGTGATGGAACCTCCTGGGCTATTTTTTACCTCCGACTCAATGCACACAGAAGAATCAACGAGTCAATCAAGTTCAGGGCGAGACCTTCCATTCAGAGTTGTTGGGTGAGATGCTGGGATGTGACCCAGCACCGGGGGGTTGTGGGTTGTGGGGGCGGCTCTCAGGGTCAAGAGCACGCCCAGGTCTGGCATGGGGAACAAGCCCTCACAGTCCCACTCCTCACAGGGAAACAGACACTTCCCAGTGCATCTGTGTGCCTGTGTGTGTCTTATGTCTGATACTTAACTGCAAGCATTCTAACTTCAATGTCTGAAAAATCCACGTGATAGGGAAAAGAAAAGCAATCCTGAGGGGCTGGGGATTTAGCTCAGTAGTTAGAGCCCTTGCCTAGCAAGTCCTAGGGCCTGAGTTCATTCCCCAGTACCAAAGAAAGAAAGAAAGAAAGAAAGAAAGAAAGAAAGAAAGAAAGAAAGAAAGAAATAAATCCCTGGAGTCTTGTGAGTTTATGCTATGAAATTTCATTGTAGGTTTTTTCACGTCTATTGTATTTACATAGCTATAATTAGAACATGTATACTTGATCATTTCATCCTATCCAAATCCTGTGAAATAGATAACCTGATCAATCTAGGTGAGTAACTAGATTTGCCCAAAGTTGTACAAGTGAAAATTGATAAAGGCATAACTTGAATACTGTTTTTATACCAAAGTCCATGCTGTGTCTGAAAAAGCATCATGCTCTTCCTCCCATTCAAGGCCACCCTTACAGGTAAGCAAGACACTGACTGCCAGTGACATGCGACTGGAGTTGCTTGTCCCAAATCTACTTCTCCATCATGAGAGTCCTCAGTGTTTAAAATTCTCACCATTGTGCTCTCCTTCTGGTCAGATATTGCTTCAGAAAGTCTCTGTTAAGATGCACACACCTAAGTGGGCCTCATGGCACATGCCTGTAGTCCCAGCTACTGAGAGGGCTGTGGCATAAGTATAACCAGTTTGAGCCCAGCCTGGACAACTTAATGAGACCGCATCTCAAAAAACTAGAGAAGATTCCAGGCATAGCTCAGTGACAGAACACTTTCCTAGCAGGCACAAGGCCCTGAGTTCAGTTCCCCAGCTCTGAAAACAAAAAAAAAGTGCATGCATGACTTATAGAGTGTAACAAACTGAATCGTTTTCATATCAGGAGACAATAAGTAGTAGGATGTGTAGACTTCTCCTACGGGTCAAGCTCTCTGGCCATGCTGCAGTCCCAGAGACGGACAAAGCCATGGAGATCTCAAGACTTTCTTTCCCCACCTCTTTTCAGATGAGGATACAGAGGGTCCAGGAAGCCCAGAGCTTTGCTGAAGGTTTCAAAGGAAGAGCAGAGTCTGGCCCACACCAAGCTGCACAAAAAAGAACCCCTTATCTTTTGCAATATCGTTCTTGCTTTCTTTGTTCTTTCATTTTTCTCCAATGCTTTTTAAGTTCTACGTATTATTTTTCATTTTAGCTTTATGTCAAAATTATTTTTAGCCATATTCACTATATAAAATAGTACAATGGTTTTCTTTGTGTGAGATAAAAGATTTAGCAAAATTTTACTTCCTTTCCCCGCAAACATGGTTTCGTCAGAATGAACTGGATTCTCAGTTCTGGGTTGGCATTATTGATTTCTCCCATACATTATTCATTCAACAAATATTTACTGAGAACCTACTCTATGCAGGAGGCATGGAAGTAGGAATACAGTGATAAGCTTAATGAACATTTTTCCTTAGCCTCGAGATGTTTGACGTTTGCACACAGTTTTGCAAGCACATTGATTGTAATTGACAGCGATTAAATTCTAGTGGTCTGTGTATGACCATTATTGATAATGTGTCCTTTTCGTGCCTGAGCTTTTTCTTTGATAATTTTTTTGGGGTAGTGAGACTACCTGGAGTAATTTCTTTTTTCCCTCCAGGAAGGACTCCCGATACGCTTCTTGAATCCTGTTGTGTCTGATTTGGTGGCAGGTACAGTTGACAGACAGCTCTGTCCGGGCTCCGTAGTTGGGCTGTGCTTGTGCTCTGAATCATATCACTGCCCTGACATACGCTGCTCTGGCCCCGCCTGTTTCCCCAAGCTCAGTTTGAACCTGCCTTCCTATTTGATCTGAGTTTCTGGACACAGACCCCCAGATGATCCACCAAGACCTGCCCCACCCCTTCCTCCTGAGGCTGCCCTGCGCTCTGGCCTCTAGATTCATATTCTCCAGCCAGTTCTCTGAACCCTCCGTCTGCCTGTGCGCTGTCATAAGTCAGGCTGGCCACCCTGGGCTCCTGCCTCTTTTGATCTGTCCCATTCTTCTGCCTCCCACCACCCACCTGCAGCAGCAGAGTCCTAAGGGAGGGACACAGCTCTAACTGATGGAAAAGACCAATGAGCTTTGGGCTTTGCTGGGGCAGAAGGATAGGTCTGTACATGTGTGTGTAGGGGGTAGGTGGGAGTGACATATGTGTGTGGGCTCTATCTATACATCTTCCTGTCTGCCTTTGGAGCTAGAAATGTGAGAACCTAGAAGAATGCTTTTATAAAATGCCAAGGGAGATTTTTTGGTGGGTTCCTTACCCCTCTCCAAAGAAAAAACAACTTTTCCCAGACTGCCACATCTCTAAATACAGCAAGTGTCAACTTAATGAACAAACCAAATAGTACATAATATATATTTATCCCTCTAGTTTAAAAAGGAGGGTTTGGTTCTGTATCAGGCATTATAAATTTATATTTTGTGTATCACAATTCCTCTTAAGTTACTGCGCCTCTACCCAAAAAGTACTATTTCTTTCTAACCATGACTTCAAAATCTCTGAGAATTCCATCTCCAAATCAGAGTCTCCAGGTAAGCAGGGAATAATATAAAGATATCAGAAGGGAACCAGGCATGGTGCACACCTGTAATCCCACACATTGGAAGGCTGAGACAAGAGAATCACAAGTTCAGGCCCAGGCTGGGTACTTAGCAACTTAGTGAGAACCCCATTTCAAAATAATAATAATAATAATAATAATAATAATAATAATAATAATAACAAAGGGCTGGAAATGCAGTTTAACATGAAGGCGGGGGTTCAATGCCCTAGTACCATACACACACAGACATACACACACACAAAGGTATCAAATCAAAAGGCACATGTAATACACCTGTATAGAATCTTAGGTGTTCTGGAAAAATTAAACCTTTCTTTGGTTTTGATTTTGATAATTAAATATCCCAGTATTTAAAGCTAAGAACACAAAATATCTGAATTTTCCTGTTCTTTCAGTATGGTTGGTTTACTATACACACCAGCTCCTCTTCTCCTCATCTCTCTGTCTCACTTGCCCTGTTTTCTTTTCCCTGTGTCCCTCTTTCTTGTCGAGCTATGTTATTCTCTGGATTTTAGTTTGTCGGTCTTTGTTGTGTTTTAAATACTGTCAATCTGTCTACTTCCCTCCTGCCCTGCAAATTGTCTAAATAGCCTAGGGAAGCCCGGGAAGGTGGCCAGCCTCACTTGGCCCTTGGGCTCCTTTTAGTGAGCCAAAATGAAATCTATTTATTAACTACCCATCCGAGCACAGTGCATGACCCTCCCACAACCCCGCCACCAGCAGGATGTACCCAATAATCCTCGCTCATTTGTGGGAAATACACCCTGGTATTCCACAGATACCTGAAACCCCAGCTTGTGCTGAATTCTGTATGTATTTTATCCTCTCCTGTATATCCCTAGGCTTAACTTGTAAATTAGACACAGCAAGAGGTTAACAATAGCTAGTAATAAATAGTGTAATTATAATATATACTGATAAATTTATTTAAAACTCCTGAATTGCTTATTTCTGGAATCTTCCATTTAATATTTTCAGGTGCAGCCGACCACATGTAATGAAAACAAAACAAAATTGTGGATAAGGAGGGACTGCTGTATGTCTGTTAAACAGTCTGCTCAGGATGGATAATGCTAGGCCTAAATTATCTTTCATGGCTCCTTTAGAATGTAGTATCTCACTAAACAGTCTCCCATTTTAAAACAGTTACTTGGATTTAAATGTAACTTTTGGAAACTATTTTGTGGGGACGTGCAGTCTACAACACAGATGAGCCCAGAGTACATTATGCTAAGTGTCACATATGGACAAACAATGTATAATTCCCCTGATAGAGGCACCTGAAGTAGTCAAATGCATACAGATGGAAGGTAAAACAGACATGGCTGGGGGCTGGGGGAGGGAGAATAGGGATTTGGGGTTTAATGGATACAGACTTTCAATTTTGTAAGGTAAAGGATTTCTGAACATTGGATACACAGCAAGAGGCCTCTTAGTATCACTAAATTGTATAGTTAAAAATAACTAAGATGGTAAATTTTATATTATATTATTTTATTACAGTTAAAAATTAAGAATTAAAAAAGTTCAATGAGACTTTGCCATTGGCATGCAGTCTTAAGGTTAAAAGAGGGAAGTAGAGTTCACAAAACTAATGGTTCTCAACATTTTTGACTGGGACCCACAATAAGAACTATGCTTTATGTCACATGCCCAGTAGGGATGCAAACACAAGTATCTATATATACATGCAAATATACACCTTAGTGAACATAGGTAACTTAAAAAGGTACATGAAATATAATTTACCCATTATATAGGATGTATTCTGATTTTTTTCCATTCTATCTTATCTCAGTTTATTTGTTTTCCTAAATTACAATTCATAAAATTGATTTTACATTCTACTAAGCGGGTCTCTGCTCAAAGTTTGAAGAACACTAACCTCGATCAGTCTCCAGTGCAATGCAGAAATGCCCTCGACTGCCTCCCTGCCGGGTGGTCACCTCTCTTCTCCTTGGAAGCCTTTAGTGACAGGGAACTCACTCCCCACGTGTCATGCTCACTGCAGAGCTGCCCCAGGTAAGGCTGGGTGGAGCTAGGGTGACTTGAGGTCTGGGAGCAGTTGGCAGGACCCCAGCAGCTCAGAGGGGCTGGAAAGCACAGCCCCTACAGCCCACCGAAGGCTCAGGCAAGCTGGAATCAGGGCAGGGTGCTGATTCTGTGGCGCCTGCCCCCCCTGCCCCTCTGCTTTCCCTCCACTCCAGCACTATGATTATTTCCACATCTGACGTATGATCTCATCCCCCCGGCACCGCCTGGGAGAGCTTTCCTCCCCCTGAAGGGGGCTCAGCCTCCATGGAGATAGATTCCCCCACACTCCCTCTCACCCCCACCCCCACCCCTCAGGACTCCAGCTGGCCACCTCTGGCCACCCCCACCTAGAGTTCTCTTGGTCCTGGGACTCAGGTTATCCCTGCCTGGGGTATCCAGATATGGGCAGCCTGAACGTGTCCAACCCCCATTGCCACCTGCAAGGTATCCTGGAGACCTGCCCAGGCTCAGGACACTGAGGTTCTTCCACATCTGCCTGTAGCTTCCTGAGACAAATAAAACAAAGACAGCACCACCACGTGGGGACAGAGCTGCCCACTGGACTTCAAAGCCCTGGGTCCCAGGATGAAAAAAAAGACAATGCTTAAACTCTGATGAGAGCAGTGGACTGAGAGAGGAGGGGCTGTCCTCAGTCCCATCGAGGACCAGGGTGTGGCGTTCTGTGCTCCTGCAGCCTCATCTTTAGAGCTGCCAGGCCCGCCAGGTAGGATGGGTCAACCTCAGGCTGGGGCGGGGCGAGTGAGAGGTGATGATCTCATTGTATCATTAGGACCAAGAGAAAAAAGTAAGGCAGTGGAGAGCTGGAGGGGAAAGAAAAGATGGGTGACAAAAATGGGAGAGATAAGAACAGCTGAAAATATCACACCCAGGGCAGCTTCCTCCGTGAAAGGGGGTTCAGGTCAGGTCCCCCTCCAAGCTCTCTCTCAGCAACAAAACATCTTCATGCAGAAATAACTTACCAACAACCTCCGACATCTCCCACCCATCCTCTTCTCTGAACGCTGGATCAGCAGTGGCACCAGGAGCCCACTCTCGCCCCTCTGCCCGGCACCATTCCTTATGCCTCACCCTCCTTCCCCTGAGGTTTGACAAAGTTTAATTGATTGAACAGAACCAAGGGCAACACAATAGGCTCCAGACTCTTCCCTTCACCCCTCTGTGGCTGTGGCTTTGCTCCTTTCTTTTGTTTAAAAGGCCTCCTGTCATTTACATCTCATCTCTACTTACCTGCAGTCCAGTTCGAAGCGAGCTGCTCTCTTCTCACTCCCTCAATTAGTGGTACCCTGGGCTTCTCTCAACATCAGCACCACCGCTCAGCTCTCACCATGACATCACCTCTGAGCTCCCTGATTGGCCGACAGTGGATCGCTTGGCAATTGGACAGTCTCCTCTGGTGGAGCGGGGATTGCCTGAGTGAGTAACTCTTAGCAGGCCGGGAGTGGAAGATGATGTCAGACAAAGAGCTTGCTTTCTCCAGCGCCTGTGGAGCAGGAGAGGCAGAGGGTGAGGGCGGTGAGGAGGAAGGGAAGAGGGAGTGGTACCATGAGGGTGGGGGTGAAGGCACAGCTTGCAAGCTGGGGGAATGATGAATGATTGTGAGAATCTTTAGCTTTCTCAAATCTGCGGGTGGAAGAATATGGAATCTAGAGGAGCAATACGAGAGAACAGATGAAACCTCAAAATAGCTTCTCAGAGGGCGTGGTGCCCATTCCCAGCTCTGTCAGAAAGGCTGGAAGAGTTGAAGAGGGATTTAGAAGGCAGGGAGGGGCTGTTGGGACAGTTTCACACAGGGGTCTTGGGACAGCAGGGATCCCCTCTGGCCACTCTCACACAGGCATCACCATGTCTCTGCTGTGGCATTTGCCTGGCACTAATTTGTCCTCACAACCTGCTCAGCCAGGCAGGGCCAAGCAGAGGGAGCCACAGGTCGGACAGCAGACTCGTCATCACCGGGGTGGTTCTAAAAGGTGGGAATCATGAAATGGTCATCCATCATGGCTTCTTTAGTCCCCTCAGGGAAATGAGGGAAACCCTGATGTAGCCTTAGCCAGCTGTTCACCCTCAGTCCATTGGCTGGAGAGAGGAGGTGTGGCACTGAGGGATGAGACACGCTGTGGAGCCAGATCGCCCCTCCTCCAGGTTACTCACCC
Organism: Hystrix cristata; assembly: GCA_004026905.1. Classification (NCBI taxonomy): domain Eukaryota; kingdom Metazoa; phylum Chordata; class Mammalia; order Rodentia; family Hystricidae; genus Hystrix; species Hystrix cristata. The sequence continues at coordinate 37,736 of PVJO010000427.1, forward strand.
GACTGAAGCTCCCTCCCTGTGCTCAGCAACCCTTCACCCTACCACCCAGCCTTGATTCACTCCATTTTCTTGGGAGAGCATAATTGTGGCAAAATATGCATAAAATGAAATTTATCATTTTAATCATTTTATGCATGTGTGGTGCTGGGGATCAGTGGAACACATGTTAGGTGAGTGTCTATCAGTGAGCTGCATCCCCATCCCATTATCCATTTTTAAGTATGTTGTCATATACAACCCCAGTGTCATGCAACCATCACCACCATCCATCTCCAGAATTTTTGTATCTCCTTTAAATCACATCTGTAACCATTGAACAATAACTCTTCTTTCCCCCTAATCTCTAGCTACTTTTCATTTCTATAAATTTACCTATTCTAGACACTTCATGTAAGTGGAGTCATACAGTATCATTAGTCATTTTTGCATGACTGGGACAAAATAGCTGACAGCTGCAACTTAAAGAAGAGGTTTATTTCAGTTCATGGTTTCAGGGGATTCAGTCCATGGCTAGCTGGCTGGCTGGCTGGCTGGCTGGCTGGCTGGCTCCAAAGCAGAAATGTTATGGAAGAAGGGCATGACAGAGAAGAGTTTCTCACCTCATGACAGCCAGGAAGCAGAAAAAGTGGGAAGGGCCAGAGTGAGATGTACTCTCCAAAGGTGCATCCTCAGTGACCAACCTCCTCTACCCAGCCCTTCCTCCTAACAGCATGTTCAGCTAGAAAGTAATCAATGGATTAATCCACTGATAGACATAGTGCCCCTTGTGATCTTATACCCTTTCAAAAGTTCCATGTCTGAGCACACGAGACTTTGAGAGTGCCTTTTAAATCTAAAACAGTGCAGTATTTGTCTTTAGTGTTGAGCTTCTTTCCCATGGCATAATATCTTCCAGTTTCATCCATGTTGTAGCATACTTCAGAATTACATCTTGTCATCCTTTTTAAGGTTTGTTCAATATCAGTCAATGTCATGGATCCTCATCCTCTACCACACACACCCTGTTGACTGAGGACATAAAGGACATAGAGTTAACTTGAATTTAGTCTATGCTTTGAAATTATTATTATTATTAACCACAATAGCATTAGTGAGCATCTGAATTTGGTGACCAATGAATACAGAAGCCATAGGCATGTATTTACTCTGCAGGCTGTGTTGGGGAGTGAGTCATGTTATAGCCCCTGCCCTCCCCCAAACCCAGCCAGGACCCAGTGGATGGCACCTCACTGCTCAGGATCCTGTGTGTTAGGCAAAAGTTCCCAAGTCCATGCATCACCTGTCAGGCTGCCTGGAGGTGGCCAGAACAAGGTGTGCATTTGGGGCTTCATAGCACATCCAGATGTTCTCATGCCCTCCCCTCTGCAGTGCTGCAGGCAGCAAGATGAACACATTCTGTTTGACATTCAGTGAGTGCCTTAAGCACACTTTCCATGCATGCCACATGTCACCAACCCAGGACCCTTGGGTCCAAGCCCAAGCCACCCCATGTCTGAGGGAATCAGAAGTCCCTAAGGCTATCGGAAGCAATCCTTTCAATAAGTGAAGGTGTTAGAGGCCATACTGCACACAAGGGTAGAATCTGGAATCCAAGTGAACCCCAAATGTGGGGCTGTGCTGGCTATCAAGGGAGCTCTCTCCCTTCTCCCAGTCTGTTGTCCCTCCCATCCCTGAGGAACCTGAATTCTACAGATCTGCTGGCTCTGGAAAGTGAGGGAGGGGGAGCGGGACAGTGGGTTGCCATGGTGATGGCAGCCAATCAGTGAGCTTCTGCTACTATGGGAGGTAAGCTCTGGTCCTAACCTGACTGGGAAGAAGGGTGGGGCCAAGACAAGGGGTAGAGTGAAGGGGAACAGGACCTTGCTACCTGAGAAGAGAGAATAAGGAAGAAGAGAAGGGAAACAGGGACAGCTGCTCCAGATATAGAATTATCTAGCTACTGTGTGAGTGCTAGGCTGTGATGGACAATACACACACACATATACACACACATGCACACACACATGCACACACATAATCAGTAAATTTGTAGAGGGATTTCTCACCCCACTTACAACAGAAACAGACTCAGATGGGAAAGGGCACCACCAACAGCCTCCTGTTAAGAGGATGATGCTGAGATTTGAACTTTGGGGTATAAGAGAGGGAAAATAATACCGAAATGAGATGGAGAGAGGCATGCTGGGTAGAACCACAGTCCAGAAGTCTTACTGGATGCGAGACTCCCAGGCACTTCCCTGAGGTGGCAGAAAGGAACATAAAGCAGCGATGAAACCAGGAAAGAAACACAGTTATTATAGGAAAATGTGCCACACATCAAGTCCAAAAGACAAAGGGTGAAGAGAGATGAAACCTACCAAAGAAATCAGCAAGATCAAAGCTAGGAGGTTCAGAGGGTAGGATTCCTATAAGGAAGCAGACAGAGCAAAAGGAGGAGGGAAGACTGTGTGCCCCACACTTCAGTGTTCAAAGCTCCCTGGAGTCCAGCTGAGAAAGGCAGGTGGCCAGAGGCCTTCCTCCCTACACCTGCCGAGTCAGCACCGGGCCGGGCCAGCTGGTGGTGAAAGTCCCTACGTGAAGCAGCTGGACCTCAGCCTGTGGATCTGCACTGTCACCTCTATGGTGTCGCCTCCAGCAGCCCAAACTACACTATGGCAATGACACTCGGACCCTGAATCCCCACATTCTGCCTGACTGCATCACGGGGACCGGACTCATCCATCTCTGAGCAGGAATCCAAACACAAGGGCTATTCAGTGACCCAACATAGCCTGTAATCAGTCATACTCAAAATACCTGGGGCACAAGGAGAGGCTCCAGTGCCCAACGAGTCCCCTGCCAGTGACCAGGGCAGTTACAGTGAATGACCCACCGGGCAGTCATCCCAGGGAGCATCATGGAAGCTTTGACCTCTTTCTAGCCCTTGGGGACTAGGACCCGAACCTCACACCCCAATCCAGAATATCTGATCAGTGTACAAATGTCTCTTTCACTTGCACAAATGTGACTTGTAAAAATGATATAACATAAGTGAGTGTTTATTTTCTGCTTTTAATTTTAAGAAGAAACTAAGTTTTGGGAGATTTTCTTATGTAGAATTTGTTGAAATGAACATTGTTAGTTATTTGCTTAACACATAGAAAACCTGGTATGCATGATGTCATTTCTTAAAATGTGAAGACTTATTTCACTAGAAGAGAAGCTCTTCTGACTCATGAGTCCCCATGATATCAGTGTCTTAGATTTTTCTTTCAACCAATTGAAACACAAACTCAGGGATCAATATTAGATGCCCACATAGTTTGTTTATGCTAACAATGAGATTTATAAGCTAAACTGTAATGGTGGTTAGTAACAACAACATTTGATATTTATAAAAGCAACATTTATCAAGTGAGCTAAGACCTGCAGATCACTTAGGAATTCTTGTGATCGTCAAAAAATACAAAGCAGGCCAGCTTTGTACTGCAAAGTAATAGTGGCAGAATCTTCAGTTGCAAGTAGCGGTAGCCCATTTCAAATTTGTGTAAAAAATAAGAGAGTTTATATTAAAACTTAACAGTAAAATATTTTAAAACATAAAACCTGACTAGAAAATATTCAAAAGGTGTAAAGAAGTACTTCATCGATGAAGATATACAGACACCAAACTCACACAGGAAAAAGCATTCAACATTCCTAGCTATAAAGGAAGTGCAGTGTAAGACCACACAGGCTATCACTGTATACTTATTGAAACAGCTAAGCTTTAAACATGGCGACAAATCAAGTACTGGGACAATGCAGAGGAGCTAGAACCCTCATACACTGCTGGTGGCAACGTAACATGGTACAACTACTTTGGAAAATATGTTGGTGGTTTCTCCAATAACTAAAGACACATTTGCCAGATGACCAAGCAATTGCACTCCCAGACATTATTCTAAGAGAAATAAAAACTCGTATTCTAACAATAACTTGTACACAAATGCTTACAGCAATTTTGTTTCTAATAGTCCCCAAATGGAGGCAGTCAAATGCAGTATGGGAATGGATAAACAAACTGGCGTGTCCAGGTCATTTAATACTATTGACAATAAACAGGAATGGGCTTTTGATACAATAATGTGGATGAATCTCTAGGGAATTATTCTGTGGCCTTTAGGGGATAGTCTGAAAAGGTCACAATCTGTTTGATTCTATCTATAAAATAATTACAAAATGAGAAGATTATAGAGGTGGAAAACAGACTGGTAGTTACCTGTGGTAACCTGATTGTGGTGCTGGTTCCACAAACTTGCACAGGTGGTAAAATAGCACAGAACTGTGCACATGCCTTGTGCCAATGTCAGTTTCCTGGTTTTGATACTGTAGTATAGAGAAGAAAACTCTAACCATGGGAGAAATCGTGTGCCTTTTTCTGCACATGGGGCCTCTCCAGGCTATCTGCAAGTTCTTTCAAATCTATGATTATTCCAAAATATAGTAATACCTCGGTTCACAAATGCTTCCCCTTGGCAAAATTTTGCTTCCTTTCACGAACTCTTCATTGGGTGACAAACATGACCACAGCCATCTTCCCCACACAAGCATAAACGTGGCTATCTTCTCCAGAACCATGGAAGGAATTGAGTTGGTGAACCAAGGTACCACTGTAAAAACTTGCCAAAAAAAAAAAAAAAAAAAAAGCAGAAAAAGAGTCAGGACTATTTCGTGGAACCCATTCGAGAAAGCAGTCAGGAAACCAGTCAAGAAGCAACTCATGCTCTCCCCCTTCCTCCTTCCATCTCTCTACTCCACCTGCTTCTCCCTGCAGGCCACCCTCTCAGCTGCTTCACGGGCATGGCTACCACTGCCTTCTGGTGGCACTGGGATCTTTTGAAACTGGACTACACAGAGAAACCCATTAGTTGTCTCTTAGATCCAATGCAAACTTCCCAGGAAAATAAATTCACCCAACCCTGCCTGGGCCCAGAGCTCTGGCCTCGTCCCATGGGTCACAGATACAGCCACATCTGCCAGTGTGAGCTCCTTCACCTGCTCTTATTCATTGAGCAGGGGTGAGTCCCTAATCCCAGGCAGGGCCTCCTTCTCATCCAGCCCAGTCTCAAATGGTCCAGCCAACAGAGGAAACCATACGGGGAGAAGGGCTGCCCGTGCCACAAGCTCTCCCACTTAGGAATGAAGAAGGAAGGCACCTCTGAGCCACCAACTGCTGGGCATCACTGGCCCAAAGTGTGGACTGCCTCTGGATGACACCTGATGAAGCTCATGGTCATCACAGGGTGACTCCTGCTGGCATGTGGAGCAAGCTCCAGGCTTTGCCCACAGGGACATCCTCTTGCCCGGGTTCCACCAGGGCCACCCTGGGAGGGCACTGGAGAGGAAGTGGCTGTGGTCACATGATGGTGGGAGACTGTGACTGCCAGGGGCCTGAGAGGCCCCGTGGTGCCAATCTGTGCTGATCTAAAGGTCCTGCTCTCCAGGCACATGGGTTTTTGCTGGGACAACACCTGTGAAATCTTAACTGGCAGCCTGTCGATTTAATTTAGGGAGACTGCATTTGCAGAAAGCCCGCTCTAGACAGCCCGCTCTAGACAGCTCAGCATCTGGTTGGGCCATGCCTGTGGGCTTCACATTCTTAGAGGAAAGCCTCAGGGCTGTGCCTGTGTCTTCCGCCTAACAGGTTTTGCCTCAGGGTGTTGAGGGCGGCAGCAGCAAACTTTACCTCCACCTTGTCGGCTCTGCAGAGCATCCCAAACTAGACTCTCAGGTGTGTTTTGTGGCAGGAACACCCCACCCTTACCCAGCAAGAGGGCTTCACAGACACTGGCAAGCAGCTTGGAAGGATCAGGGCTCCCCAGTTCCCCTGGCCCTTCCCAATGTCCTTGTTCCAATTGCCAGAACCTCGCCGTTTCATAATTGGTGTGCCAAATTTAGTTCCCGATGTAGGTTGCTGCACAGTGTAACTGCTGCTGCTCAGTCAGCCTGTGATTAGCTTCCAGGACGGACTCGAAGTGGTCTCTGACCCTACACCATGAACAGAAAGGATTTCAGGGTTGTGTAACCGACCTGATTTTCCCAATCCACAGCCTCAGACTTGTCTCCCAGTGCACCTTGTGAAGCCCCGGGGACTCGCCAGCACAAGATGACATCCTTCAACCCAGCCTTTCTAGCTCCTAAAGCCTCACCTCAGTGGAAAATGGTCCAAGTCCCAAACCCAGCAGCCGCCCCTTCCAGCAGTGGTTTCAATCTGTGTGCGGCTGGCAGCCAGGTTCCCATCCCGGCAGGGTGGAGGTCTATTGTCTCCTCCCCAAAATGGGTCAGATGTGGTTATCTGCAGCTTCGCTTCCCTGAGTACCAGGGTGCATCTTATTTAGAGTTTATTTGGCTGTAAATTGACAAGCAACTGCCCAAACCACCGTAAGCAAAAACAGGAAATGTATGCAAGTTTAGAGGAATATCACACAGAAACTAACACACAAAGGACAGCTGGGCTGGAACCAGGAACTGAAATCCAACACAACCTGTAAGGCATCCTCTCTCCTCTCCTTTCTCCTCTCCCTTTCCCCCTCCCTTTCCCTTCCCTTCCTCTCTCTCTCTCCCTCTCCCTCTCTCTCTCTTTCTCTCTCTCTCTCTCTTCTTCTCCTCAATCTCTTCCTCATATTCCCCTGGCCTTCTGTCTGTATCTGAATATGTCTAAAAGGCTATTTCCTCAAATTCCATAACAGCCTCTCTCCTCCCCAAAAGTACTATCTCATGTTTCCTGAAGCGACAGAAAGACAGACCAGCCCTCTCTTGATTCCAGTTTCAGAATTCCCAAGCAAGAGAATCTGTCTGCCCAAGTTCAGGGCAGGCATGTGTATAGTGCCCAGGATTCTGACCCGAGGTAGGCTGCGTAGTGTGAAGCTGCCAGGATGGTAATGGGGTGCCAAGCTGACTTCCCACCTGTGTGCTCCATCAGGGTTAATGGCCCCAAAATATCCCCCCAGATTCTAGCCTATGTGTGGAAGGTGACTGGATATGGAGGTCCTGTGCTAGTTACCTTTCCAGAGCCAATTGTTTGCAAGAGAGCAGATTTAATACAGGACATTTACCAGTTACAACATTCATCCACAAGCCAAACGCAGGAAGAGTTCTGAATGTCTATCTATGCACTGCAGACCCAAAAGATCTAATCAAGGGCTGGGAGCCCACAGCACTATCCTGTGTACATCCATGTCTGGACTAAAAGGCTGAAGAAATCTATACTGGAACCAGGATATGATGCTTGCAGCAGAGATGAAGAACAAAGCTCCTCTGAAGCGAACAGCAACCATCCCCAGTGACAGCAAGGGCCCAAGATCCTTCAGCGATGAGAATGAATTCCCTTCTGGAGAACCAGCCACAACAGAGCTGCTCCTGGGAAACAGCCAGCTGCTATCTTCTGCTCCTATTCTCCTTTATGTTGTGTCAGCGGTAATCCTCAGGTGGATCTTCTATGCCCAAAACCACAGCAACTCAGTCCAGCTGGGCGTTCCTGCTCAAGTTGACCATATCAGTCCACCACGGGCACTGTACCCATCAGTGTATTCATCTTTTGATGAGTTCATGTGCTGTTAGCAGGTGGGACCTGGCTGGAGATAGGTCACTGGAATACACCTGAAAGAGTGTATTTTGTCCCTGGCTCTTCCCTTCTCTCTTTGCTTCTTGGCTGCTATGGGTTGAGCGCCTTTTCCTCCACCATGCCCCTCTGCCATCCTTTTTTTGCTGCTTTGGAGTCAGCTGATCATAGACGGAGACGCTGAAGCAGAATAAACCTCTCCTCCTTTAATCTTACTGTTGGGTGTTTTATCCTAGTGATAAGAAAGTGACTAAGACAGTGACCAGCTATGAAACAGGAATACTGTGCTCATTGCCAAAATGTCTTTGAACAATGGTTATTGCTGATGTTGGAAGGCTTGTATTGAGCTGGACAAAACGGAGACAATGTGGGCATAAGAAGGACATTTTGGGGCATAAGAAGGATTTAGCTCAATGATTAGAGTGCTTGCCTTGCAAGCACAAGGCCCTGAGTTCAATCCCCAGCACCACAAAAAAAAAAAAAAAAAAAAAAAAAAAAAAAAGGACATTTTTCTTGCCTGCATCCTGATGTCTAGCACTAGACCATCTTCCTCCCCATTGAGAGTCCCTAGGGGCTGAACACTCCAAGAGATGCCAGAGCGTGCAGCTCATGGGTGACCTTTCCAACTCAGGGTTGGGGCTGGGAGGTGAGGTAGCCACGTCAGCTGTCAGGTTCTGTGTGCAGCACTTCACTGTGGCCAGAAGCTGCTGGAACCAAGAACAGCCTGGCACAGTCCGTTCCTGTACTACTCAGAGCCACAGACAGAACAGTCGACTGGAGCCGACTTGCACCCATCCTGTAGGGTAGGTTTAAGGATTGTGAGAATGTGGAAAATCACATAGGTAGCTGAAAGAGTGAAAAAGGTAGCTGAAAGAAAAAGAAAGATATACAACTTCCCCACTGGTGAACAAAAAGCCAGTTACTTTGATCCACTTCCTGTGTGGTTTAGAATCTACGCCTTTCTGCTCAATGAGTGAAAAACCAGTTGAGATCAATGAACACCAAATTTGAGCACAATAATGTTGAAGACACATTAACACATTAGCCTATGGGAAAAAAAATCCATTTATATGCAAAAATTGAAGGAAATTAGAAATGAGCATAAGCCGAATGCCAATGAGGTATTTTCATATTTGAGCAAAATAAACAGAGCGTTAAAGGAAAAATAGAAACATAAATTAGAGGAACCATGATAAGAAAGGAGGCACATAAATTTTGAGCTAATTTGAGTATGGGAGAAAGGTTATATTTCAGTGTGTGTACTTCCTAGTGATGATGAATTTCCGTTTGCTTGTTAAAAAGGAGGAAAATGGAGTTTTCTTATCTAGACAGACCACTCCTGAGGAGAATGGGAATCTGGTGCGTGATTCCACATCTGTGAGGCTCCAGGAGAGAGAAACCCCACAGGAGTGCACTGTGATGGAAACTCAGGGCAAGTGTGGGGACTCACCCAGCAGTCTCTGGGCCCAGCATGTAGAAAACACCCCCAGAAGAGTGAAGCACAGAACTTGAGGATAGAGGCAAAAGAAGAATTCATTCCAAGGCAACAGAAGCCAACTTCTACTTTGTGTCTCAAGCTTCGGATAACTGCTCCCCAGAGGAGCTGTTGACCCAGTCCCTTGTTATTTAAGGTCGGCCTCACGGAGGATATGAGGAAGACTCCACAGTCCTCAAAGGGAACAAACTCGTACGGAAGACTCTGTATCTGAGAGGTATTGTGAACACTGACTTCAGAGTGCACCAGAATCAGAAAAAGAGATCATAAAACATCTCCCCAGTGTGGTCCCATTTAGATTCGCCCCCTGTTATCCACAGGGAATTGGTTCGGGACCCCCCTAGAGAGCAATAGCCACAATGCTCAAGGCCCTTATATAAAATGTTGTGGTGTTTGCATATGCCTTCTGCCCATCCTCCCATATACTTTATGAAGCATTTTTAGATTACTTACAATTCTCAGTCAATGCCTACATAACTCTTCATTTGCACTGATTTGTCATAATGTTCAGCTCATGGCAAATTGAACTTTTGGTTTGGGGAACTTAAGGAATTTTTAAAAAGTATTTTTAATCCATGACTGGCTCAATCCATAGAGTGAAATATGGGTACAGAACCCAACTGCACTTTGTCATTGTGGGTTTATTACTTTACATCATATGTGTGATGTTTCCACAGAGAAACTTGGGTCCAGTCCTCCATCTTCATCAGTAGGACTTGATACCATTGTGACATCTTGCTATGCTTAACAGAGCTGGTCTGGAAGTGGAGCAAGCCAAAGCCACTAGTCTCTGTGCACTGCCTAGTTTTCCCCAGCTTGGGGCATGACCTGTCCGCCTGGGGACAGGTTCACTAGGGCTGGGCACGAGGAGCGTTGTCCCTGGGGCAGAAAGACACAGGTTGCAGCAGCATGACATCACATCACCCTGGTAGGCTGAGGCTCTGAGAGCTCCAACAATGTTCTCATGCCCCATAGGGTGCTCCCAGGCAGGTGCTCCAGGGACCACAAACCACTGCAGGTCTTTGGTAATGAACGCCAGAGCCCTGGAAGTCAGGCCATTATCACAGCCTTCCTCATGCAGAGAATAACATCGCTGAGCTGGGACGTTGGAGAGGAAGATGGGAGACCTTCTCCTGATCACACCTTAACCCTCCTTTAAAACCCTCAATGGCTCCTCAGCATGACACCTTGCCATGTTACTGAAAAAAGTCCACATGTCTTAGCACAGCCTCAAATCCTCTGGGGGCACCACTCTCCCTTTTGCCCGCACCCCTGCTACATACACACAGACCCACTGTGCTGGTCAGGAACTCCAGAGAAACAGAACCAGTAGCACACAGACAGGAATACAGATGTGGCTACAGATGATACAGATGCACATGCAGATATAGATATAGATAGAATAGATGTAGATATAGATAGGAGCTTGATTATGAGAATGGATCACAAGATTATGGAGGTCAAGAAGTCCCACAACCTGCCATATGCAATCTGGAAGACCATGGAAGCTAGTGTTATAATTTGGTCTGAATCTGAAGGGCTGAAAACCAGGAAAGCTGATATCGTAGCTCCCACTCTGACTCAGAGACCTGAGAACCAAGGGGGGTCATTGGCATAAGTCCTGGACCTGCGAGACAGGAGCTCTGGTGTACATGGATAGGAGAAGATGGATATCCCCATTCAAGAAGAGAGAAGCCATGTGTGGTGGCACACACCTGTAATCCCAGCACTTGGAGGCTGAGGCAGGAGGACCATGAGTTCAAGGCCAGCTTGGGCTACATAGCAAGACCCTGTCAAGAAGAAGGAGAAAGAGAGGGAGAGGGAGAGCAAGAAAGAGAAAGAGAGAAAGAGGAAGGAGAAGGAAGAGGAGAGAGGAGAAGGGGAGGTGGAGGCGGAGATAATAAATTGACTCTTTCTCTACCTTTCTATTCAATTTAGGCCCTCAACACACATTGGTGAGGGTAAATCTTAGTCTACAAATTCAAGTGGAGACACCCATCACAGACGCACCTGGAAATAGCGTTCCCAGCTATCCTGGCAATCCTTAGCTCAGTCAGACTGACGCATGACATTAACCATCACACCCACCCTACACATTGAGTCATTTCCTGGTTGCAGTAAAACACTATGGGCTCCTTACAGATGCTACCCTCCTTCCTCCACCCACCTGGATTACAGTGGTCATCCCTCATGCCAGGCGTGTCCTCCTCCACTGCTCACCCTCTGGCTAGCTCCAGCCAAGTCTTTAATTCCCAGGCACACTATCTAGTCTTTTCCCAGAGACCTCCCTTCATTCAGTGAACAGTTATCTCACCCGTTTTCCAACACATGTAATGGCGATTAACATGATTAACAACAGCTGAGGGGAGAGATGAACATGAAGGCAGCATGTTTAAGGTGCAACCCACAAGAAGCAGAATGCTGAAGTACAGACATTGAAACGTGAACACAGAGAAGAGATCTTGAAGAAGAGTGAGGATGTTACTGTGGTCCTCGTTGTACACCACTGTGCAGTTGCCACTTACTTTGACCATTTTTTATTAAACAGCTAAAGTCCTGGCTCCCTCCTAATTCTTTCACTCCCGGTTTCTGGCTCTCACAATGGGAAATAAATGAAAATGTTTCTCTTCTCATTTCCTTTTGTTCTGGAATGTAGATAAAAAACAGTACTGGAATCCATTTTTATTTCATCATATATTCTGAATTCAAGCCCTTAGTCAAATTATACATAATACAAATATTTTCTCCCACTCTGTGGCTTATATTATAACTTCTTAATTTTCATTTGGTCAGTTTTATCAATTTTGTCATTACCATTAGTTTTTGTGTGTGTACCTTATTTCCCTACACCAAGGCCATGAAAATATTTGTTTTATCTCCTAGGAACATTATTATTTTCCTTTCATGTTTGAATGTATATCTACCTGTTACAGTTTTTGTAAAATGTACAGAATTTTGACAGATTGTGTTACATCTATGCACCAACCAGTAAGCAAATTGGCATCTTAGCAATATTGAGTATTACAATCCATGAACATGGTATTTCTCTCATTTATTTAGGTCTTTAAAATTTTCAAAAAGTTTGTGCAATTTTGTGTGTACAATTTTGCAAATTTTTTTAATATTTATTCCTTCATATTGAATTTGTACCCTTTTGGGAACAATCTTCTTGAATTTCATTTTCTAGTTTCTTGCTACTAATAATAGGTTATATGTGTATTGTTTTATTTACCTTCATAAAGAACTGTATCTTCTTCAAGTAATGATAGTTTTATTTTTCAATCCTTAAACCATTCATTTTATTTTCACCGTTCTCTATTGGCTAGGGCCTCCAAGATGAACATGAATAAAAGTAATTATTCTGGACATCCTTGTTCCTAATTTCAAGGAAAACATTTTCAACATTTCACCATTGTGTGTATTATTTCATTGAAATCTTCCACACATTGTCTTTATGAAATTAAGAAATTTTCTGTTCCTAGTTTTAATTTTAATTCTTTTGAATTTTATCAAATGATTTTATCAAATGATTTTCTGCATATGGTGAAATGATGTTTTATTCTTGTTAATGTGAGAAAACAATTTACTGATTTTAGCGTTTTAAAGGTAATGCCTGAAAGAAATTCTGAAATAAACTTGACCTATTTGTAAGCTATCTATCTATACTGTTTTAAAATACATCAAAATTTAATTCACTGTTTAGTACTTTTGCACAGAATCTTCAGTTCTGAATGAAATTAGTCTATAATTGTCTTATAATGTCCCTCACAGGTGTTAATCTAGATGCTAATTTCATAAAAGCTGGCAAGTGTTAGTCAAGTTTTGTAATAAATTAGAGGTACAACTACTAAAACTATAGTTAACATAAGTTTCTTCTATATTGCTAAAGAAAAAATGCAAAAGAAGGGAAGGGGAGGGGATGGAAGAAAAAAGTGTAAAACACCCAATATAACACAGTAAAAAATAATTTTTACACTTTTCTGTTAAAAACAACATTTGAGCTGTGCAGAGCTGTACTCTCAGGACTCTGGAAGGCTGAGGAAAAAGGATTGAACATTCACTCCCAGATTAGGCAACTTAGGGGCTTAATGAGACCTTGTCTCAAAAACAAAAAGGGTGGGGATGTAGCTCAGTGAGAAGGCCTGAATTCAATTCCCAGTGCCATAAGTAAGTAAGTAAACAAACAAGTAAGTAAGTAAATACATAAGTAAATAAATAAATCATCCAAAAGACCTTAACTCAATATTTTACTATAGATACATCTAGAACAAATGACACAAGCAGTTAAAACTAAAAGGATGGACCCAAATATAGTTGACAAATGAGCACAAATAAATGAAGAGTAGTGATATTGGGTCAGATAAAATAGAACTCAATAGGAAAGATAAATAGTGTGCAGTAGTTATATATCGTTATGGAAAATACTGCCCCAGAAAGTTAAAATGGCAAATATTCATCATTTCACACCATTTCTGAGGGCCAAGGACCCCCTAGGGAGCAGCTTAGCTGGGTGGTTCTGGCTCTGGGTCTCTCAGGAGGCTGCAACCAAGACCTCAGCCAGTGCCCGTGTCATCGGACTAGGATCTGCTTTGGAAAATGTCCCTGGGACACGGCAGGAAAAGGGACCCACAGAGGGCAAGCGGCCTCAGTGGATACTGTGGTGCCTTTGCTATGTGACCTACTTTCCAAAGTCGTTCACCATCACCAATGCGGTGTGTTCCAATTCTCAGAACTGAGTCGCCACATTTGAAGGGAACTAAATCTCCCCCTTCGATGGAAGAGCATCAAAGAATTTATGCGCACAGAAGACACATATGTTTAAAACTATGACATGGAGATGAACACTTGTTAAAAAACTGTTTATATACACAACCACAAGGAAAGCATCAATAATTACAAATAGTGGAAATTACACAGGTCACAATTTTTACTTCAATTTTTAAAATTCTATTAACTAAAGTTCACAGTTATACAGAAAACTACTGGGCCAAAAAGTAAAACTTTCCAGATCAAAAGAAATATATACATACTCACGAACTAAGCAGACACAGGTACATAGTCTATGTGTGTCTAAAAAATTCAGAATGGCTATTACCAAAACAATAACAAATGCTGGCGAAGACATGTGGAAGAGAAACCCTTGTACACTGTTGGTGGGAATGGAAATTGGTACAGCCACTACAGAAAGCACTATGGAGTTTTCTCAAAAGCCTAAAAATAGGGCTACCATATGATCCAGCTATTGTGCCCTCAGTACATACCATCAAAATGAAGTCAGCATGCAAAGGAACACATGCAGGCCCATGTTCAGTTTGGCACTGCTTGAAATACCTAAGGGATGGGATCAGCCTAGGTGCCCGTCAACATAAAGAACGAATAAAGAAAACAGGGTATATGTGTTTTCAGCTGGAGCTGAATGTCGGGCCTGCTCTCAGGGTTTCTGGGTTTGTTCGCTCACCTGCAACCTAAAGTGTAAGAAAAACCTACAAAAAATGCAAAAATAAATAGCTTTACAATTTGACCAAATCACAAGGGCAGGTAGTCCACCCTCTTCCAACACACAGAAGCACTCCTCATTATAGAAGCAGACAGCAGACTCCAGGAAGTACTCATATGTAGATTCGGCAGAACTCTGGCCCAGAGGGGAGTACTGAACACTCTGCAAATGTTGAATCTCCCTCAGGGCACATGCGCACGCGCACCTGTGTGTGTGTGTGTGTGTGTGTGTGTGTGTGTGTGTGTGTGTGTGCACTCTCAGCATGAGGAACCTTGAAGTAACAGTTTAGCTTTTTAAAAAGTGTAGTTTTTAAAGATTCACTTTAACCTCTCAGTTATATATATATGTGAATACTAGTTGGCCACAAAGAAGAATGAAGCTATGTCATTTCCACCCATCACTGGATGGAACTGGAGGACATAATGTTAAGTGAAAGAAGCCAGACATGGAGAAACATGTATTGCATGATTTCTCTCCCATGGAAACTGGGAGGGGGAAATAAAGATGACCTGAACATAGAAAAGGGACCGTTAGAGAAGAAGGGAATTTGGGGGGCAGCGTCAAGAGAGGTAGCAGGGAAGGTGCATAAGATCAAAGTAGAACATATGCATGTGCGCAAACATCACAGTCAAACTCTTAATTTGTACAATTACTACATTAATAATTATACTTCAAAATTTCAAAAAATAGGAAGAGGCAATAAAAATAGAATCTGTAATAGAAATCTGATGGAAGAATTAGGTCATCAAGCTTATCTGTCTTGCTATTTACTATAAACAGGCTAAACTTGCTTAATAAAAAGAAACAACTCAAAATAAATAAATTAATTAATTAATTAGATAAAAAGAAACAATTCTTAGATTTGATCAAAAGTGTAGGGATAGTTTTTGTAACTTTTTTTATAATACTACACATTAGAAATAATTTTAATTTCCTTCAAACATGAGGAGACCAAGTAAATTACAAATTCCATACAATGGGACTTTATATAGCTCTTTAAAAGAATGAAATAACTTTGTGTGTATTAGATAAGACATGACCTCCAAGATATATTGCATCTTTAAGAAGCAAGGTAAAACTGTTTGAAGTCTGTGATTATTTTGGGATAAAAACATTTTTTAAAAGAATGTGCTTATTTTTATGGTACCCCTAGAAAGAGCCACAATAAGCCTGTAACATTGGGAAGAGAAAGTAGGTGATTGGAGATGGAGGACAGAGAAACGTACTTTTTCACCATCTTCCTTTTTGAATTTTGTTTTTGTATCCGAATGAACATTACTAATTTTAAAATATTAGTAAATAAATTTAAATAAACATTTGGTTAAAACTTAAGTTATTTTATATTAAATAATTAAAATTAGAATTTTAATAAAGAACTACCAAATTTAATTGAGTAATAATTAAGTAAGTCTTTTTAATGATCAAATTACTACCAGTAATCGCTCTAGTTCTTTAAATGGGCCAGAAACATACTACAGACTACATACAGTGCATGACAGCAAAGAGAAAATGCGAGCAGCCGTCCAGACGCACTAGGAAAGTACCAAGCGCCGAAACCGAAGCACAAGGACAAAGACAGAGCTTCAAGGAAACGGTACAAACACTTAGGTACGTATGAACTAGATGCCGGAAAATGCTGCCAGGTGGAAAGTAATAACCTTGAAAATTGATTAGAAAAAGGTATAAAACTGACCAAAGAAAAAGATAACTCAGAAAAGAAATACAAGAGGACACTGAATACATATATTGTCATAATCCAAATAAGCAAATGAAAAACTTAAAGAGATTCATGATCTATCATCTTGCACTAAATTATCAAAGATGTAAAAGATCAAAAACATTGAATTTTGTTTAAAGTATGAGGAATTGGGTGTTTTCATAGACTACATTTCTGAAGGGCAATCTGGCAATATGCATTTCTCTCTCACTCTCCTCTTCTCCTTCCCTCCCTCTTTCCCGTCTCTCCTGCCTTCCTTTCTTCCATTGTTTGTTTGGGGGTTTTGTTTGTTTTGTAATGCTGGAGATTGAACCCAGGCTTTGCTCGTGCTAGGCAAGGGTACACCCTTGAGCTACATCCCCAGCCAAAGGTAACATGTATTTTCATCTTTGACACAGAAGCTTCCCTTCTAGGAATTTATCCTAAGGAATTAGTTGGACCTGAGCCCTACAATACAGCGTATATACAATCCTGTTCACTGAAGTCTTGTTTATAGAAGTGACCTGGGCATTTTCAAAACAAATTATAATATATTCAGTGGTCTAACTTCTTGCAGCCAGTAAAACTAATGACACTGATTTATATCTTTGAAAATGTTGCATTTATGGAACGTCTGTTTAGTTTCGAAAGTTTTGCAGCCACTAAATACTATGCATTTGAAGAGCATTTAAGGCCAAAGGAAAATTCTCACAATAAATGAACTAAAAAGCTACAGGAAATAAAATGTGAGTTAATTGCCGTAAAAATCTCACACCTTTGAGTTGAAAAATATAGGAAGAAAGCCGGGCATGGTGGCATACAACTGTAATCTCACCACTCAGAAGGCTGAGACAGGAGGATTGCAAGTTCAAGGCCAGCCTGGGTTACACAGTGAGACTATCTCAAAACATAAAAAATATACGAAGAAACTGCATCAAAACATTTTGTAGTATTACACTGGATAGTGGAATTCTGGTGCATCCTTTTTACAAGTTTTTGAATGAACACAAATTACATTTATACCTTAATATATACATATATAAATATACTACATAGAATATGCATATTATATTTAATATATACACATATGAAAATATCTACAAAATCTTGGCGCTATTTGCTCTTATTGAGCTTATTTCCATCTCCACCTCCACACTCCTCTTAGGACAAAAAGTAGTCAAAAAGATAAGCATAGCTAGATGTGGCAGAACACATCCCTAATCCCAGCACTCTGGGAGGCTGAGACAGGAGGAAGCAAGTTTGAGCCCTGCATGGACGATTTGGAGATTTAGCGAGGCCCTGTCTCAAAATAAAAAATAAAAAAGGGCCGGGGATGTAACTCAGAGCTAAGGGTCTGGGTTTGATCCCCAGTACGGGGAGCGGTTGCAGGGAGGAGAGGAGGGTGTTTTTCCTAGTCTAAGGTTTGAGAGGAGTTAACTCCTAATTAACTCAGTTTGGGAGGGACCCTGGCTTCCGATTGGACGATGGTGACATTATGCTAGCAGCAGCAGCCAATAGCGACATCCCTGCGCAGGGCGTTTCCCAAGTCCCGGATGCAAGGCGAGGGTCTGCCGGACGGTGAGGGTAGCTGTCGCCGGGGTGTGGCAGGTGCCGTGGACCCCGCCCCGCAGGCCTGGCCCGCATCCTCTCGGCAGCTCAGCTCTGGCCTCCGCTCCGCTCTTAGTCCCTCCCGCAGGCGGCGCTGGTCCCTGCCGTGGGAATCCCCTTCTCTGTTCAGGGTCTTCTGCTGTGCGCTCGGAGCTCCCCAGATCTGGACACAAAACCTCGCGCCGGCGTCCTTGTCTTCCTGCCACCTTTTCCCGGCTGCAAGTGCGACGCCTCGCACAAGACAAAGGAGGAAGTGCGGGGTGGGGCAGAAAGGGAGAAAGAAAACAAAAATCACGAGGAAGGGAACCATCCACAAATATCCATGGTTAACAATATTGGCTATTCCCTTCAAAAATAGAACAGATTTACGAATTGGGATTTGCACCAATTATAGTTCCATGTTTGCCTTCAAGCAAGCATTTCCCCGTGTCTTGAAATATTCTGAGTTTTTTAAAGTGACTTCATACTATTCTATCACATGGAATAATTTTACTCTACACCTACTCTTGGATATTTAGATTATTTTCCATTACTGTATTCCCTGTTTTAAATCTGTGACCCACAAGGATCGATCTTTCCTACATATGTTGTCCCAATATCTGAATATTTCCTTAAGCTACAATCTCAGTGAAATGACCATTTTCCCCAAAATAACTTGGTTAATCTTCTTTTCTTGTTATTCCAAATTAAATTAAAATCATTCCATCAGGTTTCAAAGCCAAACCTCTAAGTATTTAGACTTATGTCTGTTTGTTCTAATCAGTTTTTCAGTAAAACTTTGTAGTTATTTTAAAATTTAATTCAAGGTAATGTGATATTTTAGTTGCTATTATGAATGGAATCATTTCCATATTTTCTAACCTGGTATTGCTGGTAGAAAAAATGTTGAAAATTTAGAAAAACCCCACAGTAGTAATGCCATGGTTCAACCCTTAAGAACGTTGAAATCGTTAAGATCCCTGAAAATGGCAAGAACGAATGCTAACGATGGGAATCATTTTCATAAGACAGAGGTAATTATTAAAGCTTCGCTTTAATAATTTAGCAAAATTTCTAAATGTTAATAAAAAATTGTATGTAATTTTTTTTAAGAAAAGAAAAAAGGACTATGGCAAAGAAGCTCAGGGCAAGGATGCCATCAAAGAGTACTTCAATCACAAAAGATGAACAAATAAAAAACTTGGTTTAGAAAAAAAGTGTTATTTATTCATGAATGCATTTGGACTTGCTTGATAAGTCCCTAGTGGTTCTAATATGTTTTCAGTGGACCCTCTTGAGTTTCTAGGCAATTATCACACCAGCAAACTTGTAGTATATGTCTAACATCTTGCTTTATAAGTTTTGATTTTTTGGTACAAAACAGCCCTTCATGTCCCATTTTGTCCTTTTCCTTCAAATCTCTCTCTGAAATTATTGCCAATTATTTTCTGTTTGGAATCAGACTCCTTCCTAGCTGCTGTGGTTCATTGGTCATTTCGTTTGAGTTTTCCTTTTTAAATAAGTTTTAGAATGTAATTTGATAATCTTAATTTTAAAATAAAAAAATTTTAAATGTATGAGTGGGCATCACACGGAAGATTTTGTGGCTTCTTACTGTATTTTCATTCTTGCTGCATAAATTTGCTTTTCTATTTTTTCATGTTTTGGGAGATATCTGCAGTGTTTTAGAAGTCTAATGTTTTAGTGTTCCCTTAAAACAAGCTTTCAATATATATATAATTGTTTTAGTACAGAAATACAGAATAGGGGCTGTGGATTTAGCTCAGTGGTAGAGTGCTTGCCTAGCAAGCTCAAGGCTCTGAGTTTGATCCCCAGAACCACCCCCACTCCACCCCCCCAAAAAACAGAAAGAAAGCAGAAATACAGAATAAAACAATGTATTTTTTTAAATTCTGTTCCTCAAATCTTTTCCTAGGGAACTCTAAGGACGTAAGAAACTAATTCTTTTGCCTCCAAATTTTCTGGGTTTAATTAATATAACCTAGAGTTACATAATCAAATAGCTGTTATTAATTATATTTAACATTATATGTTATTTCTTCCAAGAATAATTTTTGACAGGAACACATATTCTCTCCAGGTAGGGTTCATTGATGGCATATTTTTTGAATCCTTACCTTTTTTAAATGACATTTTTTACCTTAAAACAACTTGTCTGGAAAATAAATTTCTATTTGATACACAATCTTTGTTCAATAATTTTTTTTTTTTTTTTTTGGTGTGTGTGTCAGGGATCAAACTCAGGGCCTTGTACTTGCTAGGCAAGCACTCTAACCACTGAGCTAAATCCCCCAACCCCTTTATTCAAGATTTTATACTTGTTTCCCTACCATTTGTCTTTCAGTAATCCTGATTAATTTTTGTTCCTTTGTAAACAACTAGGTTTGTGCTGCATTTTGCATTTTAATCTTAAATGTTAGTAGAATTTATTTTGTATTCTGTAATTCAAAGCATTTGCCATGAATTTGTTTAGAATATGATAAGCACTTTCAGTCTCTAATTTTATCCATCATTTGAGTTCCAATTTGTTCTGGCTTCTTTCCTGTAATTTTTAACTTAACTATTTTTGTCTTCCATCTCTTTATTTACTTAGTTCCTCTCCCATCTTCTGGCAATATTGTCAAATTTGTCTTTTTCTGCATTCATTTCTCGATTTTTCTCAACCCTGTTACAATTCTGTTCTTGATATCTCATTTTAATATTTTATTAGTACATGTTTGCCTTAAATAGTGGTTACATTCCTTGTACGGAGTTGGTACATCTACATTGTTAAGGCTGAAACCTTCCCCAACTTACCGGGGACAAGGGAGAGCGGCGCTCAAGAACGACAAGAGACCAGATTCGATGCAAAAGCAACAAGCTATTGTTTAAACAGAGCTCTGGGCCAATACATGTCCCACGCAGGAGACAGCGGTAAAGGCCCTGAACAATAGGAGTGTGGGGTTTTTATGGGGTAGGGGACAAGCGCGGGAAGGGGAGGGGGCGCGCGGGAAAGGAAAGTGTGGCGGCACATGATTGGTTTATTCAAATTTGAGCAGCCCTTCCTGGCGGGCTTCTTTTGGCGGGCTTGTATAACTGTCTGGCGGGCTTCTTCCTGGAGCCTTGGGGGTGCTGTAAGTTGGAGGTTTTTCTCCTGGAACAAAGAACTTCCCGGCACAGAGTTATAAACAGGGTCATAAAGTGACCACACAAAGAACTTCCCATTTAGTACAAGTTTATCAGTGTGTTGTGTCTTTTCAACATAACACATCTTAATTCTTTTTTCGTCTCTTTCCTCTCCACTCTCTCCCCCTCCTTCTATCACTTTTACAAAAGATATATCTCCTGTTTCCTATTATCTTTTACTTTGCTCTTTAATTTATTTATGCTTTGAGTTTGTTGTATAAGAGAAACCATGCAATATTTAAGCTTGTGTGTCTGACTTATTTCACTTAACATTATGGCCTCAAGGTGCATCCTTTGTCCTACAAATGACCAAGTTTAGCCCTCTTATGGCAGAGTAATACTCCATTGTGTGTAAATACCACATTATCTTTATTTATTCATTTGTTGATGGACATATAGGCCATCAACTCATAGCTATTATGAGTTGTGCTGCTATAAACATGGATATACATTTATCATCGTAATACACTGTCTTTAACTCTTTCAGGAAGATATCTGGAAGGGGAAAGCTGTGTCAAATGGAATTTCTATTTTTAGTGTTTGGGGAAATCTCCATGCTGATGCCCATAGTGCTTGCATTAGTTTACATTCCATCAACAGTGCAGAAGGTCCAGGCGTGTGAGGTAGCACAAACCTGTAATCCCAGCACTCCAGAGACTGAGGCAGAAGGATTGCTGCGAGTTTGAGGCCAACCTGGGCTACATAGTGAGTCCAAGTCTGGCCTAAACTACATAGCAAGACCCTGTCTCAAAACAAAACAAAACAAAACAAAAAAAATAGTGCAGAAGCGTTCCTCTTTCCCCATAGCCACACCAGCATTTACTATATTTGGTTTCTTGTGATAGCTGTTCTTTCGGGAGTAAGATGGAATCTCAGTGTTGTTTTAGCTTTTCTCTAATGGCCAAAGAGCCTGAACATTTTTTGAAGTGTTTATTGGCTATTTGTACTTCTTCTGAGAAGTGTCTATTTATTTCAGTTGCCAACTTTTTGATAGGGTCTTTTATTTTGGGGATCTAATTTTTTGAATTCTTTATATTTTCTAAATATTAGTCCTCTGTCTGAGGTGTAGCTGGCAAAAATGTTCTCTCATTCTACAGGTTGTCTCCTCACTCCATTGGTTGTTTCCTTTGCTGTACAAAAGCTTTTTAATTTGATATGATCTCATTTGTTGATTCCCGATGTTCTTTTTTCTGTCTTTTTTTTTTTTTTGGACAAAGTCTCTCTATGTAGTTCAGGCTGGCCTCGAACTCGCTATGTACCCCAGGCTGGCCTCGAACTCATGCTGATGCTCCTTTGTCAGCCTTCTGAGTGCTGAGATCACAGGTGTGCACCACCATGCGTGACTCCTGATGTTATTTCTTATGGAATAAGGGTTCTGTTCAGAAAGTCCTTGCCTACACCTATATCTTCAACACACCAGTAATGAACTCACTGAGAAATTAGGAAAAACACCACCATTCACAATAGAATCAAGGAATATTAAATACTTAGGAATTAACCTAACCAAGAAAGTGAGAGACCTCTAAAATGAAAGCTATGGAACTCTGAAAAAAGGAGATCAAAGGGTGCATCAGAAAATGGAAAGATGGTCTCTGCTTCTGGATAGCAGAATCAATATTTCCCAAATGACCATTCTTCCAAAACTGATACACAGATTTGATGCAATCCCAGTCAAAATATCAACAGCATTTCTCACAGGACTGGAGAAAATAATCCCAAAATTCATATGGAACCAGAGCCGCAAAGCAATCCTGAACAAGAGCAAAACAGGAGGCACCATCATCCCAGACTTAAATTATATTACAAAGCTATTAAAAAAAAACAAAACCCAGCATGTTACTGGCACCGAAACAGACAAGCTGATGTCTGCTGTGTGGGCTGCAGGGTCGCATGAGATTTTCAGCTCCTTGCAGGTTTTTTGCACCTCACTTCCCTTTTTGTTTTATTCCCTCCCTGTTCAAATGGAGATGACTCCTCACTGAGGGTGCCAGAACTTCCTTCTGGGTGCCTCAGGCAGCCTTTTAAAGAGTCACCCAGTGGGCCCCCCCATTATCCACCAGTCCAGTCACCTATGCGCAGCTACAGGTAAGAAGGGTGAATAGCTAGAAGAGAGAGAGAGAGAGAGAGAGAGAGAGAGAGAGAGAGCATTTACATAACTCTCCTCACAGTGTATCGTCATCATACTTGTTCTATTATTTTTAATCTCTTACTTTGCCTAATTTATAGATTAAACTTTATCATAGCTATGTATTCACAGGAAAAAACAGTATCTATGGGGTTTGGTAATAAAGGAGGTCTTGGAATGTATCTCCCAAGCATAAGGGGGACTACTGTAATCTTCTGCTGAGTCTCCAAAATAGGCATCCCCTCTGTCCGGTGGTACTTGTCATATTCCCGTGTTGGCTTTTAATTACTAGACTCATTCTCAAAGGAGGTGAAATCTAAGTAGACCCCACCTAAGACCTGCTCAGGTGATGGCAGGTGGGGTCCCTCTCAACTCCTCTCAGCATGGCGGGGGTGTGTCTCTGCTGTGGAGGTGGAATGTTCTATTCCTACAGCTCTCCTGAAACTATAAGAAAGTGACTGGTTAAAACAAAAACATAAACAAGATCCAAGTTACAAACCCGCAAGCACACTGGTAAGGGTCTTTCCTCCTTGGTCCCACCATTTCATAGGATGCAAGGGGTGGATACCAGCTCTCCTGCCCTCTGTCCAGCTGTTTGCTGAGACTTGCAGTAATTGAATGAGATGGAAAGAAGAAAACAGAGTCCCTAACAATTAAAAATGTAGCTTCAGGGAAAAACTTGATCACACAGAATCTGAGAGTAGGATGGTCTGTTTCCCAAGGCTGGTGGCTAGGAAGGATGGGGGAAGGGGAGGTAGATTAACAGGTACTGAGGTAGAGAAATTCTGGTGTGCTCTTGTAGGGTGACCCTGGATAACAATAAGGATTTTGAATGTTTTCACCATAAAGAAATGACATTCGAGGAGTAGATATGATTACACCGATTTTAGCATTGCACAATATATACGTGTATCAAAATATCACGTGGCAGCCCATAAATATATACAGATGGTATATGCCAGATGAACTTCTTAAAAAGTACCTTGGGATCAGTAGAGTTGGGACATGTAAGGTAACTCCCCTAATTAAAAGAATGCCCTGATCCTCAACCTCAGCCATAGGGAGATAATTCCCAGTTTCTGCTTCCCAAATTCCCTCTCTCCCCTAGGGTGACTTCACTCATTTATGCAATCACTCAGTAAGTATTAGCCTTGGTAAGCTGTAAGTGTCTCTGTAACCTGGAGGTGATGACTATGGAGCCCCAGAGTCAGACTTTTCCTTTAGTACCTATAGCTGAGACCAGGCTCTCAAAGAGCAGAAGGGAATTATGTCAGGAGTAACTTACAGGGACAAATCTGCAGCACCAAGATCACCTTGCTAGAACCCAAAATACCAACATCAGAACTTCAGTCGTGTTCGATCCGCAGGGTCTAGACAGGAGAGAGAGGGAGGGACACAGTAGCTTTCCATGTTTCTAGGTAGGTGCTGGGTTTCTGCTAGGTTCTGAAATTCCAGCTCTGCTGGCTTTATAGATAAGGGGCATCCCCCCTCATTTCTGCCCATAGGTTGGGCATGTATCACTTTTTGTGCTTTTGGACAATGTTGGGGACTGAACCAAGGACCTTTATACCGAGCTAAAAACCCTCATCCCTTTTCATTACTGTTTTGAGACAGTCTCACTAAATCACTAAATTATCCAAGCTGGGCTGCAACTTGTGATATTCATGCCTCAGCCTCCCAGAGTTCTGGGATTACAGGTGTGTGCCATCATACCCGGCTGCATGTATCACTTTTCTTTGATGATGGTTGTTTTCACCTTTTCTTCTGCCTTCACTGGTTTTGGGAGCGGCTATGAGCTGTGCGTGCCACCTTAAATTGGAGTCAGAGAGTTGTTTTCCATCTTCATTGTACCTGGCTCTTGGGAAACTTACCCTCTTCTGTCTTCAACATGGTTGCTGTTTCGTTTGTCATGCCACCTTCTCTGGGTTCTGCTTCTGCCTCTCTGTTCTATCCATTCCTCATGGGCCTAACCCACATCCTCAGCCCACTCCTAAATAGCTCAGTGCCCCTCGGGATTCTGTCCCTGTCTCCTATCTATGCATCCTCTGTGGCAGCTCCAACTCCTGCGGCCTCAACAAGACCACCGTTCTGACTGTGCCTGACCCTGCACAAGGGCTGACTGAAAAGTACGTGAATGTTTGAAAAAAAATTTTTTTTAATGATTACAACAAAAGACATCGCCACAAATCCCCTTCAAAATACTCCCCCTTGCTTTAAACACACATTGTTCTTGCCCCTTATCAAAGCAGTTAGATTCCTCTTTCCTTAGTGTCTTTCCGACGGGTGATCAAAAATACAGTGAAGGCCACTGCCAAGTGCCATCCAACAGAAAGACAGGCTTGTATAAATGTTGTCATGTGTCTTCATCCTTATTCACCAGATCTGGTGCCATGCAACGTCTGGTTCCTCCCCCAAGTTAAAATGACCATGAAAGGGAAACATTTTGAATCGATTTAGGATTTTGAGGCAATGAGGACAGTGTAGCTAAAGACACTTCCAAAAGAAGACTTCTAGAACTGCTTCAGAAACTGGCAAAAGTCATGGAATAAGAGTGTTTGAAGCAAGAAGGAGGATTTTGAAGGGGACTCATGGCAATGCGTGTTTTGCTGTAATTTTGTTTTATTTAAACACATACTGTATTTTTCAGTCACACCTCATATCTCCTGTCCAGATCTTGAGCTACAGAGCTTACATCCAATGGCCTTCTCCAACTTACCACCTGACAAGTCCCAAAGACACAGCAGCATGCTCCCCTGCCCTCCTCCAGCCCACCTCTCAGTGACCACCATGTCACTCAAGCCAACAGCCTGGCAGCCAGCAGGCTCCCCACCTTTGTCGCTTGGTGCACCCTGTCCACCTCCCTCCAGGATCCTCAGTGCCCCTGCCTCCTTTTCATCACCCTCTTCCCCAGCTTGGGGTAAGGGCCTTGTAAACCCAACCGCCTTGTTATGCTGCGTTTGCTGCTGCATGCTCCAGGTGCCTTGGGATTTGGGACCGGTAACAGCAGAAATCTTGGGTTTGAGGTCAGCTTGTGATGACTTGCACCTGCCTCCCACCCTGCTGCGTCTCTCTCACACGTGCTCAGCTGGTGGTGAGGAATACAGTGGCACAGGGGACCTGCTCGTGCTTCAGGAGTAAACAAATAGGTTCACAGGCCAGGTACTGGTCAGGAAGGGCCGCTGTAGGCCGCAGCTCCATTCAGGAGAGGCCACAAAGCAGCACCTGCTTTGGTTGAGTCCTAAGTACATAACATGCCCAGTGGGAGGCGCTGTATGCACAGCGCCTCCCTACTTCCCCAGAGCTCTGGGGAGCTGCTTCCTGTGCAGAGCA
The DNA here is from genome assembly GCA_004026905.1 of Hystrix cristata. Taxonomy (NCBI): domain Eukaryota; kingdom Metazoa; phylum Chordata; class Mammalia; order Rodentia; family Hystricidae; genus Hystrix; species Hystrix cristata. The sequence goes on from PVJO010000427.1 coordinate 64,234, forward strand.
GGGTGCAAATTCACGTCCCTGGAAGAGGGCTATCAAGGTTCCCCAGACCTTCCAGCTCATCTCCCTGGGCCTTTATGTTCCTCCATGGTTCTCGTGTTCCCAGACTGTCTGTTCTCTGAACTGTATTATGCAAATCCCAGCCAGCCCAGTATCCATAGAAACTGATTTTCCCATCCTCCTCAGTTGTTCCCTGGCAGAAGAAACCCACCCAAGTGACACCCAGGAGCAAGGATAAGCCACACCCCAGAGCGGGAAACCTGCCCTCAGCCCAGGCCGTCAGACTTCAGGCCCTGCTGACATGGCTGGGGTCGTGGGCCTGACAGGCCAGCTAAAAAGCTGCATTTTGCTTTTGAAACCTTGAAAAGAGATGCTCCAATCCCAGCATCTCCCATCTCTAACAGTCATTTCTGTCCAGTTCAAATATTCTGGCTACTGTTAAGATCACCCCCACAGTGGCTGTCAGTTTCTGACATTTTAGATTACATATATCCAGGTGTGCAAGCCATTTAGAACTTGACAATACAATTTTATTTTGCATGATCCTATAGCAATCTTATGCACAATTTTGCAAGTTCTGCTCCTTTCTAGAATGCCCTTTCTGATGTGGGAAATATTATGATTCTTTAATTTTAGTCTTTTTTCTCCAGGCTCAAAACATGAGGCAAAGCCTTTGGTACCACACCCAGATTTTTTTTTTTAGTCCAGGCTGGCCTTGAACTCACAGCAATTCTCCTGCCTTAGCCTGGGAAATGCTGGGCCTACAGGCCTGCACCACCACGCCTGGCCGACACTCAGATTCTTCAGAAGGGTCTGCAGCAGTGCCCCGAGTCAGCCATCTTCAGCAGGAAAGACACAGAGTCTTGCTAGTGACACATACTGTGAACCCTACAATGTTAGAACTGGAAATGACCTGGAAAAAATAAGCAAGTGTCTGGGTTTCCCTGTTTACAGAAGTTGAAGGGCTTTATCAGAGCTTCAGGGCAATTTGAGTGGTAGGGGCAGATTTAACAATAGTGAACAGGACTGCTGAACCCCTGTTCCAAGCTCTAGTCTAAGTTACTTACACATTTGCTTACTTAAAATTTCATAACTACCAGAAGAGGTAGGGACTCTTATCTAACACTCTTTCACATGATGAAAATAAGGCAGAGAGGTTAAGACACTCTCTCAAGGTCACACAGTGGGTGACTCCGACTTTGAACCCAGATGGCTCAATCCCAGCCTCTTAACCACCAAACAGCTTTGTGAGGATTGGGCTGTTCTGGTTAGTTTGTTTGCGGCACTGAGGTTTGAACTCCAGGAGCACTTTTGTTTTTGAGATAGGGTCTCATTTGTTGTCATGTCAGGCTGACATGAGGATTTTTCAAATGTAAGTTGAGGTCTTAGGTTTGTCTATTTAGCTTTTCCTGTTTGTTTAAAAACCCTACAGTGCAATATTTAAACAAAAACAAGAGATGAAATCCACCAACTGAACTGATTGCCTGAAAACATCCGTGACAAACCTCCCCCTTGAGGAGACAGAATTATTTTAATAACATCTTTTATTTTGAGTTTTCTCCTCTTGTTGGGTTGCTTAGGGATACAGAGCAAGGGAATCTGCTCTTAAATTACTGTGTACTGGGGGTGGGCTGAATATATTCATAAACAGACTATGTGCTATGCACAAAATATCTCTGAAGAGATTAAAAAGAAAGCTGATAAAAGCAATTGCCTATGAGGAGAGGAGCTGAGTGTGCAGTAGAATGAGGTTGTTCCAGTACACTTTGTACCTTTGGCATCTGCAGCCATGTAAACAGATTAATCAAACACACACACAAATTAAAGACAAGCTCCTGCTTGTTTTTCTGTGTGTTGCATGTCTGTGCACTTAACTGTGAAATCTGCTTTTATTGACTATTCCGGCATATCCATTTTCCCATGTTTCTGAAATTTTTCACAAACATGTTCATGTACACATCTTAGTAAAAATCTGAGGAAATGTAAGCACCCCTGACATAACTTGTATTTCTCAGTTTCTCACCTTTCTTTGAGATTCGTCATCACTGTGAATCATAATTTTAACATGCAGAATCTCCTACTTGCAGAAGAATTAACCAACATTTAATAAGCCCTCGGTAGATGGAGGATAATACTGGGCATTTTTACCAAAACCCATCTCACTGAATGCCCCAAGAACTGGAGCAGGTCCTGCCTGATACCCTTACTGTACTCCCGGGAGCAGTTCAAAGGCAGGTACCTTGCCCATTGCAGGCTTGGCTCTGGAACCAGGATCGGGATGTCAGGTTTTGTGTCCCTTTCCCCTTTCTAAAATGCTGCAGTGCTTCTTGGAGCTTTGGAGGACGGCTTCCCAGTCGCACGTTGCTTAGCGACAGGGACACGTTCTGAGAAACGTGCCGTTGGCGGTTACCTCACCGTGTGCGCGTCGCAGCGCGCTTCCGCCAGCCCAGACGGCGCAGCCTGCCGCGCACCTAGCAGATGCTGCCAGGCTGCAGAGCTGCGCGGTGCCTGCTGCCCGGCGCGGCAGGCCGCGGGAGCACAGGAAGGCTCGGTGTGCTCACTGGCTCAACAGAAGAGCGAGGAAAAAGTACGGGACGACAAGATTTTTTTCAGCCCCTTTACAATCTTATGGAACCACCTTTGTGTACGCGGCGTTGCTGACTCATACGCTCTTACATGGTACCTGACTGCACATCCTCTCAATACCGTCCACTACGCCCCAGCAACATTTCTGATCTAGGGCCGGAAAGGTGCCAGTCACGTGGTCCTGTGCTCACAAATCTCCACGCAAACGGCCAAGTGCTTCCCCAGCAGGAGGCAGCACACAGCAGCAGCCAAGGGCGCCCGGACCGCGCAGATGAAGGAGGCAGGGACGCTCTTTCAGTGTCCCTTTCAAGCGCTGGGGAATTTCCTGCCCTCCCCCATCACTGACCACGAGGGTCGGGGAAGCCTCCCACTGCTCTGCTATTGAGCCAGTGATCACATTCTTTTGGAATTTCACCCTCCAGAAGAGGAAACGAAGGCCTGCAATTCCAGCTACTCAGGAGGCCGGGGCAGGAGGATCCCAAGTTCTAGGCTAGCCTAGGCAACTCAGTGACAACCTGTCTCAAAATAAAAAGGGCAGGGGATGTAGCACAGTGGTAGTGTCCCTGGGTTTGATCCCCAGTACAAAAAACAACAAACAAAACTGGACTATGCAAACAAAAGAAAAAATAAATTGCACATCATTAAAATTTTTACAGAAGCAAAAATAACTTTTCAGTTTGAAAGGATATCAAGAAAGTGACAGACAATCCAGAGAATGAAAGTTTTATGGTATCTGACAGACTTGTATTTAGATTTAAAAAAAAAACGACCAATTAAAAATAGAGAAAGACCGCAGTTTTCCTAAGCAGATACACAGATTGCACACACATGAAAAGATGCTCGATATTATGATCAGCCATTACGGAAATGCAAACCAAAGATACGGTGAGCACCACCCTCCCTTGCCAGGGTGGTTGAATCAGAAGACAGATAACAAGTGTTGGCAAAGGTCAGCCAGGACCCTGGCCCACTGCTGGTGGGAACAGAACATGGCACCTCTGCATGGAAAACAGCTTGGTTCTTCCACAAGAGATTAGAGTTACCACGTGATCTGGCAATCTACTCCCAGGTGTTTATCACCAAGAATTAAAGACATGCTCACATAAAAACTTGTACACAAATGTTCACAGCAGCATTATGTATAACAGCCAAAAATTGACAACAGCCAAAAACCATCAACTGATAAATAAAATGTAGTATCATTCCATTCAATGAAATATTACAACAAAAAGAATAAATACATGCTACAACATGGATGAACTTAAAACAAGAACACTGAAAGAGATATATTAAAGTAAGAATGTATCACTTTTATTTTTTTGAAAAAGCCTAGGCTATCCAGTTGCCCAGGCTGGGCTTGAACTTGAGATTCTCCTGCCTCGACCTCCTGGAGTTCTGGCATTACAGGTGTACAGCACCACACCCAGATCAAATTATCCTTTTTATTTTTTTAAACTTTATTAGAACTAACAAAGTAATTGCAGGTCAAATTTGTCATACAGGAACTGTATATGATGGGTAAACACTCAAGAACAGATGTATACTCTCAGACCTGCGTGGATCCCAAAGCGCCAGGAGCCTTCTTGAGTCTGAGCACCTGACACGGGGCAGTGTTCCAACTTTCTCCCCACCCCAACCTGGCCAGAATCAGTGGCATCTCCAACCTGGTCCCTCCCTGTGGCCTTGTTACATAATCAATGTGCACAAGACATTCATAACCAATTAATAGGTATGAATCATACTTTAAAATGTCAGTTTTTGCGAAGTGGGGGATACAGGCAGGAGGCAGATGCTGTGTCCTTGGTCGGGAATGTAGCCCTGTGCGGCTATTAGAATATTACGTCCATGAGGAAATGTTTGCTTTTCCCGCCCTGCTTCCTGGGGCACAGTGGGCTGGCAACTAGAAACCTCCTGTGGGCCTGAGAAACAAGAGGTGGAGGCACACAGTGGAAGGAGGGAGGAGAAGTTGAGGAAACCTCTCAGGTGGCAATGCAAAAACAAGCAAGGTAGAGCAAGGTAAGACAAGAAGGCAGCGAAACAAGTTTTCTCCCCATCCCATTCAGTAGGCTCTTGGGTCACAGCTGTGGGCCCCCTCAGACTGCACCCCTTTTCTTTCTTCCTAAAAGGGCCTCTTCTTCCTTTCTCAGACCTTAGGATAATTAAGCAGATGAATTTCCTCCATGGCAATTACAGAAGGACACTGTCCGCCAGTTCTATCATCTCACAGGTGAGGAAACTGAGGCCCAGTGTGAAAACAAAAGTGCTCTAGAATTTCTTATGTTTGTAAGTGCTCTGGAACCCTTGGTTCTGAGGAAACCACTTTTTCAAGTATAAATAGAAAAATGGGAGCTCACATCGGGGCTGGGAAGCTTCGCCTTAGCCTGCCCAGTGAGACTGTGCAGTGGTTTTAAATAGTAACATAAGGTGACAGACAAGCTGAGCCCCAGGTCGTGTCCCAAAGCCACAGCATGGCCCGGCATTAACTGTGCTGTATCTGTTGTACTGAAACCCTGGAGCTGGGGGCTCCATGGCTGACCGGCCCCTCTCTAGGCAGCCAATCCCATGACACCCACCAGCCCAGAGCCCTGTCCCCACTGCCTCCTGATTCTGCCTCCTGCAGAGGAAGCCCCTATACCCCAGAACCTGCTGCAGCTACTCAGACTGGCCAGTCCTAAACCTCTGCACCCACTTACCCTGCCCTGCCTTTCCTTCCCAGAAAACTACAACAAAGGCTTTGCCTGTACTTCTCCTTGTTCCCCCTGCCTCCTGACCAGCCCGTGTGCTTCCCTGAGTGGCCCTACATGGCATGACCTGCCCTCTTCTCTTGGGAACAGGGTGACAAACTCTTTCCTACAGCAGTCATCTGGATGGTTGGCCTCACCAAACCTGGAAAATAACGAAACCTACATTGTAAAGCAGGCCCATTCCAGAAGCAAAAGTTGTCTCCAGAAGTCGTGGAATGAGGTTCCCAACATTCACATCCTGAAGGTGCCATGACTCCGGGGAGAGCCTGGGCCCAGCAAGGGGCCTCCTGGGAGGCTTCTAACTGTGGGGAGAGAAGGGGCTAAACCCAAAGACAGATATAGGGCCTGGATCCCTGAAAGAAGAAGAGAACCACAGAGAAAGCTGCATGAAGGCAGGGGGCAGAGTCATCCAGTCCCTGTGGGCACCAGGGCGAGGCTCTAGCCCACTCAGCTGTCCAGCTCTTGCTTGATGGTGATACGCAGTGGGCAGATACGCAAAGGCTCAGGGGGCCTGTCATCCCGTGTACCCCCCACGTAGAAGTAAGGTCGCACCTCCCCGAAACGGGCATGGAAGGTGTATAGGTGGCAGTGTCGCTCAGCGTCATAGAAGGACAGCTCGCCTTCCTCACACTCCAGCTGCACGCGCAGGCGGCGTGGGATGGCCAGGACCAGGGGTGATGTGGCTGGGTCCGAAGCCACACAGTGGTCCCCCTCCACGCCCTGTGTGCGGCACAAGTACCAGAAGCCGGAGCGCATGTCATGGTAGGAGCTCTGTGAGTGTCCATCTGCGCCCTCCTCTGACTGCACCCGCACCACACCCACCCGCCAGCTCTGCAGCCCACCCAGGGCCACCTCCCAGGTGTGGGAGCCCTTCGAGAAGGTGCGGGAGCCCAGTAGGCAAGGCGCAGAGGAGAAGCGCTCTGGGTTCTCCACTTGCACATGGTAGCCATGGTTGGTGACACTGGTGAGGTTGTCAGCCACTGAGAGCCAGCCAGCTGCAGTGTTAGGATCCAAGCTGAAGGGCACTGAGGACAGAGGCAAAGGTGACAGTCAGCAAACATGACACCCCCCTCGTGCCATGATGGCTGACATCTACTGTGACCACACTGACCACCTCTGTCCTACCTGCCTGTGCATCCAGGGCACTGCCTGGGCTAATGGGATTATGGGTTGGATTGGGACCCCATAAAAGACATAGGAGGTCCTGAGCCCCAGTACCTCAGAATATGGCCTTATTTGGGAATGGGGTCGTTACAAGTGGAATTAGTTAAGATGAACTCAGACTGTAGTAGGGTGGGCCTTCAATCCAACATGACTGCATTCTCACTAAAAGACAAAACGAGACAAAGACGCCAGGGAGAAGAACGGCATCATGTGACAAAGTGGGCAGAGGTCAAAGTGCTACAGGTGCAAGCCAGGGACAGCCAAGCGATGCCAACAGGCCCCAGAAGCTAGGAGAGCCGAGAAGGCCTGCCCCACAGATTTCAGAGGGACCATGGCCCTGCTGCCACCTGGACTGAAACTAAATTTCTGTCATTTTAAACAATCCACTTTGTGGTCTTTTCTTATAGCAGCCAGAGATACTAACAGAGTCAGGGACTCAGTGTTCATAAGACATGACATTCCCCTACCTGAAACACCAGGACACAACGGCTGACATGGGCTGGAGTCATGGGAGAGGAGACCCTGGGGGAGGTCCCTCGTCATATGTGTTACAATTCTGAACAGGAAGGGGAAGGTTTCTCTCTCTGAAGAGGCTGGAGCAGTCGACGGGAGGGAAAGGAGTGGCCAGGCCTGCATGGGAAAGGCTGGAGGGAGCCAGCTGGGAGACGAAGTGGAGCTTGGTAGAGAGCTTGGCTGCCTCTCTGGCAGTGTGCACTGCTACTCCTGCCTAGATCACCTGCCCGAGGCCCTCACCAGATTCCACGCATGTGATCATTTTCTTCCAGACACGGTACCGGAGGGAGTCGAGGTACTTGCAGACATCGACGAGCATGTCTGGCTGGACAGGCTCCGGCTCCATGGTGCAGAAGAGCCTGGGAAAGGAGGACTGGGTATGGTGTGCAGGGCTGGGGCTGGGCATCCCAGGAATGGGCAGCAGGACTTGTCCTTTTGCCTCAGGTCTAAGTTTCCTGGTAATCTTCCCCAAAACAATCCCCTGGATTGGGCCAGGAGCCTGCTGGGCTGCCACACCACTTCAGCATTTGCTCAGAAGGCTCATCCTACCCTAGCTTTGAGAAATACAAACAGGAGGTTCGCCAATATGGCTGCCACCCTTGTGGATCGAAATCATATACATCTACTTTTAGGATGTCTGAATTGGAAGGGACTTTAACAATGTGCTAGTCCAACAGAGCCAACATGTCACCCAGCCTTTCTGGAAGACCACCAGTGACAGGGAATTCATTACACCCATAGCACTCTCTTCAGTCTCTGCATAGTTCAGACAGGTACACAGTTCTTCCTTACTCAGCCCAGACAACCCAAGAGCTATCGCTGTCTTGAAGCTGTGTCCTGAGGCTGAGAGTGTCCTGAGGCCAGTCGAGAAACAAACCTCACTGCTGGGTGACCACTGAGAACTACAAGCCGCGTGTGTGGCAGTCTCCTCCCTGCGCAGTGGATGGTAACTCTCCAGCTGCTCTCCACTGCCGGAGAAGCTAGCACAAGTGCCGTGAAAGGGACTCTTCACTTGCCAGTCCCTGCCCCTCTCTCCGGGCTCCACCCAGCTGGCTGCATGACCTGTCTGGCCCTGGAGCCATGTATTTTGCACCCCTGGTTTTTCTGCCTGCTCTTCCCTCCCCTCCACAACACCTGGCAACTTACCTGCGTTTTCGGCTCTTGTGTTTCTGAAGGGAAAAACAGAGACAAAGATACAGGAAGTTTGTGAGTTTCTAGCCTCATAAGGGGCCACGCCTCCCTTGTTCTTGAATCAAACTTAACATTGTTATGATGTTGATAATTCCCAAACTGGTACTCAGATTGAGTGCAATCCCTATCAAAATCCCAGGTGACTTCTTTGCAGAAACTCAAAAACTGATTCTAAAATTCATATGGAAGTTTAAGGAACACAGAATATCCAAAATAGTCTTGAAAAAGAAGAGCAAAGTTGGATGTCTCACACTCGCCAACAATAATCAAGACAACGTGGCACTAAAAGGAAAACTGACATGTAGCCAGGCACAGTGGTGCACACCTGTAATCCCAGCTACTCAGAAGGCTGAGGCCAGGAGGAGGATCACAGGTTTGAGGCTAGCCTGAGCAACCTGGTGAGAGTCTGTCTCAGAGCAAAAAAATAAAAAGGGCAGGGACGTAGCTCAGCAATAGAGTGCCTCTGGTATGAGACCTTGACTGGGTTCAGTCCCCAGGACTCCCCCCACCAAAAAAACCCCCAAACAGACAGACATATAGGTCAATGAAATAGAATTCAAAGTCCAGAAATAAAACCTCCAATTTACTGTCAACTGACTATCTACAAAGGAGCCAAGACCATTCAATGGGGACAACAGTAGTCTTTCCAAAAAATAGTGATGGCACAAGTAGACATTGTCATGTAAAAGAATAACATTGGAGCCTGACCTTAAATAAAAAATTAACTCAAAGCAGATCAAAGAGATAAAGAACTCTTACAAGTGAACAGCAAAAAGATAACCCAATGAAAAACTGGACAAAAAACTGGAATAGCCATTTCTCCACAGAAGAGCTACAAATGGCCAATAGGCACATGAAAGATACTCAATATCATTAGTCATCTGGAAATGCAAATCAAAAGCATACTGACACACCACCTCATGCTCAACAGGATGGCTACTAAAAAAAAGAAAAAGAACTGGCAAGGATATGGAGAAACTGGATTCCTCAGACACTGCTGGTGGGAATAAAAAACAGTACAGCTGCTTTGGAAACAGTCTGGCAAATCTTCAAAGAGTTAAGCCAGAGATACTCTACAACCCAGCAAATTTACAACTAGATGTATATCCAAGAGAAATGAAAACAAGTCCACATGGTACATGAATATTTATTACCAGTAAGAGCCAAAAAGTGAATCAGGCACAGTGGCACCTGCCTGTAATCCCAGCACTTTAGGAGACTGAGGCAGGAAGATTGCAGGTTAAAGCCCATCCTGGGCAACTCAGGGAGATTCTGTCTCAAAATAAGAAGATAAACGGCTAAGGATGTAGTTCAGTGCAAAGGCCCTGCATTCAATCCCCAGTACTGAATTAAAAAAAAAAAAAAGCACAAAGTAAAAACCCATATGACCATCAAAGTAACCAATGGAATATTCTTTATCATAACAAAGAAAGAAATACTGATAGATGCTATAATATGGATGAAATTTCAAAACATTATGCTGAATGCAAGACACCAGTTACAAAGGGTCACATATTTCATGATTCTATTTATGAGAAATGTGTAGAATAGGCAAATCTAGAAAGATGGCTAGGGGAGGAAAGATTGAGACATGACTGCTGAAGCATACAGACCTTTCTTTTAGGGTGATGAAATGTTCTAAAATGGATAGTCGTGATGGCTGCACAAATCTGTATCAAACTGAAAATCAGTGAACTGTGTACTTTAAATTGGTGAATGAAGCCAGGCAGCTGTATGCACTTATAGTTCCAGTTGCACAGGAGACTAAGGCAGGAAGATCTTTTGAACCCAGGAGTTTGAGGCCAACCTGGGCAACAAAGCAAGACCCTGTCTTTTAAAAAACAAACTTTAAAAAAATAGGTGAATTGTGTAATACAGTATGCAAATCATATCACAATAAAACAAAATAAAAAAATAAAGAGTTACAAGCCAAAAGCATTCCTGGAAGCACCCTGGATGCTGGACAGGACAACACTCCCGATTTCCTAAACAGAACCGGCAAGAAATTCAACTTTTAATCCCATCAAGCAATTCTGTGATTGGGCATTGTAAAGACAGGAACATGGTGGTACAAGGCTCAGTACAGGACAGACAATCCACAAAGGTCCTAGCCAGGAGGGGACACCTGCCTAGACACAGAGATGGCCCTGACCCTTCCCGCTCTGCTACTGTACTCCCCTCTTCCAAACTATCTGTGGGCGGGGAGCAGATACCTTGGTAGGTTTCCTAACTGATTTGTAAACCAACTTTCAGGTTATAAAAACTTCTTTGTAAACAGAATGACAAAACAAATAAACGAAAGAAAAAATGAACTCAACATTATTTCATTAAATGGAGAATGGAATCATCCTTTTCTTAACAAGAGAGAATACCAAGACATCTTATTTAAATAAAGAATTTCAATAACTGACTATGTTTAAAAGACTGCATTAAGAACAGGAAAAAAGTGAGAGTGAGTGGAAAAGAAAGGAGTGAGATGAGGGGCTCTCAGGCTCAGCTCCCTTCTGTCTTCTAGCCTCTGATGCAAGCAGCTCATCACCTTGAGCTCTCCCAGGCCAGGTGTGGGAAGCCATGGGAAGACTAGGTTAGCCAGGGCTACTGCAGTATCTCCTGCCTGGTCCCTGAACATCTGGCTCCATCCTTGAATCCAGATGCCGAGCCCCTTACCATGAGAAAAGAGATGTCATCCTCCTTCATCTCTGCCTGCAGCCGCTCGATCTCATGGGCCAGCAGTTCAGTCTCTTCCTCAAGCCGCTTCATCTTCTGGTCAGCCAGGAGCTGCTTCTGTCTGGCCTCATTGGTCATGGCGTCCAGGGTGGCCTGCTCCTCCTTCCGCAAGAACTCTCGGAGTTTCTCAAACTCCTCCCGGATGCGACTTTGCAGCCAGGCACCCTCCACCTGCAACAGGGATTTGGAGAAGGTCAGATGTGGAATTCTCAGCTGTTCCCCAGCTAGTGACCTTCAGGATGGAACAAGCAACTCTATATTCTAAAGGAATCATATGTAGAACCGCTAGAGATAAAACAATATTGATACCAGACAGGCATAAATTTATAGGCTTAAATTTCAGATGAGAAAGTTAAACAGTTGTGTTGATGAAGTTTGAAAAAATGAAATCACTGCTTATAGATGACACCAATTAATCATACAACCTCTTCAACATAGAATGTTCTGTATCTTATTTGGTTGCACATCAGCAAGAGAAATCCTGAATCACAGAAATGAATTACTGCAAAAGCAACATATTTGTTTTGGTTTTGGAGACTGGGTCTCACTGGTCCTGAACTTGCCTCAAATTTACCTCAGCTAAGTGCTGGGATTGTGGGTGTGTGCCACCACACCAGGCTCTTGCGAATAATAATTTTTTTTTTTTCTTGTGGTAACAGAAATTGGGCTCAGGGCCTTCTCACTGAGCTATATCCCCAGCCCTTTTTTATTTTTTATTTTGACACAGGGTCTCTTTACATTGCTAAGGTGCACAGTCTGGGTTCCAACTGTGATCTTCTTGCCTCAGCCTCCCAGAGTGCTGGGATCACAGGCATGTCTGATCCAGAGACTTTTCTAAAATAATAGGAAGTAGGCATTTTAACATGCACACTCCAAATCATAACCACATAAAGCCATAAACTGAGGACAAAAGCATACTCTGAGAAAAAGCAAATATTTATTATCTTGGAATGGAAAAGACATTCCTTAGTATAATATGAAACTAGAAGACTGAAAGACTGAGGTAACTGAATATAACTAAAACATCAGAAGTTTTGTACGGCAAGACTATTAATAAAGTTAAACAAATACACACAATTCTAAGACAACTACTGAAAAAGCAATTAATATGTGCTCCAGTTATGGCAGGTTGTAATCTTACTTTTGGGACTAACAGTTCAACATATTGATTCACTGACAAAGTGAAAACAAGCCACAAAAAATGAAAATGACTCAGGGAAAAAGAAATGACAAACAAGGAAAAGCATTTGCAACAAACTTATCTGACAAACTTAATAGTCTTAATGTACAAAAAGCACTCTTACAAATCCATTAGGAGAAGAGACAAATACTTCAAAAATAAGAAAGGACACAAGCCAGGGCTGGGGATGTAGCTCAGTGGTAGAACACTTCTACAGCAGGCGTGAAGCACTGGTTCAATCCCCAGCCCCACAAAGTGGGGAGGGCATAAGCTGGCATTCACTGAAGAAACTGGCACAGTAAGTCCCTGACTTACAAACAAGTTCTGCTCAGGGAGAACATCTATAAGCTGGATTCATTCGTAAGGCCAACAAAGTGAGTCTTACACACCTCTGACACAAATACACAATGTATATTACTTCGCACTTCCTAGCAATCCCCTCCACATGACCACTGCTTCTCCTCTTGACTCCAGACATCCTGGGTTTCGACTGAGCACTGTACTACCCTACACTACCGCACTGTACAGTAAGCACACAGCAGCAAAACTGGGACCATGTCGGCCAGACACGTGAGCTACTTTCCAGATCTGTGTGCATCTACGAACGTTCACAATGTGAGGTCCGTTCATATCTGTGGAAGTCTGTAACTTGAATGTTTGTAAATTAGGTACCTACTGTACTGTGAAAAGATGTACAAATTTACCAATAATCAAAAAAAATGCAAAGGGGAGCAGATAACATGCTGAAACTTCAGGCTAAAAGGACTGATAATGTATGTGGTAGATAGAGTGCGATCTCAGGTGATTCTATCACACAGGATGTGAAAGAACAGAGTGAGGCAGGAAAATTCAGCAAGTGTCAAGGCAATTCCAGCCTCTGTCACCGATGGTAATGAGAGCCCACAGTAAATGGGTGAACACCAAGATGCATACTTCACAATCAACCTGGATTCATAGAATTTAACAGGAAAAGCAACAATCAAGCTGGAATTCTAGGGGCTTCATGCCTCTCTACACAAAGCCTAAGAGCCCTTCTTTACTTGGGATTGGCAGACAATGGCCCCCCACCCTAGCACCCCCAGTTCATCCTGTCCACAGCAAGCCAGTTGAGTAGCTTTGGCCACAGAAGAAATCAAGTCAAAGGGCAGAGAAGAAGCCCCATGACTCCATGACAATGACCAGAAAGACAACTTTAAAGCTGTCCTCCAGCAACGGCAGGGTAACAATCTCACTCTTAGGCAGAACTGCAGTGTATGTTTATAGGTCTGACATATCATGGCAAAACCATTCACTGAAAAAGTGCAAATTCCTTCTCAAGTTGGTTTGTTGGTCTCTGAGACACCAGAAATGTGGGATGGCTTCTCTCTGTTGGGTGCTTCTATGTATTATCTTACTTGAATGTTTAAACAAAAACTGCAGTAAAAAGGAATTGTCCTCTTTTCCTTTTGAGGATTAGTTTGGCAGGGGTTGTCTGGAGATAAGCTTGGATTTGAAAATAGGTCTTCTTTGGGGTTCTTTCTCCTGCTCTGTCCCTCCAGCTGGAGACAAGCTTGTTTCCCTAGCTATGGTCTGTTACTTCCCGAGGTGACTGTTTCTAGTAATCACCGCCCAGCTGGACTCATCCCAGTCACAGCAGACACACGTGGTTCAGGCTGCTGCGTACTGTCCTGAAGTGCCCTCCCATGCCTGGATGTCCAAAGTCAAGGACCAGGCTCGGAAAGAGCCTCGTTAATATCTGACCGTGGAGTTCACCTAGAGCCACAAGTTCATTATTGGTTACCTACTGTGTGCCCAGAACTTCAAGATACCAGGAGTAGATAGTGTGTCTGTTCTCCCTATATTCAGATGAGAGGAACTCAAAAAGGTAGGCAGGTGTCTTGAAGAACACACACCAAGGAGATACAACATCAAGTGAAAGGAAGGGCTCTCGAGAGGTAATCAGGGATGGCTTCTCAGAAGGGCCACGGGAGCTGAGATTTTAATGGTGAAGATGCTGTGGCTAGGGCCTGGCGAACAGGCTTGCCTGTTTTAAGGAACAGAGAGAAGCCCAGGGCGGCAGGAGCAGAAGCAGTAGATACAGTAAAGGGGCAAGTAAGAGACAAACAACAGACTTGCAGCAGTGGAAAGAAGTTTGGATTACACTCTGAAAGACTCCACTGGACAGTTTGTTTATTTTTAGAACTGAGGATTGCACACAGGACCTCCACACTGTGCTGCAACCCCAGTTGTTTTGTTTTGTTTTGTTTTTTAAATTTGGGCTTGAACTTGCAATCCTCACTGCGCAGTTTTAAGGAGAAGAGTGGCATCATTAACATATTTTTCCAAATGATCACTCTAGTGTGTGGAGGTGGAATACAGAACAGAGAGGAAGGAGGGGGAGGCCAAGTGAGCAGTGCAGTTTGATAGGCCTGGTGTATTTTGAAGATGGAACAGGACTGTTCATAGAGAAGACATGGGAACCAAAAGGAAATGAGGAATCCCTAAGGAGTCCCAGGTCATCATCGGCCTGAGCACAAGTGCAGGGCGACACGCATGTGATGAAGTTATTCTCAAGTCATGGTACAGAGAGCACAGGTGGCTTTTTAGCCATTATTGGTGGCTGCTGGCGTGACCCACATCACCACCCCCTGGTGGCTGTGGCTGCTGGCATGACCGTGCCCAGGTCTTTGGACAGGTAGAGAAGCCCAGTCAGTGCCCAAGAGTTTGGCTGTATAAGGCCACCAGCATTAAGGAAAGGCGACTCTGAGTCAAAAGTTCCCACGTGAGTGGCATTAATCAAAGCCAGGGCCAACCCTGCTTGCTTCTCCCTGACTCCCCTGGGTGTCCCCACCTCCCCACTCAGCCCAAGCCCTCACTCACCTGATTGTGCTTGGAAATGTTCTCGTAGGAGCGCCGCATGGCCCAGAAGGTCTTGGCTTTCTCCCGCAGCATGTACTCCAAGTTCTTACACTTGGCCTGCAGTGAAGAATTGAGAAGGAGGCAGGCAAGTTAGGGCCGGAGGTCAGGGAGGGAGGGCGACACACATTTGCAACTAGATTCCACTTTGATAGGAATGCAACAACCACACTTACTGAACACAGTCCTGCCAAGGACTGTGGGCATAGCTGAATGGTAACTATAGTTCAGAACCAGCCATTGGATTGGTTCAAAGGATACTACAATAGGATGAGATGTTTGGGGGTCTTGGGGAGGTGGAGCGCATTTTGCATACGGGAGAGAGGTGAATCACTGGTAGCCTGCAGCAGACCAAAATGTACAGCCTCTCAAATGGCTCCGGTGATCTCTCCCTGTTGGCTAGACTTAAGGACTTGTGTTTAATCAATGGAATGTGGTTATGCCACTTTTGAGATGAGGTGGCAAAATACTGTGTACACCTAGGCTTGTTCTTTGTTGTTGGATGGAAATCAGCTGCCATGTGGTGATTGTGGAGTGACTATTCTGCCAGACTGATTCTGAGGGTCACCTCCGAAGGAGTGAGGCTTTTAGGCCAACAACCCCTGAGGACCTGACTCTGCCAACACCCAACACCAGGAGTGAGCTTCCCCATGAGGCCGTGTCTCCATGATCTCCTGTGCACCATGAAGACTCTGCATGTGGCTTAGAAGGCAAGAGGAACACCCTCAGGTAAGATTTCGACAAACTAATTGGAAGAAGGTAACCTCAGCAGGGGACAGTGATCTGGGTCATGAAGGGGCCAAGGACCAGGAAACTGCCTTCATCTAAATCACATAGGACAGATCAGAAAGGGATCTGGACAAGGCAGTTCAGAGGTCTGGGACTCAGAGCCATCCAGGGAGGTCTGCTGTTGAAGATGTAAGGAAATCTGAGTTCTGATCTGAGAATACTACTGCTTCAACTCTCTGCCCCTACAATGAGTAACTCCATTTCTCCCTATGAGTGGCTATATTTCTCCAAGTTTCCATTTTCTTATTTGTAAAATATAACTCTCTCCACACAATCCCCTGTGGAGCTGGTCTGTGTATTTTAGAGTGTTTTAAATTAGTATTTCTATTCAATGATGACCTAAGAAAACACTAAGATAAACCAATTCTGAATCACCTAATAAACAGTGTGATGCATGCTTTCAGTTCCCCCAATTTCAGCACCAGCACACACAGATTTGTTAATGCCTTACTGGACACACCAGGCTAAACTACTTCCATGGTCTTGGCCTACAACGTGTTATGGTTTGTATCTAGAGGACACTAGAGAGCCTTATGTACTCATAGGTGGGGCTTTTGGAAGGTGATGGATTTGGGGACCTATAGCTGACTTGTTAGGAAGTAGGATCTCGGGGAAAGAGATGGGGCATGGCCTGGAAGGGATTATCTCCCTCCCCAGGTCATCCCTTTGTTCTCTGCTTCCTGCCAACCTGTCCCTGTGCCATGCTTTCCCGCCTTGGCGTCAGCTGACTATGGCCTGGAACTTGCACAGTGAGCCAAAATAAACCTTTCCTCCTTAAATTGCTGGTGCCGAATATTTTATCCCAGCAATGAAGAAAGTGACTAAGATTTTGATGCCAGAGAAGTACTACTGCTGTGATGCTACCTGACCATGTGGTTCAGAAGCCTTTGGAACTGGTTCATGGGAGGAGTTTGGAGAGGTTTGGAGATACTGGTTAGAAAAGCCCCAGAATGCCACAAACTGAGATTGAGGGGAGATTCTGATCAGAGCTCAGAAGAGCAGAATGCTGATAAGAAGGCAGAAGGTAAAGGCTAGGCTCAGGTGGTTTCACTTGGGAACAAGGACTCCACTAGCAATTGGATCCAAGCCATGTGTGTTTTGCTCTGGTAGAAAATTTGTCTCCATTTTATTCATATCCTGAGACTTTGCAGGAGACTAAGATTAGGGACCATGAACTAATTAATCTGGCAGAGGAAATGGCAAGACAGCCCAATATTCAGGCTGTAACATGGATACTGTTGGGGGCATTTAGCCAGTTCTACGTTGAGAATCAAGAACAAACTGCATAGCTGAATGATTTTAAAAGTTTTGTGTTTCACCAGAAAAGAGGTCCCTGAAAATCTGGAGCAGAAGAGAGCCTGGTTGCTGAAAAGATGAGCATTAAAAAGAAGCCAAATATTTTACATGGGACAATAGAAAGGATGCCTTGAAGGCACGGGAAGAACCCCAAAAAATGCATCCTTCAAATACTCAAAGGTGGAAAAATGAAAGACTTTTCTTTGAGAAGAGGGCCCCAGGGCAACCCGGAGAAAGGCCAAATAGGAAATCAGCTTCCTGGGATTGAGTTCACAATGCTCAGTCATCCAGGTACTCAGAGGTCCCTGCAGCCATAATGCAAAAGGGCCTGGCTACTACAGGAGTCAGTGGCAGACCTTAGCCTCACCCACATGGTGCTAGTTTCACAGGCATGCAGAATGCAAGAGTTGTAGACTCAGAGAGACTTCTACCTGAAGAAGGCCTGGGAGGTCAGGCAGTGTGCCCCTGAAAGGGCAGTGCATGAACCTATGAGATTGAAGCCAAAAGTTCAGCAGAGACCCCAGGATGTTGAAGTTGGGAATGTGGAACATCTGAGGAAAGCCATAAGGAGTGAGCAAAGCCACACGAAGAGTAAAGCCATGAGGGCTATAACCACCAGCAATGCTGTAGGGGCACAGCCATCCAAGGCCTTTGGAATTCACATACCACAATTTGCCATGGGTGCTGGACATGGTGCTATGAGATTTAATGTTTGCCTTGAGGGGTTTGGTCTTGCTTTGGTCCCACTGGTTTTTAGCCCCCTATTCCTCCCTTTCAGAATGAGAATGTTTATCCTGTCCCATTTTATGTTGGCAGTGCTCAACTTCTTTTTTACTTTACAGGGACCCACAGCTAGGAGTTTGTCTTAAGTCCCAGGAGATTTTGGACTTGTACTTTTCAGCAACGCTGAAACTGTTAGGATTTTGTCAACTCTTAGAAGTAGATTAAATGCATTTTACATAAAGGGATGCATGTGAATCTTTTGGGGGCCAGGCACAGAATGCTATGGTTCTTTATTCAGCTGTCCCCCCAAGACCCTCGTGCACTCACAGGTGGGGCTTTTGGAAAGTGATCTTTCCAAAAGGTCACTTCGAGTTGACTTGCAGTTAGGAAGTGAGGTTGGGGTGGGGGGTGGGTCACTGGAGATATGGCCTAGAAGAGTTTATCTCCTTCCTAGACCCTCTCTTGATCTCTCTCCGCTTCTCTACAGCCATAACATCAGCAGTTTCTCATCTGCTACACCCCCTTCTGCCATGCTGTCCTACCTTGAAACCAGCTGACCACTGACTATAAACATGAACCAAAATAAACCTTTATTCCTTTAAGATTCAGGTGTTAGCTATTGCGTCTCAAAGACAAGAAAAGAGACCAAGACACAAAGAGAGAACAGAAATACACTCAGCATGGGGAGATGTACTGGAGCCAAATGTAGGCCAAGCAGGTCACCTGAGTTTCAGAGCTCTTCAAACAGGGAAACTGGTTGGCAGGTCAAGTTATCACTTGCAACAGAGTAAAAACACAATTAATCAAAATGTTCTTTGTCGGATGTGAGGATAATCTGAATGTGATATCTGTCACCCCACTGATCACCAGGTCGATTTGGCTGATCTGGCTGACTAGGCAGGTATCCCCTTCTTCCCTCACTGCTCCATGTGCATCCCTCCCAAAGCTGTGCACTCAAAGAGGGCAACCATCCCTGATAGAGTAGGACCATTTCCTTGGTCAAGGGTATATGAACAGCTGCGCTGCCCTGCTAGAACCTCCAAACAAGGTCTCAAAAGGATCTCCACCAAGAGCAGAGATTTCCCTTCTGCACAATAAAAGCTTGCAAATGATATTTTAACTGGAATTGTACTGATTTTAGTTTTGCTTGGATTTAATCTGTCAACCTCTCTGGGTTTTATTGTTTATATGTAATATAGGCAAGAGGAATTTATTGGAGCTCTGTGTTTGTGTACATGTAAGTAATAATATGTTTAAACCACACTGCTGGAGTACTTCTAAGATTATGAGCCTTGTTAAAGTTTGAGAAATACTGCACTTGAGGTCTTCCTAAGGTCCCTTCAAGCACTAATATTCTTTCTAGAGCTCTAGTTTAAATATTTATGTCATGCTTCAAAATCTCATTGATCCATCTATCACTCTCTATTGCACTTAGGACAAAACCCCAGCTCCCTAACATTCCCTTTGGTGCCCTGGACTTCCTCATTCCTTCCAGAATGTCCTTAAATTGTTGCTTCCCAGTCCTATGTCCCACCATTGATGCTGGCTGTCCCTCACTTATGTCTCTGGGCCTCCAGTGTCTGTGAAATCAGTCCCTCAGACTTCTTTCCATGCCCCACCAGATAGGAGCAGATCTTCTTCTTACAATGTCTCATCGCATCTTATACCATCCTTCATAGGAATGTTGGCTTAAAATTTCTGAATTATTAGTGCGATTATTCAATCACACCTATTGGACTCCACCGAGGCAGAGCCCAGGGCTGTTCTGTCCTCTACTAAACACACAGTGCACATAGTAGGTGCTCGATCCACCTGCTATCAGCCCACTGATAGTGGTCAGTAGCCACCCAGACCCCAAAGCATCTACACAGCCAGCTGCCCATATATCTCTGAGAACAGGGAACCAGCAGGGATGAGAGAAGCTTCTCCTAAAGCCTCTGACCAGAGTTGGCACTGAACAAGGCCCCTGGTGAAGCCTACAGCAACTGGTTCTGTGACTTGGGACTGGTTACTCTCTGTAACTCAGTATCATTATACTGTATAACATTATACACTACAATGAGGATAATAGTACCTACCTATAGCAAGCTGAACAATGCTTCTCCCAAAGATATCCATGTTCTAATCCATAAAACTATGACTATATTACTTTATATGGTAAAAAGTTCTTTGCAGATGATTAAATTAAGGATCCGGATATGGGACAATACTCTGGATTATCTGTTCAGGCCCAATGTAATCACAAGGGGCCTTATAAAAGGGACTAGCAGAGTCAGCCAAAGAAGGCAATATGAGTGACAACAGAAGCAGAAGTCAGAGTGACACACTGTAAAGATGGAGGGAGGGGCCTCTACAAGCTGGAGAAGACAAGGAAATATGTTCTTCTCCAGAACCTCCAAAAGTAATATAGCCCTGTCAACACCTGGAATTTGGGAGTTTTAACCTTAGAACTATAGTAAATTTGTACTGTTTTAAACCACTGTGCTTGTGCCAATTTACTATAACAGTAATAGGAACTAATATATAGTAATAGGGTTACATTATTATAGCATTAAATTTTTTAACATGTAAACACTTAAGAACATCTAAGCATGTAGTAAGTATTCAAAAAGTATTAGCCTATGTGATTATTACTGAGGAGTTCTCACATACAGACCAAAGTGATCTGCTTCTCTTTGTTTTTTTGAGGCAAGGTCTCAATATGTAGTCCAGGCTAGCCTTGAACTGACTATGTAGCCCAGACTGGCCTCCAACTTGGGATAAAATGATCTTTTTTTTAAAAGCACAGATCTTGTTACAAAGTCACTTACTGATAAACTTTCAGAGCTCCCCACAGCCAACAGGGCACAATTTCCGACCCTGCCTCTTCTCATCTGGAGGTGGGGGGAGCCTACCCACATTGCTTCTCTCATGACCACCACATACCTTCAACCACAGAGAACAGCACGCTGTCTTCTGACTCTGACTTCCCCTCTGAAATGTGAAATTCCAAGGCAAGGGGCTCTGTTTTGAGGACCTGGGCAGCCTCAACACCCCAAACAGGTAATGGCACATGAGGAACTCTTGGACCAGAGAGGACATGGTTGTCTGGTAAATGAGTGAGCCAAACCCTACATCAGGTTGATCACACTCAGTCTGCACACTCCTCCAATCTGGGACTAGACCACTCCCTATCTCTCATACATCACCTTGAGTGCCCACTCATCTGGCACCAAAACCCTGTGATTGGTCCTTGAGGTCTTTAAGACAAAGGGTAAGATCTGAACCTGCGATCTCCATCATCGTTCTAACTACTGTGAAATTATCTTGGTGCCTGGACAGTCAGGCTTCCCACTTCTTGACACTTCCATATGCTACTGCCTCTCCCTGAAATACCCTCCCTCACCCTGGGTCACCTAAAACCCTTACCTCCCTCAGATCTCTCCTGGAAGCTCCTTGAGGATAGAAACTGTTCTCCATCTCATGTTCTACAGTATCCCTTACTTTTTTTTAAGTAAGTCTTAATTACTTTTCTCATTGGTGAGACAAAATACCTGACACCAAGAAGTTAAAGAAGGAAGGTTTATTTCAATTCACAGTTTTGTAGAGGTTTCAGTACTAAATGGCTGGCTCCAAGGCAGGGTTTCATAGCAGAGGAGCAGCACAGAGAAGAAACAGCTCACGACATGGCAGGCAGAAGGCAGCAAGCAGCAAGCCACCTGCCTTCTGTCCCTTTATATTCCATCCAGGCTATAAACCCATTGATTGGTGCCACTAACACCCAGGGTGAGGCTTCCATTATCCACACCCAAAACTATGCTAATTCCAATCAGTAGGCTAATTTAGTAATATACCCTCAATCCCAGTATTATATACCCTAGATCTAGCCAGCTCTGAAAAGCCCCATCCATGAGCACATGAGGTCTTAACACCTTGGGACCTAGTAGTACAAGGCACCTGATGATTAACAGAAAGCTGTCTCTATATCATGTGCTTCATGGCTCACTGCTCTTGACTTTAATCCTGGCCTGGTTCTGACTTTGGGGCCCTGCCTGAGTGTTTCCAGATTTGACTCCTGTCCACCTCCTAATCTGTACCTCTGCCAACCCCATGGGGATTAGTGAGGACCTGTCCACGTCTCCCCCAACCAGTACTCCAGACCCCAGGCTACCCAGTACTTACTTCAGCTTTCTGAAATCAGGACCTTGCATTTCTGCCAGTGAATATGGGAAAACACATTGCTATGGACCATTGCTATGGACCACTATTAAGCAAATACGGCGACAGGAGTAACAGACATACTCACTCAAACATGCATAGTGATAGCACCCCTACATGCCTCTTTAGTTGAACTGTGTCAAAACATACATGGAACTGTTATCACTTTTGACATTTCTTACAAAGGCATTGTAAAAAGAGGGGAAGGAGTATCTGTAGGCCACCCATTGGAGGTTCATGCAGTACCTCTCTTTCAATAAACTCAGTTTCCTGTAGGCTAACTGGTGTTCTCCAAACTGTGGGTTTGACCCATGTATTAGCAGGAGATCAAACAAATTTAGTGTTTCACACCATTAACTTAAAAATTAAGTAACAAAAACTGCTAGAGTACAGTGGTATTTCTAAGGACTGAGATCAAATGTTTTCAAAAAGTTCTGAGGCAGTTTAACCCTTATTTTCTGATCATTTTTCCTTCCTACAACAAAGACTTCTTCACATGTTAGTTTTGCTCTATAAATTGCTCCTTGGCATAAATTATTTATAGCCACTGGAACTCCAAGCATTAGAATGCTCAAAGAATGATCCAGAATAAACCAGCAGGCTAGGGCCAGAGGCCACGCCCCACTGCTATACAAACCATGGTGTCAGTTCTGCAAAGGGATGACTGTGTTAGGGACATCTTAAGGCTCCATATCCTGGTCAGGTCTTGGGCTCCTGCTCCATTCTAAACCGTGTGTGTCAACCTCGAGGGTTCGTATATATTACCCACACCTGTGGCCTGGGCCACAGGCCATTGGCATATGAGGTGCCAGGCCTGGACCCTACAGAGAGAACAGAGCTGTCGGGGACGCCAAGGATGCCAGCTCTCACTTCGGTTGGCTTCCTTCTCGATGGAGAAGGCAGCCGCTGCAGGCAAACAGATCGGAGAGGTGGGGGTCCCAGGAACCCCCAAAGCTGACCCAGGCCGGCCCGAAAGCTGGAGGGGCGATCCCGGGCTGCCGTCCGGCTCCGGCCACCACGTGTGCGCCCGGCCACTGGCGCGCAGGGCGCCCCTTACCCGAAAGTCGTGGGCAGTGTCCTTCACCGGCTGCACGCGGTGGCCCTGGTGCCGGGGGTCGGCCTGGCACAGGCAGCACAGCAGTTCCTTGTCCTCCAGGCAGAAGAAGCCGAGCTGGCCGTGATGCGGGCGGCAGACGCGCGGGGAGCGGTGGCCTGCGCGGCGCGCGCCCTCGGCCTCCTCGCGCAGCAGCTTCTCCACCAGGTTGTTGAGGGTGTGGTTGGTGCGCAGGTCGGCTGGCGACGCGCGGGCCTTGCACACCGGGCAGGAGGGCGACGTCTGCACCTCCCAGCAGCGGCTCACACACCCGCGGCAGAAGTTGTGGCCACACTGCAGCGTCACCGCGTCTCGGAAGGGGTCGAAGCAGACGGCGCAGAGCAGCTCCTCCTTGAAGGAGCCTGAAGCCCCGGGCAACGCGACTGGACTCAACTCCATCCCCACCGCGGCCGATTCCTGCAACTTTCACTCCGGCCCCTCCCACCCTCGTGGCGGTTTGAAACCTAGAGAAGGGCGTCGCCTAGCCCCTGCCGGTCGGGCCTCTGAGCGACGGCAGCGCTGGCCAATCGGGAGGGGCGCGCCGGAGCGGTTCCGCCCCGCTTCCGCTGATGTGCGCACGGAAGAATCTTCTGAGGTGCGCTGTGAGGGTGCCGCGTCTGCGTCTCTGGACGTCTATTCCGGCTTGACGTGGGAAATGAAGTCCAGGAACCCCGTCCTTAACCAATCCCTGGAGATTTCAGGCCTGTGAGGTGGGACAAAGCGGGGATCTTAACCGCCCGGTGCTGAGGCAGTGGCGGGTTCTTAACTTACCGTTAGTGGCTTCACCACTTGGAAAGGGTAGTGCTTTCTCAGTGACGCGTCCCCTCTCTACCATTCGTTGTTTTGGCCACTCGTATTCCGGCCTGGGGAAACGCTTGAGGGAAGGGGTTTGTGACAAGAACTAGTTCTTGGCCTGTGGTGAGAAGTCACAAACTTAGTATCGAGTTCCTCGTGAGTAAAATGGCCATCATACCGCTTGTCTCCATGTCGTATTGAAGATTAAAGTAAAAAAAAAAAAAATGGAAAGTGCTCATGAAATCAGGCAGGGCCCCATTAAAACAGGGATTAAGGGTTTAAGCGAAGTTAGCTCGGCAAACTAGGAACCACGGGAAACTCTTGCCCCCGGTGGCGAGAAGAATCCCTGCAACTCCCCATTCCTGCTTCAGAGAGATTATTTTACAGCCTTCAGATATAAGATACCTTTCTCGTGATGCGCTTTCATTCCTGGTTTCTACTGAGAGGCGAATCTTGTGTCATGCTCCTCCGTGTTTTGAGAGCCAAGGCACTGCCTACCTTTTCCTGACAGTCTTTTCTTGCAAGGGTGTTTCTCTGGCAGACAGCTTTAGAGGGTAGAAATAATGTCAGCGACCAGGCAAAGGTCTGGTGGACTTACTCCCATCAAACATTCTGGTTTCCTAGACCCTGGGTTTCTCTTCTATAATGCAACCTGAAGTAGCCCTGGTCGCACAGGCTTGTGGGAATCAGCTCAGGAAACTAGTTCCCTGGATGCTGTGACTATCATTAGTAATAAATTGTCCTTCATTCTCTGACCCAGGGGTCTCAGGTCTTCTACCAGCATCCATGAATCTCCTGTCGGCTACCTTGTTGACTTGCAAGTAGGGTAAAATCTCAGCGCCTTTACAGTTCTTTATAAATTCCTTCTATACCTTTCTTCAGAATAGTCTTCTTCTCGCAGATGAGGATCACTAATTCTTACTGCTTTCAGTGTTTCTTATATGTAATTCATGGCCCTCCTGCAGTCACCTGGGGAGCTTTCTTGCTTTCTTTTTTCCTTTGAGTCTCACTTTGTAGTCTAGGCAGGCTTTGAATTCACTGTGTACCCTAGGTTGGCCTCAAGCCATGGTGATCCTCCTGCCTCAGTCTCCCAAGTGTTGGGATTACACATGTGTGTCACCATGCCCAGCTTCCTGGGGAGCCTTCTGAATGCAGATTCCACCTTCCCCTGTGCATGCTGGCACACATTTGTAATCTCAGCACTCTGCGAGCCTGAGGCAGAAGGAACACAGGTTGGAACGCAGCTACTTATCCAGATTTATGGAGACCCTGTCTCAAAATTTTAAGGAGAGAGGGGGATGGGGAATGTAGTTCAGGTTCAGTGTGAAGGCCCTGGGTGATACCCATTATCACCCAAAAATTGCAGATTCCTGGGCCCAGTTCCTTCTCACTTTTTGGGGGAGGTGCCCAGGAATCTGCATTTTCCCATGTTCACCTAGTGGTTCTCAGGCATACTGACGTTGGGGAGACATTATTCTAGATTTACCCACCCAATAAATCAGGTCTTTGGTTATGGTTACTGGTTCAAAAATTAATCTTAGAAGCAATATCCGAAAAAGCCACAGATGGAACTGATAAACCTCGTACTCCAGGAACCTCCATAGAAAATCTTGTCTCTGTTCTCATTTTCTTTTATTGTGTACTTTTATGTGTGTCCCAGTTGTTTCCTGAGGTGGTCTGTATTGCTATCTGTTCTTACCAGATTTTCTTTGTTTTGTTGGTGTTTTGCTACAAATCAAAAGAAAGATGAGTAATTATGAATGTATGTATTTTTACCCCCAATACAAAGGTTAACATTAAACCAGTGAGGTTCTCCGGTCTTTATGGAAATATGGAAGAGTTCTATTCAAGCTGGAGCACTAGTCAAGAGTGTGCCCTGGGGCTTAGTATTACTCTTCTGACTTCTTTTCCTTAGCTGTAAAAGAAAATGGTAGAACTAAAGAAAGATAAACTTAGGCATTCCTAGGTAAATGGATGTAACTTGAGAACATAATGTTAAGTGAAATAAGTCAGACATACAAGCTCAAATATTACATAGTTTCTCTTATGAGAGAAACACACCAACACACAAAAAAATATAGTTTCCAAACAATTCAGTTTGCAAACAAAACCATTTGGCAAAAATTTGCTTCCATTCCCAAACTGCATCAGGTGACAAACACGACCACAGCCATCTTCCTCACACAACACAAATTTAATCAGCCATCTTCCCCCAAATCATAAAACAAATTAAGTTTGTAAACCAAGGTAGCACTGTATGTATATATACATGCACACAAAGAACAAAATAGAAGAGACATAAATAGGAAGTGGGGAGAAGTTCCAATACTTCCCCAAATTACCTATTCCATTCTTTCAAAATTATTTCAACATATATGTTAATTTGTTTCATTTATACTACTAGTTTATCTTGTTTTGTTGCAAAGAAAATTTTGTGTTATCTATTTTTTTTGTAAGAATCTTTTTGGTTTATGTCTTGTACTGAGTAACTACTTTGAAGATAATAATACACAATGTGTTATTCTCTTATGAAATTTTGTAATATTTTTTCATAAAATAAAGAAAATTTTAAAGAACTAATTGCTTCAAGTTTATACCAGTTCAAACACACTGAAATTGTCTTCTTTACATAATAGTCTTTTAAGAAATTAACTAAGACTTATCTAGAAATAAGGAAAAAGAAGTCTTGGTGACTATAACCAGTCTATCACCAAGTTTTGCTTCTTTTAGTAGAAAGAACATTATTTGGGTATGTTTGTTAAGTTTTAAGTCCTTTGTACAATAGTTAAACTACTGTAAAAGCCTCGTGCAAAAGTACTTATTACCAATTTGGACCCCAAACTGGGTTCTTTTTCTCTCTTGGAATGCAGAACCAATAGATAAGACTGAGGCCCAACTGAGCAATAAAGCAAGGTTTATTCTTCGCCAAAGAATAGGAGAAGGTGGGAGAAAAGCTCAGAGATCAGTTTCATTGGGGTAGAGAAGTCAAAGACCTGGATGAAAGGAAATGAAGAGGAGGGATAGGCTAATAAAGGGGAAGAATATTCTGAGGAAGGGCAGAAATGTTCTGGGAATCTGAGACCCACCTCTTTGGGCTGGCTTGCTTTGTCTCTCCCCCCCCCCCTTCTTGTCATCATTATGGCAACTGACAACTGTCACAGTGGTGGTGGGGAGCTGTCATTTAGAATGCAGATGGTATTACAATGAAGTTAGAGGCTGTCAAGTGGTCACTGTGGTAGCCATACATGTTAGATCCAACCAGTTTTGATTAACCCACCTAAAGAGGGATTTCTGCCTTTCAGGCTTCCTGTCCTTAAAGATGAGCAAGATTAGGGTAGAGTAGAAATTCAACGAAGTCATGTAGGCAGTACAAGATTAGGGCAAGCTTACATTCTTACTACTTCTAAATTCCCTATCAAAAAGTGTTGTGTTAGGAAAACACAACTCTGCACAATTCCTAGGTGCAGAGAGAAAAGGGAGTATCTTACGTCTTAGTCTGTTTTTCTGTTGTTATACCTGAGTATCAGAGACTGGATAATCTTTAGAGAATAGAGGTTTGCAAGTATTTAGCTCAAAATTCTGGAAGCTGAAAAGTCTAAGAGCACAGTGCTGGGTTGGTGCTGACCTTCTTGCTGCATTATATCATGGCAGAGCAGACATACCAGCTCAAGTCTTCCTCTTCTAAAACCACTAATGTTATTATGGGGACCCCACTCTGATGCTCTTATCCAATCCTAATTACCTCCCAAAGGTCCCATCTCAAATAATACTAATATGAATTTAAGTTTCCAACAAGTGGACTTTAGGAGAACATGGTTAAACCCTAACAGGGAGTAATGGGTTTTTTTCTTTCTTTTTAAAGCAGTGAACTAGAAAGTGGCTGCTGCAAATAAAAGGCAGAGATTTATTGTGTAAAAAAGCAACACCTAATTATATGCTGCCTTCAAAGAACTTAATTTACATACAGGCATACAAATAAAAGAATAGAAAAAGATACACCATGCTAATACTGGTCAAAAGAAAGATAGTATTTAATAGCAGACAAAGCAGCTTTCAGATCAAAAAATATTCTAGAGATAAGGAGAATTGTAACTGAACAGTTGTAGGGCTGGAAATAGCATCATAAGAAACAGAACTCTGTGAGGAAGTCACTGTAGTGTAATTGTTGGTGAGGAACAGAGTGATGGATTGGACCTTCTCTGAGACCTCGATCATGGAAACAAGGAGAATGAGGGACTCCTAGTTGGTCTGGATAATGCAGAGAGACTGTCAAGAAATAGTACTTAGTGCAAATGGCTAGAGAAATATCCAGAATAGTAAACTCCCTGCCCCTCTGGGTCAGATTTGGCTGCAGCCATTTTATTTGGTTCATACACTCTTTGTTTCTTTGTATAAATTATGGTCTTTTAAGCTACAAATATATACATACCACTCAAAATAATTTCGGCAATAAGAGGATGGATTATCTTACATAACAGAAAGTCTGCAGGTTGCAAAAAAAGGTTCCAGTGGCCTCAGACTCATCCCATCTTTCTGGTCTGCCTAAGGCTTTCTGAGTTGGAAAACAATGGCAGCAGTGTTAGAATTTTAGGGCAAATTGACAAACCCTTAGCCAACCTTATCAAAAAAAGGGAAAAAAGACTCAAATCCATGCAGTTAGGAATGAAAAGGGTGAAATAACAACAGTTCCTCCAGAAATCCAGATCACCAACACCTACTTCAGGAACCTTTATTCTAATATGATGGAAAACAGAAGAAATAGACAGATTCCTAGATACATATGAGTAACCAAAGCTGAATCAAGAAGATATAAAGATTCTAAATAACCCAATACCAGCCAATGAAATTGAAGACATAATTAAAAACCTACCAACAAAGAAAAGCCTGGGTCCTGACAGATTCACTGCTAAAAATTCTGCAAGAAATTTAGAGAATATCAAATGCCACTACTCCTTCAACTCTTTAATGAAATTAAGAGAGATGCAATACTCCAAAATTCATTCCTGGAAGCAAGCATTACCCTGATACCAAAACCAGAGAAGGATCCAACCAAAAAAAAAAGAACTATAGGCCAATCTCCTTAATGAATATAGACACAAAAAATCCTCAATGAGATACTGGCAAACAGAATGCAGCAAATCAAGAAGATTAAATACTATGACCAAATAGGATTCATCCCAGGAATGCAGGGATGGTTCAACATATGCAAATCAATATATATGATATACCACATTAACTGAGCCAAGGACAAAAAACATATCATCTCAATAGATACAGAAAAGTATTCAACAAAGTCCAACACCTATTCATGATAAAAACCCTAGAGAAATTTGGAATAGGTGGTCTTTATCTCAATCTGATAAAAGCCATCTATGACATACTAAATGGACAAGAACTGAAAGCTTTCACGCTAAAATCAGGAAGAAGACAAGGATGTCTACTATCACCACTCTTATTTGATATAGTTCTGGAAACATTAGCCAGAGCAATTAGACAAGAGAAAGAAATAAAAGAAATAATGATAGCAAGAAGCTAAATTATCATTCGCAGATGACATGATACTCTACATGGAAGACCCCAAAAAGACTTGTGGACTTAATAACCAAATTCAGCAATGTAGCTAGATACAAAGTCAACACTCAAAAATCAGTAGCATTCCTGTACACAAATAACAAACTTACTGAGAGAGAAATTAGAGAAACACTTTCCACAATAACATCCAAAAAAATGAACTATCTAGGAATCAGTCTAATGAAGGAAGTGAAAACCTATACATTGAATGCTACCATGGTCTGAAAGAGGAGATAGAAGAGGAAATCAGAAAATGGAAAGATACCCATTGTTCTTGGGTGGGAAGAATCAATATAGTGAAAATGACCATACTTCCACATTGTTATACAGATTTAACATAATCCTGATCAAAATACCAATAGCATACCTCACAGAATTAGAGAAAACAATTCTAAAATTCATTTGGAACCAAAAGAGACCTAGAATAGCAAAAACAATTCTGGGCAACAAAGGCAAAGCAGGGGGCATCACAGTCCTTGACCTGAAATTATATTACAAAGCTGCTGTGATAAAAACAGCATGGTACCAGCAAAAAAAAACAGACCCAAGGATCAATGGAACAGATTAGAAGGTGCAGAAACCAATCCAAACACTCTCAGCCACCTTGTCTTTGACAAAGGGGTCAAACACCTTCCTTGGAAGAAAGATAGCTTCTTTAATAAATGATGCTGGAAAAAGTGGTTTTCCACATGCCAACAATTAAAATACAGCCATATCTTTCACCATACTAAACTAAAATCGAAATGGATCAAAGATCTAAATATTAAAACAGAAACAGTAAATCTGCTGGAAGATAGAATAGGTAGAACACGATGACATAGGTGTAGGCAGAGATTTTATGAACAAAACCACAATCACCCAAGAAATATCACAAAGAATCAACAACTGGGATCTCATCTTATTAGAAAGCTTTTACGCAGCAAAAGAAACCACTATAGAGTGAAGAAACAACCCACAGAGTGGGAAATTTTTTTTCAGCTGCTCCTCCCAACAAAGGGCTAATATCTAGAATATATAAAGAACTCAAAAACAAATCAGACCACTCAAATTTAAAAACTCAATCCAAAAATGAAGCTGAAATGAAGAAGACATTTTTTCAGATGACGAGGTAAAAATGGCAAATAACCATATGAAAAAATGTTCGACATCACTGGTCATTTGAACGCAAATTACAACAACACTGATATTCCACCTCACTCCAGAAGGAATGGCTATTACCAAGAAATCAGCCAATAACAAATGGTGATGGGGCTGTGGCAAAAAAGGAACACTTCTCCACTGTGTTGACGGTGAAACCACTGTGGAAATTGGTGTGGAAATTCCTCAAAAAACTAGAAGTAGAGATTTCATTTGATCCAGCTATTCCCCTTCTTGGTATCTTCCCTAAAGAATTAAAAGCATCATACCAAAGCAATATATGCATACCCATGTTTATAGTGGCACCATTTGTAACAGCTCAATCTTGGAAATAGCCCAAATGCCCATCAACCAATGAATGGATAAAGAAGATTTTTTTAATACAATGGAGTACTACTCTGCCATAAAGAAGGATAAGACTGAGACATTTCTAGGTAAATGGATGCACCTTAAGACCCTAATTTTAAGTGAAATAAATTAGACACACATGTTTAAATATCACATTGTTTCTCTGGTATGAGAAACTGAAAGTGTAAATAAGCCTCAATATGTGTTATGCTGGGAAAAGAGAAGAAATTGTTCAAATGGGAAGGGGAACAAGGGAGAGGGAGAGGGAAAGGAAGAATGGAAGGAAAAACATGGAAACAAAGCTTTTGTGAATAAAAAGGAGGAAAGAGGTTGAAGAGAGGGGAAGGGAATGGGAAAAAAGAAGAAGCAAGTTATAACATGTATGGGTACAAATTCCCTATGACAAATGTTACTATGTATATCTAAATTGTACCACTAAAATTTTTTTAAAAAATAGAGTTTTAGGGCAGAGCCCTTATTCTTGGGTTCTCCACAGAGCAGGTCCAGCTTTGCACCACAAGAGAAAAATCAAATGGAAAAAGGTGATGGTGGTGTACGAAAGAAATTTATTTTCCACAAAAAACAAAAAAACAAAACAAAAAAGAAAAGAAATTTATTTTCACTGGGGCCAACTAGGAAGACAGCTCTAAGGGCCACCTTAAAACTGTCAACAGTAGGTTGGAGGCAAGAGTTGAAGGGCTTTGCTTTCTAGGTAGGGATCCTGGGCGGGCCATAATCTTGTTGATCATTATCCCGTTGGTCACATGGTCTTATCAGAGCCAGGAACTGCCACTGCTGAGCGGCCAGTCTGATTTCTGTGGCAAGATGCTTATCCATCAGACCTAGGATCCTGGAATTTAAGATAAACCAAGAGAAACAACAGCTCAGAAAAGAACAGGTCATCAGGGAGAGACAAAATGGAGTCACTTTGGTCAGTGATTGGACCCTCCTTCACAGGAGTTCTTTATATATTCTAGATGTTAACCCCTTACATATATAGGACTTGAAAATATTTTCTCCCATTGCATTGACTGTCTCTTTACTTGTTGATTATGTCCTTTGATGCACAGAGGTTTGTAAATTTGATGAAGTCTTATTTATCCTTTTTTACTTTTATTGCCTGTGTTCTGGCATAATATCAAAAAAGTTCATTAACAAATCCAATGTTATGAAGCTTTTTCCCTATGCCTTCTTATATGAGCTCTATAGTTTATGTCTTATATTTAGGTTTTTGATCCATCTTGATTCATATTTTTAACTTGGTACAAGGAAAATACACAAATTCGTTTTGCATGTGGGCATCTGGTTTTCACAACACCATTCGTCTCAGCACCTTCATTGAAAGTCAATGACCACATATACAAGGGCTTTCTATGATATTCCATTGGTCTGCCTCTCTTTATGCCAGTACCATGCAGTTTTGATTACTGTAGCTTTGTAATAAGTTTTGAAATTGGTCGGTGTGAGGCCTCCAACTTTTTTCTTTTTTAAGGCTGTTTCAGCTATTTGGGATTCCTTGAGGTTTCATTTGAATGTCAGATGGAGTTTTCTGTTTCTGCAAAAAGTGCTGCTGGGACTTTGATAGGTATTACATTAACTCTGTAGAGTGCTCTGAGCAGTATCGACTTCTTAATAATATTAAGTCTTCTGATTCATGAACACAGGATGTCTTTCCATTTATTTATGTCTTCTATAATCTCTTTCAGCAATGTTTGGTAGTTTTCAGTGTGCCATTCGGAGTCACAGGCCACAAGCTGAGACCTGTGACTGTCATCTGAAGTGGAGGTTCAGTTGGTTGAGTTTATTCCTCTCACCTCCTTGATTGAGTTTATTCCTAAGTATTTTGTTCTTTTTGATGCTGTTTTAAAGTTGTTTTCATGATTTTCTTTTCAGATAAGTCATTGTCTGCCTTTGCTTTTATTTACTTATTTAGTTAGTTTTGTGTGTTTCTTTGTTTGTTTTTTGAGACAGGGTCTTGCTATGTAGTTCAGGCTGGCCTCAAACAGGGGAATCCTCCTGCCTCAGCCTCCAGAGTGCTGGGATTACAGGTATATGCCACTATGCCCAGCTCCGCCTTTGTTTAAAAAAAAAAAATCTGGCCACATCAAGCTTACTTTCCTCCATGGCAATATACTTTTCAGCTGAATGGCAGCTGCTTCCTGTGGGAGGAACGTCTGCTCTCCAGTTTGCCACAGGCTCCTCCAGCCAGCTTCCCACCATGTTCCCTCTCTGGGCCCCATCAGCATTTGGGCATCTGACCCATGTCAAATGATGTTCAGGACCCCCCCCCCATTATTTCTCTATAGGAAGATCTTATTTTGTTCATTTATTTAGACTTTTTTTTTTTTATGCCGGGGATCAAACTCAGGGCCTTGCGCTTGCTAGGCAAGCACTCTAACCACTGAACTAAATCCCCAGCCCTAGACTTTTTAACATTCTCCAATACATTCAATATTTTAGAGAGAACAGTGTAATTAACCCCAACATGCCTGTCATTCATTACCAACTTTGCTATTTTTGTTTCATCTTTTCCCTTCACTTTTTTTTTTTGAGAGCAGATGAGGTGATATTTTAAATACTTTGAAGCAGTCTTGGTGTTTTTTTTTTTTTTAGGAACTTATTTTTACCCGTTGCAACAAGCCATAGTCCCCATTAATCTCCATCTATAAGCTACAGTGCTGGCTATAATAGATGTATTACTTTTAGTCTGTCTAAGAGAACATAAGTAAATCCTATTTTCTAGATGAGGACCTTGAGGTTCTGTCTTAATGTATATTTAGAAGAAAACCGGTTGAATGGTTATATATTAGGATGCTCTGAAGGAAAAAGAAAAACATTATTTCTTCTTTCTACTCTGACACACCACTCAACAGTCACTTCTGACCCCAGATGTGTAAGTTTCTCCCCACCAAAAACCAGTTTTCTGGTGCAGGAGACCAGCTTGGTGTCCTCCAATACCATTCAGTTCTGACACTATCTATCTGGAAATAAATTTCCTGCAGATTCAGGGCTCTGTCCCACAAGACTCTGCCTCCACTTCAGATGACAGTCACAGTTCCCAGCTTGTGACCTGTGCCTCCAAATGGCTGAACATAAATCAGGACTCCTGTGGATCCCACTTCTTGTTCCACTAATTTGCTAGGGCAGTTCACAAAGCTCAGGGAAATGCTTTACCTACATTTTCCCATTTATTTTAAAGGTACTGCATGGGACATAGATGAACAACCAGGTGGAGAAGATGCATAGGAGCAGGTGTGGGAGGAGGGCCATGGAGCATCCACCCCTCTCCAGGGCGACCCCCACCAAGTACCTCCACGTGTTCAGTTCTCTGAACTTTGTTTTTTTGAGTTTTTAGGGAGAGTTCACAGACATCACTGATTACATTAACCAATTTCACTGGCCATTGGTGATAAACTCATCTTCATCCTCTCTCTTTTCAAGTCCCAGCCTTCTATCTTGCCTCAGTCTTTCTGGAGACGGCCCCCATCCTGAGTTTATTTAGCAGCCCCAGCCACCTGTCATGTCACTAGCACACCAAAGACACTCATCACTCCAGAGACTCCAAGCATTTTAGGAGCTCTGCACCAGGAATGCCAGGCAATGGCCAAATAGATGTTTCCTATCATATGGAAATATCACAGATGCAGTTCGGGCTGTTGTAACAGAAGGACCCCAGATGCAGTAAGTTAAATCATCGCCCCCACCAGGTAAAAGTTCTCCTGGTCCTGACCATGCCCAGGGTGAGAATGGTGCCTGCATGGCTTTAAGGACCCAGACTTCATCTTTCGTGGAGCTTGGCTGGCTGGTCCAGGTTTCACTGTCAGGTGGAGGACGAGAAGGGAGTCCTGGACAGTGTGCTCATTCCCTGAAGGGCATGATCCTGGGTCACATGCATAGCTCCTACCCACCCACCACCACCAGCACTTAATCACACCATCACCCCTGAAAGGGAGCCTGGGAAATGGAGTCCCTATTTTAGGTAGCCTGTGGCCAACTAAAAACAAACGATCGAATTACTGAGGAAAGAAAAGAGAAATGGATACCTCTGTGGGTATACTAAAGGGTCCTTTTTCAGTCCAGGGCATGGTTTTAAGATCTTTATTTTGGCCTCAATTGTGATTCATTTAGTAAACTTAGCAGTACCTGGTTAAATTAGAGATAGATTCCTTGGTGATGAAAGACTTTAATTATTTAGTTATTGTACTTACAAGTGTTTCTTTGTCTTTTTTCTCGGTTCAGAACATTTATAACCATACTGTTCTTTTAAAATAAAATTTATTCTAATAGTAAATTTACATTATGTAAATGAAACTCCATCAGTGATTTAGATTCAGCTCTGTTCTTTACTGCGTGGGTGGCTGTGGACAAATTATTTCCCTTCTGTAAGCCTCCTTTTCCTTTCTGCAAAATACTGTAGGAACAATTCCATCTACCTAAGTAATGACTGTGTAGTTTAACCAAATAACAGATGAAAGTTCTTGGCATACAGTGACACCCAGAAAGTTATAGCTGTATGACAATTATGTGTGTAATCTCTCCCACTCATTCTACTCTGTTTAATTCCTATCACTTCTAACAATAGTAACTATAGCATTTTAAAAATATTTTCACATCTATCACTTAATCTGGGCTTCACAATACCTGTGAAATAGGCAGAGCAGATGGTATTTATTCTTCTTGTCTTCTAGATTAGGAAATATAGTTGTTCCCTCTTATCCAAAGGGGATAAGTTCTACGACTCCCAGTGGATACCTGAAACCACAGATAGTACTGAACTTCATAGTGCTTCTTCCTGTGCCTACATACCTATGATGAAGTTAAACTTATAAATAAGTCACTGTAAGAGAGGAACAGCAGAAAGAATTATACAAGAAATAGCAAAATGCTATAACCGAATTTATGAGAGACAGTTATGTTTCCCCCTCTGAAAACATCGTATTGTGCTCTACTCATCCTTCTGTTGTTGACCATGGGTGACTGGTATGAAGGAAAGCAAAACTACAGATGGGGGTGTGGGCTGCACAAGCACAGAGAGATGGAGCCCCTAGCCCAGAGCTGCAACCTCTTCCCTCTCGACTGGGTCCCTTCCCTGTGCCAGGAAGCCTACTCTGCTGGCTGTCATCTTACACAAATCACAAAACAGCCCTCTTTCGACTGCCCTCCCCCGATCTTCCCTCAACAGCCAAGACTTTCATTAGAGTTACCAGCATGTGCTGCTCCGTGCCTTCACTTCCAGCTTCTCATCAGCCCACACCATTTGAATTTTGCCTGTTCCATTCACTTCCACGGGTATGGTGGGCAAAAGAATATCCCAGTCTGCAACCTTCATTTCAAATAGTGGAACAAATAGGTGACATCGGAGAGGATGAAGGCGATTTGATCACCATGGCCAATAAAATTGGTTGATGTAATCCTGGGGAGGGGGCACCTGGACTGACATTAAGCTCTCTGCTGCCTCTTACTCTTGTGCTAGACAATCTCACACATTCCTGTGGTTTCAAATTCCATCCCCAAAGTGCACCCCCTCAAGCCACTTTCATGAGCTCTAGTCACAACGACTCCCAGGTCAGGGGTGGGATAAGGAAAAGGAAGACCTTTCCACCAAAATTCATATAAAGACAAAGAAAGCGTGAGCAAGAGCGGATGATGGAATGAGAAAAAGAAGATGCGTAAGAAAGATGCTTGGGAGGATTCCCAGGACTTATGGAGTACATGGCTATGGGGCACCAAGGAAGGACAAGAGTCACAGGTGACACCCAAAGCTTAAAAGTTGGTTCAAGAGCTGCAAAAAAAAGTGCTGAAGAATTCAACAGCCTCTGAAAACTCCAAATCCTTGAAAACCTGCTTTTCCCCAGAATTAGGTCCCGCAGAGATGAAATTGTAGTTCATGCATGTGGCCACACAGAGGCAGCACACACAAACACATCTTTTCTTAAAACAGTCTTTGCTTTCAGTTCCCAGGCCACTACCTTCCTGCAGACCCCAGGACTCACTCAGGTGCGGATCTGCATTCCGGGCAGGAAGAGGGAGGGGCCGCCTGCTGCCTGATGCCCTCTGATGGTTCCCTGGCTGTGAGGTAAGTCCATACCTCATCACCCCTTGCCTTCCTTGCTAACTTTAGTGTACTCCCTTGGACTTGCCTGTCTCTCCAAGCCCCAGAAGGAAGTCTCCTACCTGTGGGCATGACAAGTTGGTGAGCAGGATGAACAAGGATGGGTTGTGAGTGGCCACCTTGGGGCAGTTGGGCCCTGGCTTCAGATTCTGATTTTTGGTACATACATAGTGGCTCCGGATTAAAACTCCTCGTAGTCCACCAATACACTTTGAGAAACACCGACTTTCTGGCTTTGTTAATTAATGATAGTCTCACTTTCCCTTCAGAGACAGGGAGAATTCAATGTAATAGTGTAAAGTGAGTGGCTTTCCTATTCTCCCTGGGAAGGACTGATCCAAAACGACCTTGGGGGCTGGGGGGAGAAAATGTCATGGAGGTGCTCACACGTGCCTCGCTGTCACAGGTGTCGGGCAGCATGATGCTCCCTAGCTCCAAGGTACCTTTCAGAAACCACATTGTGAATGGCATCCAGACCCCAGTGCTCCACCGGGCAGAGAATAACCAAGTCTGAGGAAGGGGCTTTCAAGAGAAACGTTGAGAGGGTCACAGAGTACACATCAGCTTTTTGACCATCAGCCAAGTCCTCCTCCCACTGAGGAGAAAGTCTGGACTCTTGCTAGCCCTGAAGAAGAAAGGCTGCAAAGTGCCCAAGTCCCTGGCCCCGGGCTGGATTTTCTATTCTCGTGCTGCCCTCTGACCCTGCCTGGTCCCAGCTCAAGGACCTGGTCTTGATGTTTAGGAACCCGGCCAGTTCCTCCAGTGCCCCAGGTGGTCCATTTCATGCTGCTTCGGGATGTGGAGGGACTGGACTGGTGCCAAGAGCATGGAATAGGCTGCGGGACCCACTGGGAAACCAACCTCCGAAAGCAGCCTCCAAAGAACTACAGGTGCAGCGGGCAGAGGAGGGCCGCACTTAGGAGATGGGGCTCCACCACTCACAAGGCCCCCACAACACTCGAGGATCCCATCCGGGGCCGAGGGTCCGCAGAGATGGCCCCAGGTTCGCCGGGCAGCTGGGGGAATTGGTGGCAGCGTCTATTTCAGAGTTTATGGTAAGAGGCTGGAGCAGGCACTCGGAGACAGCACACCCCACCCTTTAAGGAAGTGGGGAGGAGAGCGGCAGGGGTGTGGTTAACGACTAGGAGGAGGCGGGGGAAAGCACCAACCTGTCAGCCCTGTTAGCCGCAGCCCGAGCCGCCGCGCGCCGCCCGTACCTGCGCAGCCCCCGACTCACCTGACCGAGCCCGAGGAGTCGTCGCTGGCGTCCGCGCTTTCGCCCTGTGAGTCCCCTCCTGGCGACTCGCGACCGAGCCGAGGTCAGGAGTTAAAAGCTTGACGAAGTGAAAAGGGTTGGAGGGGGCTATAGTTCCGGATTTGAGGGTATCTGAACCCCGCCAGGACTTCCTGGAAAACAAGCGACCGACCCGGAAAATCTGAGAGTAGCGCGCCTGGAGCTCGCTAACGTCCCGCAGAAGGAGGGGTTCAATTTTTGGAGTTAATTTGAAACTAAAGGGTGTTTTCCCCTTTCTGTCCCCTTAACATACTCTGCCTAGAGAGGCTAGGGCCACACGCGGTGGCCCAGAAAGACTGCCGGTCTCCGCAGTTCCAGCCCCAGACCTCTGCCCTGCCCCCTCTGCTCCCCGTACTCTGGGCACCCCCTGGGGTCACACTCCCCACCCCACTCCTCCACCTATTTCTTGCCACCCCCCCGGGGGGGGCATTTTCTGAATCCCCAAAGTGGGTTCTTTAAGCCCCTCTCAGCCTAACTCTGCTCTGTGTGTGTGTGTGTGTGTGTGTGTGTGTGTGTGTGTGTGTGTGTGTGTGTGTCCATGTCTGTTGGGCATTAAAGTTAGCGCTGTTTGGAAGCTGCCTGCTGGATGCCCGCAAGGGTTAAGTTCTGTGCTGCTGGCTTCTGCC
This sequence comes from Hystrix cristata, assembly GCA_004026905.1. Lineage (NCBI taxonomy): Eukaryota > Metazoa > Chordata > Mammalia > Rodentia > Hystricidae > Hystrix > Hystrix cristata. Next base: position 103,212 of record PVJO010000427.1, read on the forward strand.
GCCAGGCTGTGCGTGGGCAAAGCTTTGGGTGGGTGAACGGAGCATATGGGTGATGTTCTGAGGCCCACCAGCCCTGGCCACCTGCCCTAACCCTCAGCCATGTGATACAGCAACTCTCCATACCCCAAAATTGGCACTGAGACCCTGTGTGCTCTATAAGGGGCCAGGTTTTGACCTAGGAGTGGCGTGAGCCAGGCTTGGAAGTAAGAGGTGGAAGAGCTTTAAGCAGCCTTGCAGCCAGAGGAGCCCACTGAGGCAAGGCCCGCACATGAACAGGGTAAGGGGCTCCAGGAGGTCGCTCCAAGCACAGGCTGCTCTCTGCTCACCTGTAGAGCTCTTGCTGCCCCATACCCACCCCTGTCTTTCACAGCTGCTTAGGGGAGGGCAGGGAGAGGATGCCTCGGTCAAAAAAAGTGACTCTAGATGGAAGGGAGGAAGGAAGTAGTCACATTCAGATGGCCAACTTTGACGGGATAGCCTGTATTCCTTCATTCATTCACTGACTGCCCTCCTAACAGCAGCCAGGTGCTAATGCTAGGTGCAGGGGGACTGAGTCTGACTCGGCCTCTCAGAGGGGGCTCGGTGCTCCAGGAGGGTGAGCAGAGCTGACCAGGTGTGGCTGGAAGGCCTCTTGGCAGAAGTAACTGTAAATGGAAAACTGAAGGATCAATAGGAATTAGTCAGGCAAGGGAAAGAGTGGGAAGATAGCACTGATCTGAAAGTGCAAAATACCAGAGGCTAAAAGCAGCAGGAGGCGAGAGGCAGCTTGACACACCCTGGAAACTGCAAGTAGCCAGGCTCTTGGAAGCCTTGAACACAGGGGCTTGGGGAAACCTGGGAGGAAAGGATTGATTCCCATAGGGCTTGGGAGATATGCTCTGGCTGCCGTGGCGACTCTTCTTGGAGCGAAGCTTGGGACCCAGAGCCAGGCAGGAGACTTCCCACGTGCCTCAACTTCAGGATGGAGTTGCCAGATTTAGCAAGTAAAAACATGGGATGCTCGGATTTAAATTTCATATAAACATAATTGAATATTTTGCTCTCAGTATAAGTATGGCCCATGCAGTGTTTGGGACATACTTATACTGAGACATTATTCACTGTTTAAATGAAATCCAAATTTAACTGGATCTCTGGTATCTACCTGGCAGCCCTTCTCTAGGAGAAAGTAAAGGCTGGTGCTTTGCTGGGAAGTGAGGACTGGGAACTGCCCTGGTACCAGTCCTAGGGTGTATTTATCTTATTAAGCAATCCTCCTGGATTCTATCTGGGGGTCCCTTTGCTGATTAATGATAAAAAAATTAATTTCTCAATCACTTATACAGCTGAGGAGGATGGTATCTCAGAAGGAAATTAGGCTTCAGAGCTCCATGGACCTGGATTCAAATCCATGTAAACCAAGTAGCTTCTCCAAGCCTCAGACTTACCAGTCCTGAGTGTTGGGAGGATCCATGATGATATATGTAAATTGCCCATGAGTGCCACAGGAAATGTGGTACCTGTTGTTGTAACACCTTCACGGAGGGTGACCTAGATTACTCAGAGTTCAGTTATTTCTGTCTGCATTTATTGAGCACTCAGAGGTCTCAGAAAATATGTGGTGGCATTGGTTTCTGCTTCTAGTGAGAGAGTGGGGTTAGCCTCATGCAGGGCGGGAGGAAGGACAGAGTTATTTTCTCAGGGTGTACATAACCTTCACATGGCTGCTGCTGCTTAGAGGGTGGCAAGTGGGCAAAGAGGGAGTAGCCCAAAGTTCAATTAATGGAAAGGAAATGTGAATGAGTAAATAAATGAAAGGAGAATCTACATAAAACTCCTAGCATGGTGCCTGATATGATAAATGTACCATGAAATTAGGCTTTCATTATTCTTAGATTTATAATGAGTTCCTTGTTAGAAAAGTGGAGCTTGGGGATAGATGAAGAAAGAGTGCCTCATAAACTATATTTTGCCTTTAATGAGAACCGTTGTAAGGACAAATTAGGGGCCTCCTGAAAGGGAACCTGGAGGGAGTTAAGAATCTGTTAAGAGAAAGAGGAAATGGAAAGTGTGTTTCCCTTGTAGCAACTGCTGGGTTATAAATGGTGCCTCTTTCGAGTGGTGAATCTCACCACTTCCCTGCCAAAGATAAGTATTTTGTCCCCGGTTCCTTAAGCAGCATTTATCAAGCAGTGTTCGGGGAGACTTTCTGTGACACAAGATAGTTAGAGGTGCTCGTTGAGACAGTCACATGAGACGTTCTATGCACACTTGCACAGTCAAAGTTATGTCTTGCAGAAAAGGTGAATGTGTCACTGGGCTTACCCTAGCATTCTCTGAATTTGGCTATAGGACTGTTTCAGGTTCTTAAGGGAAATAACATCCCATACATAGTGAACTTGGATGTGGGTGCAGGTTGGGGATTGTGCAGGTCTTTCAAGAGTCGATATTCCTACCATAACTCTAGCCAGGATGGACCTAATTCATCCTAGACTCCCTAGGCCCAACTCTTAGAAGATCTTCAGGGAATGAGCTCTTCCGTGCAACATTCCAGCATCGCCATCCTTCACAGACGCAGAGTCCTACCTGTGTCCGCCCAGCCCCTCCCCTACAGCCTGTGTCTATGTCCTGTGGTTCAGAGACCATGTGAAAAATCCCTGTCCCAGCAATGACCATGCCTGGTGGGTCTCTCAGTCCCTGGAGCTGTGTGTCTTGAGACCCTGTGGCCCCAGCCCACCAGGTCCCTGGGCTCTGAGGTGACCACCTAGGGAATATTGGGAGCAGAGACACACAACTGTGACAGGCATGGAGAAGAGCAGAGACACACAAATGTGACAGGCATGAAGAAAAGCAGTTTGGCTGGCTTGATGATCAAGTCTTCCTCATAGTTTGGACCAGTTTCAGGGCAAAGGAGCAAGAGCAGGGAACTGCAAACACTAAGATGCATTTTCTGACCAAGTGGCTGGGGTACCAAGAGCCCAGGTTCAGAGTCAGTGTGCCTGGGCTGCAGCCCCAGCCCTGGGTCTCCCCGAGTGGCCTCAGGCAGGTCATTTAGCCTCAGCTTCCTCACCTGTAAGATGGGGATAGTCACAGGGCTTTGGTGAGGGAGAGTGAGATGGTATGCACTGAAGTAATGTTCAACACATGAACAGAAACAACACTAGCCATCACCCTGAGAATGAGGGAGGCCTCTGCTGTGCCAGGGTCACTGCATTGTGTGTTGGATCACAGGGGATATGAGGGGTGGAAGAGGGGTCTGAGTCTGTAGGCCTGTACAATGAGCATGGAACTATTATTCCAATATTTTTGCATCTCAGCCTGACGCTTTACTAACCTCTATTACATAAAATATAAAACATTCAGTCTGATGACAGGTACACAGTAGGTTCCAAATAAGGTCAACTGTCCTATGATTTGACACTTATGGCTATAGCTGAGCTTGTGGGAAGCACTATTCTTTATTCCTGAGGATTTAGGCCACTTTCTAAGAGGCAAAGACAGCATCCCTGAGTGCTGTCTCATGCACATGCACCAGGCACACAGCAGTATTTACTTCTGCCCTCTGCTTTCCCAGCCCACTGTGCTTGGGCACAGCCAGGCCCAATTAACACTTTAGCCTGCGAAGACACTGTCCACCAATGCTCACCGGGCACTGGAGCCCAAATGACCACTTAAAGTGCTCGGAGAGCTGACAGGAGGGAGAAAATGGTGGCTCCACTTTTCTGGGCCTCTTCATACTGTGTGCAAAGCTTTGAGCGGGGGCGAGGGAGTGGGGTGGGGGAGGGGAACAGCTTTTTGAGTCACTGCTGTTTCCCAAGGTATAATTATTACTCACGATGACAGTTTGATTAAGAGAGCAGACTCCAGGCTGCGTATGTGGATGCACTTTCTACCTGGATGCAATAGGCAGATTGGTACAATTGTGAAGTTATTTTCAAGAGACCCTCCGGGGGGGCTCCAGTGGGTACCACTCTAGGTTCTGGGTCTTCCTCAGCTCTTGCCTTTGCTCCGTGCTATGGCACTGGGGCTCCTCTAAGGCAGCCAGTCAGTTTGGTTAGGACTAAGATCAACAATCACCAATACCCAGTGAAGGATAGGTCTTCTCTTTTTCATCTTGGCCAGGGGTTCACTAACGTTTGCCCCCTCTCAGGTTCTGTCCCTTCCCTTTTATGTTCTGAGATCCACCCACACAGAATCCAGCAAGTGCCCTCAGCAAAGACAGGGCTTTCCAAGGAGCCCGCCTGCTCTGGGATCTAGACCTTGGGATGGATTTAATTCTGTTGTCATAGCCTGGTCTCCCCTCAGTGGAGGCATTCTCTGGGCTATTGTCTAGCACAGTTCCCCTTTCCTGTTCCCTCGCTGAGGGGCTTGCACCTGACTCTGCAACTTCCCCAAGCAGTAGAGGGAGTGCTGGGAATTCACCTGAGTTAGGGTTTCGTTCTCCCAGGGGGCTCCTGTCCCATCTGTGGTCTTGGCCACTTGGAGCAACAGCTTGTCCTGGTTTCTGAATTAGCATACTTTGTTCCCTCCCGACTTCTTTCAGCATTCAAAGCTTCTCTTGGTACTCTGGCAGGACGTGGTGCTGGAAAATTCCCACCTCAGCCTCTGGACACAGCTGAGGCTCACGGCCTTCTCATCCCCAGCTCCCGCTTCCTGCAGATTCCCATGTGCTGACTTTTCCAGCATCCTGGTCCATCCCTCCACTGTGGCACCCACAAGTAGCTTTGCCCTGCAGAGCTGTCACTTGAGGTGTTTGTAAGGGGCTCGCCCCACGCACCGGCTCCCAAGCTCCCAACTCAGTACAGTGGCAGCCTGGTGTAGGCATTGCTCCAGCCCAGGGAAGTGGAGAAAGGCTTCAGCTCAGGAGGTATGGGTCTTGTATTCTTTTGCCTGTTATGTGGTTTTGAGAAAGTCCCCACTCTTCCAAACCTCCCTTTTTGCATTTGAAAATGAAGTGCCTGGCCTTGCTGAGAGGGTCCTTGAGAGAAATTTTTGACTTGTCTGACAGTGCCCCATGACACATCACAGACATTGTCCCAGGGAAGGTGAACAGTTTGGGGATCAGAAAGATGTGGGTTTGAGTGCTGACTCTGTCTTTTCTACTAAGTCATGGCAACCTCACTTGGAACTCATTCTAGGCATTGCTGAGTATATCTGTCCCTCTCCACCCTCTACACTGTCAAGGTACAGTCTTTTCCCTGCAAATCCTAAGGACTCTATCTGCAGCAAGCTTACAGTTTGGCAGGGGAGGTACTACTACATGAAGATGAATAACTTGTGGTGCCCATGAAAGAGGCACAGAGTACTGTGAGATTAGAGGACAGAGTGATTCCTTTTGCTTAGGAAATGTGACATTTTGAAAACTCTGAAAGGACAGGTGGAAACTTAGGATGGTGTCTATGGTCAAAGAAGAGTGTAAATAAAAGCCAAGACGTGGAAGGCATGGTTTGAGTGACTCATTTTGGGTGGAGCCAACAGTGCAAAGGGCAATAGAAGATAAGAGTGGAAAGCAAGATAAGGCCTGGGCATTATCGGGAAAGCCATGGGACTTCACTGGGAAGATGGTAGAAAGCTGTTGACTTGGGTGAAGGAGCTGTGGTAATTTGGGGCAGCAGGATGTTAAGTGGATTGGAGAGAAGAGAGATTGAATTTGCATGGACAGGAAACTTTCTAATAGTTCAGCCCATGAGTCCGAATAATTTGTGTAATTTGGGATGACTTGGGCCCTGGAGAGTATCTACACATCAGCTGGAGGCTTCTACTTTCTTGGAGCTGAAATTGGTTCTTCAGCAAATTTGAAAGTTGTAGGTCCTGTGGGAGCACCAGATTGTTTAGGTTATGTAGGTAATTTACCGCTCTTCTTCTAACATACTCTCTTTGTAATATATTCTAGAGTCACACATAAGCCCCTGGCACACTTCATGCAGTTGTTGCCCTCCCACATACTCAGGTTGGAAGCTGTGGCCCTCTCTCCCCTTCCTCCATGCCTTTGCTTTTCTCTGCTTATATCTTGCTCATCACTAAACCCCACAGATTCTTTCTTCATGCCTGTTATTGCTTCCTTCCCTTTTTATGGGCCCCTACTGGAGCCCAGGCCTTTTTACCTAATATTAACTTAATAGTTCTTAAGTATCTCTCTTCTTCCCATCTCTTGGAAGCTTCCCAAGTGCCTATAGGGAAACCCAGAGCCCCTACATTTATGATTCAGTGCCCTCCTCAATTTGATCATAATCGACTTTTCTAACCTGAAGTTCCCTTAATTCCAAAGGAAGCCCTTTACCCCAGCCAGCCTGCCCTGCTCACTATTAAATCTCTGCGGCATCCTGCCTTCCTGCCTAGAAAACCAGCCCTGTACCCCTTCAAGAACCCCAGTCCTGCACACTCTGAGGAGCTTCCCACTGCAGCCTCTAGGCTCCTTTGCATCCTCTGAGCTCACAGAATTTATCAACTCAACCTGAAGTTGAATTCCTCCAGGGCAGGGAGGTGCTTTTTATTCCCTTCTCCTCCCTTGGAGCCCTCAAATTCCTAGACTAGGAGATTGCATTTCCCAGAGCTAGAGAAATGTGATCCATCCTTCCCTGCACACTCATGACTGGCTCACCTGAGCCAGACACAGACAGGCTCTTCCTCATTCCCTGAGGCATCACTGACACCACAGGGCCCACAGCCCAAGTCTCCTGAATGCTTCTCCAGGGGCAGGACGACTTCCTAGCCTCACCCGAAGGCAGAGATTTCCTGTAGCCCAGAAAGGAATCATGGATCTAAAGGGGGAGCTCAGGATCCCTTTATTAAACCACTCCTGCAAAAAAACAAAACAAAACAAAAAGACCAAAAAAACCACCTCTGAGTCCCTAATCCTTGGTTTTGTGCTTTTTTCCCCTTTCCCCTCCACTTTCCCTTCAATCCTCCTGCTCCAAGCAAGGTATACTTGCTTGCAAGCAGCCCCAACAGAGAGTGAGCAGCAGGAGAGAGACTCACAAGGCAGGAGACTGACAGGTTTTAGTAACCTGGACTTCGACCTAGCAGTGAACACAGACTATCATTTGCCAACTTGCTGGACTCTGAGCTTTCCATGCCTGTGGGCCCAAGAAGTGAGAACTCTTGGTGCATGTTAGCTCCTCTATCTGCAGGGGTCCTCTCCACTGTCCCCACTGTGGTCTCTGGGCCCAGCCATCCTTCTTTATCTGACTCTAGAAAGACACTTTCTGTACGTGTATGCTGAACACTTAACTCCGAACCAGTGTTCACATCCAGGGGACACCTGAGGATAGGAGATCCCTGCCCCAGGACAAGTGAGCCCTGGGGCTGCTTCATTGCCATTCTGCCACAAGCCCTTGTGTGGGTCACTGACCAAGACTTTTTGAGATTTGGGCTTTTCATGTGTAGCATACAATAAAGGGATCAGAGACATTTTAATGAAGGAAAGCATTCTCCAAAGTGGATCTTAGGTGGAAGCACAATATATAAATCAGGTTAAAGTAGACCCCTCCAGGATTGAGATGAAGAAGGCAGGTGCCTTCTGGGTCATTCTCTGTCCTCTACAGTGGCCCCTGGGACCCTCGAAAGATCACCAGGGGGCAGGTCATCTGAAATCTGTTCCAGATTTCTGGTTCATGGGGCGCTCACTCTGTGTGTGTGTGTGTGTGTGTGTGTGTGTGTGTGTGTGTGTATGCATGATAAGAGCTGGAAAAGTGGGGCAAGTATGAGGGGTTTCAGAGAAGAGCTACCTTAAAGTAGAGATTCCAGCCTGGGGCACGGCAGGTGTGTGTATTGGGGGACAGCAAGCATTATCATGGTGGTGTATATGTTGTGAGGGGACTGTGTACATTGTGAGTGGTTGTATACATTTTTGGGATGTTGTGTATATTTTTTAGAGGGTTGTATACATTATTGGGGGTTGTATAGATTATTAGGGAGTTGTATACATTGCTGGAAGGCTTGTATACCTTGTTGGGGATGTTGTATACATTTCAGAGGGTTGTATACACTCTTGGGGGTTGTTTACACTGTTGGAGAATGTATACATTGAGGGGTGGCTTATATGCTTTGTTGGGGTATTGTATGCATTGTTGGAAGGTTGTGTACATTGTTGGGATTGTATGCATTGGGGCTCAGATACATTGTTGGGGATCATATATATTTTTGAATGTCTCCCATAGATAGTTGAGGTTGTGTACATTTTTGAGAGGCTCATATATACTGGTAGGTATTATATACACTGTTGGAAGTCTTGAGTGCATTTTGGGGGACTGTATACATGAACTCTGAAAGAAAATGCGTAATTTTCACTCCTGAGCACCTGCATATATTTATGGGAAAAAAGTCCATAGCTTTCATCTGACTCTCCAAGGAACCTATGACCCCAAAAGATTAAGAAAGACTTGCACTAAGGGATGTCATTCTCAGCTTTACAGACCTTTGTAAACATGGCCTGAAGCTCGAGTTCTTCTTTAGCTTACGTCAGCTAGCCTGGAGACCCTGTGGAGGACAGGACCATGGTGTTCCGAGCCCTGTTACAGCCCAAGGACACAGCCTGGTGCCTCACACACAGTTGGCAGTCGATGTGTACAACATGTGCCTGAGCAGAAGGCATCCCCAGCTCCCAATAGGGAGAGCCTTTTTAAGAAGCTAATTCGAATGTGTAAACTTTTAAGGATAATATTTAGTACATTATTTTAGTGACACACATTTTAAATTGCATGCTACATAAAATAATACATTAACTCAAAAATACTGTATTTTCCCAACTCTCCTTGTGAGGAGACATTCTATCATTTCACCACCTTTCATGTCAGCACCCATCCCTCACATCACCAGGACCCTGAAGCCATCAGCTCTCTGGATTCTGCACATATCATCACTCTGCAGTCTAAGGAGGGTTGGCTGCTTTGTATCAACCCAGAAGGGGTTCATTTTCTAATATCAACTTTTTTGGGATATAATTCACAGACCATAAGATTCACTCTTTTAAAATGTCCAATTCAGTGGTTTTTAGTGTATTCCCAGAGTTGTGCAACCATCACCATTACTAACCACAGACTAATTCATCACTCCAAGAAGAAACCCCATACTATTAGCAGTCACACTCCATTTTCTCCTCCCTCTGTCCCCTGGCAATACTAATCCACTTTCTATTTTTACGAGTATTCCTTTTCTAGACATTTCATGTAAGTGGAATCATATAATATTATGACCTTTGTGAATGGCTTCTTTCACGTAGCATAATATTTTCAAGTTTCCTCCAAGTTGTATCTATCAGTACTTCATTCCTTTTTTATTGATGAATAATATTCTACTATATGAGTATGCCACATTTCATATATCTATCTGTTCATCAGATGATAAACGTCTTTGTTGTTTACACTTTTTAACCATTACAAATAATGCTGTGAACATTCATGGGCAAATTTTTGTGTGGATATATGTTTTCATTTCTCCTAGTTACAGATTTAAGAGTGGAATTGCTGGGTCATATAATAACTCTGTGTTTAACATTTTGAGTATTGCCAAACTGTTTTCCACAACATTTCCATCATTTTACGTTCTCACCAGCAGTTTGTGATGGATCCAGTTTCTCCGTGTTCTTGTCAATGCTTGTTATTGCCTGTAATTTTTATTTTAGCCATGTGAGTGGAGATGAAGTAGTATGTTATTGTGGCTTTCACTTGCATTTCCCTGATGACTAATGATATTGAGTGTCTTTTCATATGCTTGTTTGATACTTATATTTCTTCTTTGGAGAAGCATCTATTCAAATCCTGTATATTCATTTTTTATTTCTGCAATATAACCACTTAATTCATTGCTTTTTATAAATGATCTCCTAAAGATTTATTTTAATACTTGGTTTTGGTCTGGGAGTGTTACTCACTGGCAGAGAGCTTGCCAGACAGTGTGGGCAATACTCAGTCCTGGGTTCAATACTCATGCACACACACACACCACGCAGACACACACACACACCACACAGACACACACACACACGTACACAATCCTCTTGGCTGTGTAAGGTCAATAAAAGGTCAATAAAAGGTCAATAAAAAGTCATTGAATCTATGTCATAGTACCCTTCTTGCTTAAAAAAAATCCTAATTCTATCAAGTAACCTTTGTAAGAATACAAAACTAACAAAACTACTCAAGTAATTTCAGACAAATATTTTTCCCCAAGCTGTTGATTTTTGTTTAAAATGAGGTAATTGAGGGAATAAATCATAATATGAAAGCACTTTAATGGCTTGGCTATATAATCCCATCCCCTTTTGTTTTGGAGACAGTGTCTCACTATGTAGTTCAGTCTGGTCTTAAACTCATTGTGTAGCCCAGGCTAGTCTCCAATCTACAGTGATCCTCCTGCCTCAGCCTCATGAGTACTGGGATTACAGGTATGCAAGATCATGCCTGGCAAAATTCTTTTTGGAGAGATAATTTAGAGAGGGAGAAAGCATCACCATGTATTTCAGCATATGTGACATTTTAAAATAAATGGGTGGAGCCTGGATGGACAGATAGAGGAATAAACTAATGAATGAATGAATGAATGAAGGCGAATGAAGGCAAGGTAGTAAGCTAAGTAGCCACACCAGTCTTTCTCTTTTTGCTTAGCATTTTCTAATTCCTGCTTAGAAAACAGTCATTGATCTTTAATTTGCATTTCACAGAATCATATATTAAGTAACGCTGCACCATTACCAGGTTTGTGGTTATCGGTTGGGAAGATGATCATTTTCTGTTGTCTGGTGTATCTTTATCACATTCCTTTAAATTGAGAGACAGCCTGCAGCTGTCTAGTTTCTGGATGTAATTGAGAAACTCAGAAACTCAGAGATTGAGTGATAGGACTTTGGATTTTATGTCACTGGAGCAGGACCTTTAGAGACGTGACACAACATAAGGGTGTCCTGGGGTTCAGCCCATCCTCTGCTACCCTTCTCACTAGCATGAGGACTCTGGGCTACTGCTGTCCACAGGCCTTCTTCCTTCTCCCCTCTCTGGTGGGACGGCTTGGTCATCTCTGAGGCCACAATCACCATGATTCACCACCAGCATCCACGGAGAGACTCCCTCCCCATGCTTCCCCTTTGGTCCTCCTCCAAGGAGACATCTGTGAGCTAGCAAGTGGAGTCTGGGATGAGAGTGTGCAAAGGAAAGAGGAACATCAGCAAGAAGATAAGAAAGGAAGTTGTGGGCAGACACAGAAGAAGTAACAGACATGGGCTCATGCTTGAAAGATGGCTTTTAAAGGCTCAGGTCCTGGAGGGAGAAGAAGTAATGGTCACTTTTGCTCTTTGGAAAACCTTCCTGGCAGCTATACGAGGGGTGCATTTCTTTGAGACTTACTCCAGAGGACAGCCAAGGAGCAGGTGCAGGAAAGGGCACTGGGGACAGGGCTGGGACTCCTTCCTTTTCTAATGGTGAAAAATGGCTTTGGAACTAGGGGTTCAGGTGTGCGCATATCAGAAGAGCACCCAGGTCCTTTCCATAGAATTTTAGTCCACTTCCTTCTGGGCTGTGTCTGTCCTCCTAAGGCTTAGCCCATCATCCAAGTGGGTGCTTCCTTTGGTTTTGAATATCTGCCTGGAAAGATTCCTTACTTTTCCCTGACATCATGCTTCCTTTTTCATTTGATACAGTGAATCTGAATCCGACTCCACGTTATGGTGAGCCCTCTGTTTCTGCCAGTTCTGCTTTTGCCAATTTAACCAACAGCAGATATAGTTGGGCCAATGGTGGTTGCATTATACTGAACATATACAGCCTTTGTTTTCTTGTCTTTATTCCTTAAACAATGCAGTATGAGGGCTATTTACATGGCACTTATGTTGTATTAGGTATTATAAGTAATCTAGAGTTGATTTAAGGTCCAAGGCTGATCAAAAAATACATTGCATGTTTAAATTTTAAGTATTACAATAAAAGACATATTGCCATTAATCTCCCTTTAACTGCCCCCCCACACACTTTGAACACACTTATCTAACTGTTCTTGCCACTTTCTGAAGCAGTTCTAGAAGTTCTCTTTCATGAGTGTCTTTACAAGGTGTGATCAAAAATACAGTAAATACTGCTACCTGACGCCATCCATCAGAAAAGCAGGATTGTAGAAACATTACGGTGTGTCCTCTTCTACCTTATTCACCAGATGTGGCACTGGGCAAGTTCTAGTTCTTCCTCAAAGTCAAAATGACCCTGAAAGGTAAACATTTTGAATCAGTTCAGGGCACTGAGGCAGTCACGACAGCACAACTAAAGACATTCACAGAAAGGGACTTCCAGAGCTGCTTCAGAAAGTGGTAAGAATGATGGGGTAGGTGTGTGTGAAGGGAGAAGGAGGAGTTTGAGGGGAGATTCATGGCAATGTATCTTTTACTGTAATAATTTTGTAAATTAAACTTTCACTGTATTTTTCATTCGTACGTCATACACAGGAGGATGTGTGTAGGCATGCAAATATGCAGATACTATGCCATTTTACATAAAGGACTTTAGCACTCACAGATTTTATTATCTGTGGTCTTGGAACAAGTGCCTTGTGATGCCCAAGGCTGACTGAATTTACTATGGGTCAGGTGCTGTGCTAAGTGCTGGGGGTCCAGAGGTGAACAAGAAACTACCCTCATGATGAAACAGCAGTACTTGTGACCACATGAAAACTGAATGTGCCACGAAGGCACGAAGGCCACACTTACCAGCATAGAAGTGTCCAAGGCAGAAAAGGGGGTAGGTAGTGAAGTGCTTTCCAGCACATGTAAAGATAAGGCACTGGAGACTGGCCCATTTGAGAGGCTGTGAACAGCTCGAGGGGCTGCACCTAGCAGGACCATAATGGGATTAATACTGGCAGGGTGCAGAGAGCCCCTCTACCATGGTGGCTTGGCACTGGACATTATTCCCAAGCATCTGGAAGCCATATGATATGCGGAGTAGGACATATATCTATGAGAGTTTCTAAGTAGGGAAAGAGTCAGACTTTTGTTTTGGAGATGAGGAGATGCTGGACCCAGGCCAAAGGAGCTCTTGTGCCAAGCACAGAGAAGCTCCGGCTGGGAGATTTGCAGACGGACATTCTGGGGCATGGCCAAGGGCTGCCCACAGGGCCATGCCAGTGCACAGCAGTGGGAGGTGCAAGCCCTTCAGGGACAGGGACTACAGTGCCTGCTGCTGGCTTGGGCATTGCATCTACCTGCACTTCTAGCTGGCCCCCAAGACTGGTCCAAGAAAGAACCCACTTCCTGCTTCCTTCCCCCATACTTGTGTGCAGAGTGGGGGAGGAGACAGAGAGAACAGAGGGCTTGGCCAGATGAGCAAGAAGCAACCTGCCTGTCAGGAGGTGTGGAAGATGCTTACTCTACAGGAGTGGGGAGTCCACAGAGAGGGCACTACCTGGAAAGCAGGGGGTGGCTGGGCATGTGCTTTTGCCTGAGAGTTGGAATGGGCAATTGCACAGGAATGCAGGAGCAGATCGGATGTGCAGGAAGAGAAGACGGTGGTGGAGGCAGACCAATTGGGCAGAGACAGAATCCTCCTTCCACCTTCCCCCAGCGCCCCGCCCACAGCACTTGGCCATTCCATCCAGTTATGCCTGGCACATGTTTTCTTGAGATAAAATTATTTTTCACAAGTACACGCCTTGCTTAATGGAATGGTGGGAAGGCAGGGGCCTGGTTCTCTGCCCTTTGTTTCCCAGTCCTAATCTAGCAAATGTCAGGATTCACAGCTCGTACTCAGGAAACAGATCTGAGAAAGTTTCAGGGAAAAGATTTAAAGAAAGACTACAAATTTGGAGATGGTCTCTGGTACCTGTGGGAATGAGGGCTACGTAAGAGATTTAGATTAAAAGAAGACACACAGGATCTTATCAGCTGCTGAACGACCGGAGGGCACAGAGGGACTCCCTGGCTGAGGATGTGCCCACTCAGGTGGAGAACTTCTAAGGGAAAGTGGGTGTGATGAGCCAGGGGAGCTGACAGCAGTGATGGCCACTTCCCTGACTGCATGCTGCCCCCAGATCCGCCAGCCTGGCATGGGATTATGCTTCTCCAGGTGTCAGAATCGAATCTCCTGGAGACTCTAAAACTTGGATTCGTGGGCTCCAGCTCCAGTTTCTGACACAGCACGTCGGGTGGAGTGGGGTGGAGAATTGCACTTCTGAAAGGTTCGTAGTGGCCCAGGCACCACACTTTGAGAAACACTGGAGTTAGGAGGCCTGCAGGACAGTTCCTAAGTGCCTTTCCAGTTCTTTTCCCTAATTAGGGGTGTGTGTTAGAGCCCCTGCACCCTGGGGCTATGCAAATGCTCATGTGCCTAGCTGCTGTCGACCCAGGCAGCTGTTGCTTCTGCTTCTTTGGTTTTGCTTGACTTTGCTCCTAGAGCTCCAGAGGTGGTTCTGATGTCCACCCTAATCTCCTCAACCTCTGCCATGGCCACACTTGTCTCTTACTGCAGCACCCAATCCCTGGGTCAGTTTCTCTAGCCTTTGCCTGTGTGCATGGTGTTGTCTCAGTTAAGATCGGCTCTCCTGGACCTTGTAATTCCTACCTTCCACCTGACGGGTTCATCTCTTCACACTGTTTGTCCCCACAAGCTTTTCCTTGCCTCCAGTGGTACTTCTGCCTTTTTAATCCTGTATTATATTCCCAATTCTGTGGATCCTGAGGCCAGAATGAGCACTTGTGACCATTCCATTATTATCTGCCAAATCATGGTGAGGGGCTCAAGACAAACCAAAACAGACCATGGTCTGTGTGTGCCGGTTCCCGCCAGCCGGTTCTGGGGTGTAGGTACCAAGGCCTGGGGATGGGAAGAGGAGGCGACTTCCCAACCAGCCTTGGGATGATGCAGCCAGGAGCCAGAGTCGGAGGGCTCCCCAGCCTTGAGAATAAAGTGATTACTAATCTCCTCGCTCACGGAACTGCCACCCCCAGAGCTGTATTAGGAATGTTTTCCCCAGGCAGGAAATGTGTATCTTTGGCATTCAAGTCAGCCTCAGGAATTTCATTTTATGATTGATCCTTCTTTTTTTAATTTTTGATTTTTTTCTCCCTTGTTCTTGGGCTCCTCCCAGAACTCTTCCTTCCAGATCTCGCTGTGAACACATAGCCAAGCCTTCTCCTGCTCCCTTCGACACTCAACATTTCCACATGTATTTCCTCTCCCCCGACTCCACCTTTTGGTCTTGCTCGTTTCCTCATTCCTCTCTTAACAAAGTCACTGGTGTCCCCCAAGCCAGTGGGGTCCCCCGACCTGTGGGGCTCCAGAAACATCTCAGGGAACTACCACTCTTCGCTTTTGTGTGTGTGTGTGGTGGCACTAGGAATTGAACCTAGTGCCTTTGCACTGACTCACCATGCCTGGCTCCCTTTGCCATTTATTTACACCTGTCTAATGACAGTGTCACCTGGAAGGGACCCACAGTTCAAAGAATGTATTCGCAGCTCAGTTTCTTACGGAGGCATTCTTGATAATGCCCTTCAACTGTTACCCAACTCACTAACGCTTGCAATTGTCCCTTTACTTCTGGCCTTCCTCCTTAAAAAAGCATTTTCCCCTCCAAGTGATAGGTTGGAGAAAAGCCTCCCAGGCTTGATTCCTGACCCCATCTTTCACTTTTCAGAAACACAGTCAGCACATCTGCTCTTTTATTTGTGTGCCCTCTCCTGTGTGCGTCCCCAGGACCTCCTCCCCACCACCAAGTTGGAGATGGCATTTTTACTCTTTTAAGTATGGAGCAGTAGGTTTCCTGGTGGAAGAGAAGGGTATTGGTTTGCACACAGCAGTTCTTCACAGTCTATCAGGGCAGCAATCATAAGGGTGAGGACCAAGGGCTCAAACTCAAGCTGTGCCCCCTCTGCTTCCTGGCCATGTGACCTCTCATCCTCAGCCTTCCCACATGCTGTATGCTGGTGGTAATAGTGTGCCCTTAGAGATTTTTGCAGAGATTCAAAGGAGGTGAGCTGTGTGTGTATAGAAAGCCCTTGGCACTGGTGTGTTGCACATAGTGAGGGTTCAGTCCACTTAGCTATCGTGTGTATCAGTACAACATTATTAGAAGACAGAAGTGTGTGTGACTGAAGTACAGCTGCATCCCATGCCCAGTCTGTCTCCCAGCCCCACGGCCCAGGCCAGCTCCAGGGCCTCACCATGACCTCTCCCCTTCTAGACGCCCTTCATGTCCTTCTTGTCATCCCTCTACTATCACTTCTTGTTTGTCCACATCATTGAAGTGCACAGAATTCAATCCCTTCACCCATGACCTCAAGAAGTCGCAGACCAGACAGAACACTGATGGTTTGTGGGCTGCCCTGGAGAAACAGAGGGAAGAAGAAGAGTGTTAGACCAGAGCATGTGGAATTCACCACTTCTCTGGCCTCCTTCCTGCCCTTTCTCCTCCTTTTGTAGAGCAATGAACAAATTCCAGCAACCCAGGGTCCTTGAGCCTTGTCTTCTGACTGTAGTGATTTAATGGGGTAAATTTCTACACAAATCCAGTTTTCTTCCTAGGAGGACTTCTATTTCCTTCTCCTTTTTTGTGTGTGTGATAGAGATTGAACCCAGAGCCTTTACACAGAACTGCATCTCCAACCTTTTAATTTTTTTTTAAATGTTGAGACTAGGTCCCACTAAGTTGCTGAGTTGCCCAGGCTGGGACTACAGGCATGTGCCACACCTGACTTCCTCTTCATTTTTTACATGCATTTAGACAAAGTTGCCGTATTCTCGGGACAGAGCAGCCTGTGTTGACAGCCAGACAAACCTAAGAGGCAAAGGGGGAGGTGAAGGCGAGGAGCCGTCATCATAGGAATGGAGTGTGAGCTGTAGTGGCCACAGAACAGCTCTGTTGGGACCGATACCTGATTCCCTGAGACGGCAAACTGGCCCAGGGGTGGGGTGTGGGTGACTTCTGCCATCGTGAAGGGCAGTGGTTGCTTTCCTCAGACTGCCGACCTCACATTCTGCCCATGGGACTGGGCCACTTGTTTGTATAGAATCACTACACTGATTTTCTGGTCAAAGTGGGAGACAGACAAGTGGTAGACAGATTCTATTACATACAAGTGACTCCAAACCTGGAAAATGAAGGAAATCTATGACAGGACTGACACATTCATGGGAAGGTGCATCTTGCAAATAAGACAGCTGCTGTCCATGGAGAAGACCAGGAGCCCACAGCCCTGCAGGCTACAGTGAGGAACTTAGGGAAGTGGGAGAGACTCAAGCCAACAGTGACAAAGTGACCAAACCTGTCAGGGGCATTTTGGTCCCTCAAGTGGTAGTCATGTCCCATGCCTTTGTTAAGAGAGCTGCTTCTTCTACTCAAATGGTCCTCATTCCCTCTTGCTTCCTCCTTCTTATTTTCCACTCCTTAGCTTTCAACCACAACACCTGCATGAGGCTTTCCTGGGTCCCCTCTGACCTGGGCCCAAACCAGTAGCCTATACTGACTCACAGTGACCACTCCGCCTTGACTGACAGCAGGCACCCTCCTCCCTCAGTTTCCATGTGAACCCTCAGACTACCTTGCCTGTTTTTAAATCCATCCTTAGCCCTGTTTAGTGACTTAGGCAGTGTCTGGCACACAATGAGCTCTCCACATCTTTTAAATTCCATTCAACATATAATTAAGGGCAGCTTGCTGCAATTCTGAAGCTAAAGAGAACCCGATTCAGCTTCATGTCTGGGTACTCTAGACTGAGGAGTGTATTGGAGGCACTTTGACCCTTGGAGCTCCAGCTTTCCGTTTGCAGATGGAGAAGAGCTGAAGAAAGAGGCTGTATAGATCCTTGTTTTTAGTCTGTTCTCAGAGAATTCTTCATTTTCTGTCCTATGCTACTAGAGGGAAATAACAGTCTTCTCTCATCCAAAAAAAAAAAAGGAACAAAAAGAGGATCAAAAATGTCCCCACTGGTCAAAAAGTTTGGGAAAGGTGGGGTGGGCTGCTCCAAGTCCTCCGTTGCATGAAAAAGCTTGTCTTTTCATGGGTACCTGTTGAAAGTGTTTTTTTCCCCACAAGGCATCTGTGGTTAGATAACTCGGAGTTCTGGCAGGGTCTTCGTCTCCCTGAGCTGAACTCTCACATGCCCTGGTATTAGAAATGCCCTCCGGGCAGCCCTGGGCAATGACTGCTTTGACCCTGATCATTCAGGACTATTGTGGTCTCCACCTTGTTCCCTCTGTCAGACAAGACTCAGCCAAAACAAAATCGGTGGAGCCTACTTTCCTTCCCACTCCCCTTTCCAACTCTTTCTAGCAGGCACACCTCCCAGGGCTTCAGGCTCCTGCATCATCTCAGTGCTGTTGCCTAGTAACAATATGCTTAGCAACCAGCAAGGAAAGTGTGATCACACCTCCCAGCTTCCTGCATGGAGCACTACAGACAATACAAACTGCTCCCTGGTTTCTCTCTGCAAATAGAGGGAGGTAACTGTCAGAGGTGGCCAGCATTATGCTCCAGAGAGAGTGCTCATCATCCGGGGGCCCAATTTGGTTGTTGTTTGGCTTTTACTTGGCATTGGGTAATATCTTTGTGGGGGTGGTTGGGTAGGTGGTTCCTGAAGGGCCGGATCTCTCTGCTTGCACTTGTTCTCGGGACGCCTGTGATGCGGGCAGGGCAGCTTGCAGAATCCTCTCTGCTCCCACTCAGCCTGCCCTGCACCCGGCCTGCGTCCCCACCCCCAGCCTCTGCTTTCCCCACCGCCTCTTCTCCTATGCACAGGTGCCACCCTGGCCTCCACCTTGCAGCTCCCTGTTCTCCCAGCCTCTGCCTTCTGGATGCTCCGCTGTGCTGCTGGAGCCAGTTTCTGGTTGGATTCCCAGGAGACACTTCAACACAATGGGTACAACATTCAGCTCTATCTCCTCCTCCTAGTAACTCTGCTCTCAGGCCCTGCACTCAACAGCACTGAGGTTCCTTCCATTTACCTGTGAAATGGAGCTGGGGGTACCTGACTTGTTGAATGCACACAGCTGGCATAAGTCTTAATGGAGATAATATGCACCAATATCCAAGATGTCTTACATATCTGAGAGAGAAGAATTTCCTTGGACAAGCCAGATTCAGAAAGTCCAAAATGTCTAATGCTCCTTTAAATCCTAAAACTGTTGCAAACTGAAACTGGAAGATGGTAGTCACTGAGAGATGATAGTCACTTGCCCTCCACAGCCTCAATGGAAAAACCAGATCCTTCCTTGCAGACAGATTTGCCTAGTAGCTGTCAGAACAGATCACAGCAATCCTTCCACCCTGCTCCCTGGGTTCCGAGGACCAAGGTGGCTCTTTATCACCTAGCTAAAACTTTAGCTCAGGAGCAGTCTGAGGCCTTTACTCATCTGGCTTGGGAACGATGTCGTTATTCTGTCCTTTCAGTGAGGATAACAAATGAGTCAGAACATGCCCAGGGCACCATAGACGCAGGGGAAGCAATTGCTGGGGTAGGTGTTTGGAGCTTATGTCATGGGTATCCTTCTACAGGGTGGTTCTGTGTTTAGCAGTGGCCTGAAGGAAAGCTGAATTTGCAAACAGAGAATACCTGAAGCAAGAGATATGAAAGTACAGACCCTAAGTAATTTATAGTAAGTCAAACAAAAGTGTGGGAAACAAATAGACTTTGGATGTTATTGAATCTGGAAGGTTGGGAGTCTGGCCAAGGATGAATAAATAATCCAAAGACATTTGCATTCTCTTCCGGGAGGTTTCTCCCAGGCAACTGTAGAGTCTTCTAACAGGAGATCCCAATGGCCAAGATAGGGGAGGCCAGAAGCTCTGAAAGCTCTGCTTCAAAGATCTGTGTCAAAGCTCTTAGAAAGAGGGGTGCAGCTTCCTCACTCAGGGACTTAGCTGCCAGCCACCCTTCAAACCCATGATGGGGGTAGGGTGGGGTGGACAACAGAACCTCCAGTTAGACAGCTGGTAGCACTTTCTTTTCAGTAAAGTTGCAAGAGGTTGGATATACACAAGGGTCAACTGTTAACCACATAAGAACTATCTTTTAAAAGATAAAGGTATTTGGTGAGGAGCCATGGGGAGGCAGATTTGATCTGTATTCTGCCTAGACAGATAGAACGGCAAGTCATAAAATCAAGGAATGTTACATTGACAGAGACCTTCGCAATCACCCAGTCTAATCCCCCTTCTTCACAGATGAGAAAATAGTCCCCAAGATGTCAGCAGTGGTTGATGTGGGATTGTAGAAATGTTTCTTTTATTTTTCAAATAAAAATGCAAAAGTAAGACACCAGCAAAGTGACTTGTTTAAGGTTCTGCTGCAGCAAGGAGCCAGAGTTTGTCCAGACCCCAAATCTGATGACTTCCATCTTTCCGCTTGTCCCCACGGGATTCTCCTCGAGACCAGAAGTAGGTCTCCAAAGAGAGCTTTTACAATAACAGCATAATCCTGCTGCCAACTAGGCTTTGCCATTTAAAACTTTAAATTTTCAACACTTCACAATTTCCACGATAATTTCAGGAATTTTATCTTTTGAATAAAACATAGGCTTATTCTATGGGGAGCAGTTAAACATAAAACGTTACTAGTAAGCCAGTCTCTCAAATCACACCTGGTTCTATAGGGTTAAAACCACCTGCCAAGGGCTAATGTGCAAGTGTTTGATTTTCCTAAGCCACAGCATCCCACGTAGCCCATCTACTCAGGCAGGGAAACAGTGCTAATGGGGTGCTAAAAGCAGTTGGAACACCGTCCCCCGCACAGGCTCCTGTCTACAGCTTTTGTTCCCAGGGTCTCTTCAGTAAATATGACTCAGTCTGCAGTTCGGGCTCTACTTCCTCTGGGCAGAGAGCTGACCGCAGCGGCTCGGTGGTGCTCGTCCTGGGTGACTCAGGGCCCCCTGGCCAGCAGGGCTGCTTCTGGTCTCTGCCAGCTGACCAAGCTCCCATCCGCTTGCAGAGCCGCTGTCCTCGTCTCTTCCGGCTTTCAATGTGCTCACCAATTAGTAAGGTGCCGTCTCCCCCACCCTGTTACACGCAGATCTGGGAACGCTGCCAAAGTGCTTTTCCACCCACCTACTCCTCTATAGAATTTGTAGTCTCCGGCACATGCGTGATGCATGGAAGGCCAAGGAAAGGTCACAATGTATTCCCGTGAAAAAACAAAAGCAAAGACAGGAAAGGCCTTCCACCCTCTCTCTCCTCTCTTCTAAATGCCTGTGGGAGCAAGAGCACAGTATACTTCATGTTTTGGGGTGAAGTGGGGGGCACTGGGCCAGCCCACACTTGTGAATCTGTTTTTGCCCTAAGATTCAGCCAGGCTAGGAATTTGTGTTTATTTGGATGCACAGTATTCTAAACCGGAAGGGTTGGTTTCTATAACAAGAACAGCAACATTTTCTACAAGAACAATAAAAGGCCAGGTCTGGTGGGACATGTTTGTTATCCCAACATTCTGGGAGACTGAGGCAGAAGGACTTCAAGTTCCATCCCAGACTGGGTGACTTAGAGACTTAGCTAAACCCTATTTCAAAATAAAAAATAAAAAGGAGTGGAATGTAGTTCAGTGCAAAGGCCCTGGGTTCAATCTGTGATACCACAAAAATAAAACAAAAAAACAATGAATAAAAAGTATGGGATCCCCTTCCTCTAAGCCAGCCGAGGCCAGTCACCTCAAAACACGGAGAAGTTGAGAGCCGCATGCTCACAAGGCCGCCTGCTAGTCTAGTCTCGGGATTAAAGGGGGTTTAACTGCAAAAATGTTTATTTAGCAAAATAAACATTTTTGCTAAATCAATCCAAACATATTCCACCAATATTTATTTAGCATCCATGATGAAGGAAATTCAGAAAGTCCATGGACTGCACATTGCCAGAGCTGTTAATGTCAGAGGCCGTGTTTAATCAGAAACCCTAGATAAAGTTGGGAGGGCAGATGGGGGCCACCATGTCAAACCCGAGTTACCTTAGCTCTGGGGGATGGCATGCCCTGGCCAAGGAAGCTGCTGTTTGCCTGGACCCTTCAGATGCGGGATCCTTTGCTTGACAATCTGCTATCCATTCCCCCCCCCCCTTTTCTTCCCTTGGGATGGGAAGAGCCCAGCTTGGCCTGATTGTGCTCTTACATACTGACCTGTGATGTGAATATACAGCACGCTTGACTCATTTGCTCACAGGTGTTCTCTGTCTTACACACCCACACTTTAGTCACTCTGACACGTTGCTCTGTCCACAGAGCAATGTCAGCCCCAGATAGTGCTTGACCAAATGAGGTTCTTTCACAGAGTCCACTTAGGGACAAATTTCCCACTAGTTGGCTGCTCAAAGGTAAATATCCAGGGAACACCAACTCGTTAAGCCTCAGTGGTCCTACAGATGTAGCTGACGGTGGCTTTGTAAGAGTTGGGGAAAACAGCGTCAGAAGGGGGCCTGTGACGGAAGAGGAAGCAAGAAAAGAAAGGCACCACACACCTGTTTATTGCCACAGTACTCTTAGGGGAAGATGACAGAAACCTAAAAGGTGGGATTTGCTGGCACTTACTCAAACTAAGGGAAGATGCAGAAGCCCCAAACTCAAAGAGGACTGGGACCAGGGACTGAGACTCTGAATCTGCCCTCCAGAACATTGGGTTTATTCTTTCAGAGCAGTGTCTGGGATGCAAATGCGAGGAGCTCGGCTGCTAATTGTGTCCAAGCTCTCAGCCTCACACAGAGGAAGTGTCTTTCCCTAAGCTAAAGTTTAAAAAATGCCAAAGAACAACCCTGATGGGCTTGGCTGAGATCATGCATCCATTTCTGGACCAACCCCCGTGGCCAGATGGGAGAGGTAACTATGTTTGCTTCAGCTTGGTATATGCATCCCATCCTATGTCCAGACTAGGATGAGAAGACAGGCAAGATGGTCTGCATGATGGGCAGCCTCCACTGGAGGAACCAGGTGGGCAGGCAAGGAGAAGTGTTCCCACTAAGACAGCAAGCAAAGTTCGTCGATGAAGAGGGAGGAGGCACCGCAGGGACGTGAAACAACTGAGTCCCCTACGATGCATTTGTGAGCTTCTCTCGGTTATGTAGCAGTTTATGATTGCGATTGCAGATATATGTGACTGTTAGGAGGACTGGTACACTTGGAAAGTGGAAGAAAAGTGGTTACGTTGAAAATGCTTGGAAATTGGCAATGTTTTATTATTGCCAAGAATGGCATAAAACTTTGCAGAAAGACCAGGTAGCAAGTTTGTGAGGTCTAAATTATTTATATACTGTGGTACCGTCTGACATGCTGTGCCACTGTTTGACACCAGTGACTGGCAAAGACTGCAGCTTGGATCTCGCAGGTCAGTTGTGTGTTTGCTTGTTTGCTGTCTTTCCTGGCTTGAATCTAGTGTGAATATTAGTGAGGATCTCCTCACAGAATTGTCCCTAATTGTCAAGGACAATACTTTATTGTATAGATTTTGTCTGAAATTGAAAAACCATCTTGTCCTTCCACCTTGCATGCATGATGTTTTAATGCTTATTTCTGCCTCTTGACTTTCCAGACTTGCTCAAGAGTCGTTTTTTATCTTTTTTTTTTTTTGCATTGCTGAGGTTTGAACTCAGGGCCTTCACACTGCACAACATCCACAGTCCTTATTTTTTTTTTTTTTATTAACTTTGAGACAGAGTCTCACTAAGTCTCTAAATTGCCCAGGCTGGGCTCTAAACTGCAATCTTCCTGTCTCAGCCTCCCAGAGTGCTGGGATTGTAGACATATCCTCAAGAGGACTCTTAGTGCTTTTATACTCTTACTCTGCCGATGGGTGTATCATAATGGCCTCCCAAATATGTCCACATCCTAATGCCAAAACATCTGAATATGCTATCTCACATGGCCAAAGAAACTGATAATTTGTTGCAACAGTAGAAAATTCATCTACTTTTAGAGTTGATGTCTTTTTTTAAAAAATTATTTTTTTCATTACTGGGATTGAACCCAGGGCCTTTGCACTGTGTAACATCCCCAGCCCTTTTCAATTTTGGAAATTTTATTTTGAGATAGGATCTTACTAAGTTGCCCAGGTAGGACTCAAACTTGTGAGCCTCATTCTCCGAAGTAGCTGGCATCAGAGGTGTGCATCACCGCACCTGGCTGAGTTTATGTCTTTTGAATCAGTAATTCTACTTATAAGTGAAGATGTTCATTGTATTATTATCTATAATAGCCATCTGAGAGCCCCACTGGTGCTTTCTCTACATTACAGTTGCACTGTGGTTCAAGGAAAAGGATGTGAATCATCTAACAGCCATCCCTTGATGGCATTGCCTCCAAAGAGTGTTGTGATCACAGGTGGAGATGGAGGCCTGTGTTAGGGTGACTGTGATAACAGCTTTGCTGTTGATCTGCTGTGTTATGCCTCATATCTAGCTGTTTGCCCCCAAAGCCTCATGTAGGCATATGGGGGGCTTTTGAGAGGTGGCTAGATCACTCGTGTGTGGCACTAGATTATGAATGTATGATAACTGAATTAGTCCCCGATTGGTTTAGCATAGTTGTGGGTAATGGATTTACTGAAGAGGGTAGCTCCACCTTGGGTGTGGGTGGCACTAGATTATTGATGTATGATAACTGAATTAGTCCCCTGATTGGTTTAGCATAGTTGTGGGTAATGGATTTACTGAAGAGGGTAGCTCCACCTTGGGTGTGGGTAGCACTAACCAATAGGTTTGTAGCCCGATGGAATATAAAGGGAAAGAAGGCAGGCAGGCTTGATGCTTCCTGCCTCCTGTCTGCCCTGCCATGGACTGTTTCTCCTCTATCTTTCCCCTCTGCCATGTCTCCCATCTTTGGAGCCAGCTGATTATGGACTGACATCTCTACAAAATGTGAGCCAAAGTAAACCTTTCTTCCTTTAACTACATCGGGTATTTTGTCCCAGCAATGAGAGTGTAGCTATGACATGCTGATTCAATGAATGTTCATTGACCAATGCTGGATCTTAGGCCAGAGCTGGAGGCAAACAGAAGACATATGGGATTATGGGAAGCCGCACAGGTCTGGCCACAAAAATATTTATCAACAGAGAGGCTTCTCAGAAACACCGACATTCCACTTGAAACTTGAAGGATTGGTAGGAACGAACCACAGTTGAGAACACAGTTCACAGAGTGCACCCTTTCCACATTCTGCACACTTGTGTTACTGAAAATGGAGAACAGTCCTGGCTGCCCCTGGGAATTATGAGGCTCTGTGCCTTGAAGCAGGACTAACACCCTTGTTGAAGGACTAGAGTCAATAGCAAAATTTAATAATGCAAACACACATATCCTTCAATGAATGACTGGTATACCCGTGCACTGAAGTACCTCTCAGCAACAAAAAGGATCAAACCACTGATACATGTGAACCTGAAAGGATTTCGAGGGCATTATATTGAGTGAAAAATAAGTCAGTCTCAAAAAGTTACATACTATATGATCTCCTTCAAAATACTCTTAAAAAGACAATATTGTAGAGATAGAGGACAAATTAGTAGTTGCAGAGATGGGACTGAGTGTGACTATAAAAGGGTCCCCAGGAAAGGGAGCCCTTTAAATGGTGAGGAAACAGTTCTGCATCTTGACTCTGGTGATGGTTATATACATGAAATGAAGTTGCATAGAACTCTATACATATGGCACACACATGCATGCAGATAAATGAATACATGTAAACACAGTGAAAATGGAATAAGTTCTGCAGTCTAGTCATAGTATTATGCCAATGCCAACATCCTGGTTTTGATATTATATTATATGATATCACCATCAGGGGGAGATAGATCATGAGTACACATGACTTTGTGTGTTGTTTGTGCAACTTCCTGTGACTCTATAGTTATTTCATAATTAAAAAGTAGGAAAAAATAGCTACAAGCTAAAAATCCTTTGACACTTTTCTGTTCCCAACAATTTTCTTGCCAGCCAAATGCTTCGTGTCATCGAATTGATGTTTAACTACCTTGTGAGGCTCTCATCACTTCCAGATGTCTGCTCATGGCCATGTAGGATAGGGAGGTGACACTAGTGACCCGCAAGTAGAGGAGAATGAAAGCATATTTCTTCCCAGATCTCCCACACACTGGGCACCTGCACTGAGCCTGCCCACTCCCTCACCAACACCCCAGGCAGTATTTCCCAGCCACCACCCCATAAGGAGATGGGCTGTGTCTGCAAGACATTGCCTAAAGTGTCCTAAGACTGGCTTTCTTTCTCTTCTGCTAACTCCAGACGAGAGAGGTGGGCACTGACAGTGTTATAGCTTGTATCTAGAAGTCCCCCCAAAGCCTCATACTTCACACTTATAGGTGGGGCTTTTTGGAGCTGGCTGGATCTAGAGCATGTGATACTGGGATTGAGGGTGTGTGGTACTAAATTAGTCCACTGATTGGAATTAGCATAGTTCTGGATGTGGTTAATAGGAAGGCCCACCATGGGTGTGGGTGGCACCACCTAAAAAGCTTATTGCCTGGATGGGATAAAAGAAAGAGGGAGGCTTACTTTGCTGCTGCTTTTTGTTGCTTGGTGCTCATTGCTTGCTGCCTTCTGCTTGGCACGCCATGGACATTTCTCCTCTGTGATGCCCCTCTGCTAGGCGCCCCCTGCCTTGGAACCAGTGACAATGGACTGAAACTTCTACACACTGTGAGCTGAAATAAACTTTTCCTCCTTTAACTTTGGATATCAGATATTTTGTCTCAGCAATGAAAAAAATAGCTAAGACAGCCAATAAACAAGCTAGCAAGAAAAGCCATGTCAGAAGAGAGATTTGGGTAGATAGATAGCTAAGCTTAGTGGGATAATAGAGTAAGTGCTCTGGTATGACAGGAAATGCATAGGCTTAGAATTGTATCTGAATTCATTCATTCACTCATTCATTCATTCATCCATCCATCTGGTGTTTATCAAATGCCTAATCTGTACCAGGCATAGTTTTATATATTATACAGGGAATAGCGGGTGAAAATGCTTCCTGGCCTGATGTAGATCAAATCAGATGGGGTGAATTCGGACTTTCTCACTCACCTGTCATGTGACCTCTCAAAAGTTATTTGGTATTTTTAAGGCTTTTTTTTCTCTGTGAATCGGGGGCACTCATGGCAGTCAGGGTCACTAAGCCAACCGCACGGACTTCCTGTGGGGCAGCAGGAGATGGCACACTCAGTGCTTCGCAGAGTCTGAAAGACTAGATGCTGTGTTTCCTCCATCAGTTCCTGTAGTCGTCCTCTCTCTTTGCTCCCCTCCTGTGTAGATTGTTCGTAATCACCTGGATTCCACCAGGGCAGCCCAGGACTAAGCCCCGGCTCAGTGCGGAAGTTTCAGTGGTACTGAATGCCACACAGTTCTGCAGAGTTCCAGCCAAATGAAGCCTCTAAGGAGAAAAACAGCCATTTATCGTGTATGTCTGCTGGTGTTCGTTTTATATGTTTAATTCTCTGTGCTTTAGTGCTTATAAGTTTATGACTGTAACTCCCTGCCAAATTTCTTTTTGACATCACCATTCCTCATAATCAGGTCATTAATGTTTTTCTTAAAATCTATCTTGATTGTTATTTTATATATCTGTATTATCTTTCTTTCATTTAACACCTGTCTGATTTATATTCTCCTCTCCCCCTTATTTCAACTTTTCTGTGTCTTAATATTTTTAGGATCATTTTTTATAAAATTCATACAGTTGGATTTTTAAAAAGATTAAGTCTGAAGGTCATTGTCTTTGAGCAGGAAATTTAAGTTTTGATTTTATTTATTAAGTCTTATGCTATGTTTTGAATGTTCCCTCCCAATGCAGATGCTGCTAATGCTACAGTATTACCTTTTAGGTGGTGAGGGCTACTACCTCCTTAATGGGATTTTTGTTGTGGTGGTGGTGGTGGTGGTGGTGATGGTTCTGGAGAGCAAACCCAGGATCTCGTGAATATTAGGCAAGCCCTCTACCACTGAGCAACACCCCCAAAAGGCTTCTTGCACAGTTTGGGTGGCTTGTTTGTGGGTAGCTTGCCAGCTTACCATATGAGGGCAAATAAGAGGTCACCAGATGGTGGTGCTTGGACCGTGGGCTTCCAGCCTACAGAAATGTGGGAGAATACATTTCTGTTCTTTATGCTGCTATAACATAATACCCAGTCTTGGTATTATGTTATAGCAGCACAAAACAGACTAAGACAACTTCTTATATATTTAGTGCATTTCTACTATGTTATATTAGTCATGCTTTACCTTTGCCTTTTCCCACACTCTTGTCTTTCACTGAATCGACTGTTTTAATTATTTTTTCCTCTTTCCCTCTACTGGTTTAGAAGTTATATATTACATTTCTATTATTTTAACACATACTTGAAAGTCTAACATTTATATCATTCTCCGCCTCCTAAGTGGAAGGGCTTCACACCTCTTTGACCCCAATCTTTCTGCTCTTTTCTCCTAAGCTATTGCAAAGAGTATTTTACTAGACCTTCTTTTTAAAATTGTCTCTTCCTGATTTAGCCATTAAGATTACTATCTTGGACTCTGCCTACTTTTTTCCCTTCTATTTAAATAATGTATAGATGTTTTTTCCCATTGCTGGTGATTGAACTGGGGCCTCACACATGCGAGGCAAGTGCTCCTCCAGCCTCTGTATTTTTACAGTCCTAAATTATTCTATTCACTCCAATTTTTGAATTTCTAATCTATAATTTGTGTCTGCTGCCCCTTCTTCAAGGTCAGCTGTGGCTGTGTAGGTTGTACTGGTGAATAGGGAGCAGGGTGGGCTTTTCATGTGTTTTTTGATTGTGGAAATGTCCTATCTAGTTTTCCTTTTTCCACTGCCTGAATCATATGTCACCATTTCTGAATTTGTCTCTATTCTAATCACTTGGATATAAGTAGAGTGACAGAGACTTTGGTTTTTAATTTTCCTTTCTTTCATTTTTTAACTGGGCCCAGCCAGAGGTCAAGCTTCTTCGTGCCCACCGGGCATTTCTTGTGCTTGTCTCCTGGTTGGTCACTATTTGTTGTCTGTGTTCTGTCCGTGTCTCACAAGGCCTTAAGTCTGATGATGCCACTCGGCATGAGTATTCCTACATAGCTACTGGGCTGGTTTTCTGACACCCTGTGACCTCCCCACTCACCGCTTTGAATTTGAGTCACTTCTAGTTCTGGTGCCTTGTTGTTGCCTCCTTCCCACCTAGGTGTGATGAGGACTGATCAGATAGCAGGATCCCAGCATGATTAGACCTTAAAGTGGCAGGGGTGGTGAGGAGGCAGGAATTCCCCTGGCTATGCCCCCAAACACTGAGCTACACAGTAACACCATATATGCGTGATTGAAAAAGGAGGATGCTGAAGACCTCTCTACAGAACTCTGCACCTGGTGTGTTTCGTTGTGTGGGATGGGGTGTGGGGAGCCGGAGTTGCATCTCTCTTGTCCTCTAGGTCCAGATCTGGGAATTTCTTCTTCCCAACAATAGCCAGGAGGAAGGACCCTCATTACTCTTTAAATGAAACTTGTTGGTCTTTCAAATTGGCCAGAGTCATACCCCTAATCCCCACATGGTAGAGGGGTGCACAAAAGGATGGGTGTAGCCCCCACTGTCTCTGATTCAGGTTGGGACTACAGGTGATGGGTGGGGGTTCGCGGGTGCCCGGTGACTTCTCTGTGGAATTGGGAGGTTGTTCTCAGGGAGCTGGAAGGGCCCTTCTATTTCTGGTGTCTGAGATGGTCTCTAGGGGTGTTGGGTGCTACTGAGTCCAGCTCCCTGCATATCCAGATGGACGGGGCTGGGGCTCTCAGCTTCCTGCTCAGCCACCCTCCCCATGGGCCCCCTTTACTGATATAACCCTAGTGAGCCAAGCACCCTCTCTTAGGAATTTTTCTTCTTTAATTTTGTCTTTGGTGCCACCCCTGGCCAAGGCAATCTGCATGTCTGGAAGGACCCACTGAGTGTGTTCAAGTTCTGCTGACCTGGCTAGGTGGTCTGCATGGTGGGAAGGGCAAGCTGAGTCTCACTGGGAACTTCCTTTTATGGATACAAATGGCCAGCCAATCCCTGATGGGCCTGTCCTAATCCAGGTCTGGCCCTGAGCCTTGATTATTTTGCTGACCCGGTTTGTCACCCAGGAGCTGAGTTGAGGCCAGAGCCCGAGGCAGAGCCAAAAGCCTGCGCACGCACGTGGATCTCCCTTTCTCCTCCCCTTTCCTGCTCTCCCTGGGGCCAACCTGCTCCTCTCTCCTCTTCCGGGGTGTGACTCATGGGCAGCTCCCTATCAGCATGGCAGGTATGTGTCATTTCCTCATTCTGGGGAGACCCAGACTTGAGTGTCCACCACGCCTGCCTGACTTCTCCCAGCCTAATTGGAAAGGGATGGACAATTACATCTGCTTAGGAATCTGTTGTCTGATGAGTGGGTCACCCAAGGGAACCTCCTGTGTGCTCAGTGAGAAGTGTGGGAGGAGCAGGGACCAGGAAAGCCTGTCTCATCCTCTTCTCTCCACTCTGTCCCTACCTACCCTTCCTTTCCTGGCTCCTTGGGGCCCCTGGCAAATCAACAACCCACTCCCACCGTCCCCCAGCAGTGTTTATTCCCCTATGGATGCTTCGCTGGCACCCTCTGGCCTTTCCCTAAGCCCCTTTAGAGTAGCCTGCCCCTCACGGAGAGCATGGGGGACCCGGCCCCCAAGTCCGCACTGGCCCTCTCCCAAAGGAGCTTGCCAGAGCAGTGTGGGACAGCATCAGTGTACAGCAGAGAGCCATCCTGTGTGAGATCCTGAGCCACGGGTGGAAGCGAGGCCCAGTAAGCGGTACAGTATCCCCTCCCCATTCTGTGGGGGCAGTGATACCCACAGCAGAGTGGGCTGGGAATTCTTGTGATACCAGCACCTGGGGCAGGTCCTCCTGAGATAGCATTGACTCCTGCCCTCTCACAGTGGAAAATGCAAAAGACTTAGTATGTGTCACTGGCCAAATACCCTTATTAGGGTGGGTTCTAGGACAAGGGCCAGCTCCTTCTGTTTTGAGGATTCTCCTGCACCAGCCAGAGAATGCTGATGAAGGTAAAGGACCCAAAGACAGATCCTCGTGAGAACTGTTGGGTGACACTGGGTTTGTGTATACTGAAAGACTCTGGAAGAGCAGCTGAGCTGTTTTCTAGCATGACAGTCAGTGAATGTGCTTCACCACCTGTGTGTCTGGCAGGTGGAACCTGGATGTCACAGAAAAGTACATTTGGGCTGAGTATGAAGAGAGGCTTTGTAATTATTAGAGCTCGGCATGGTGGAACAGGCTGCAAAACATTAAGGCTGTGAGTCCCTTATCACTAAAAGAATACAAGCAGAAGACGGCCAAGCGGGAGAGCCTGCAGAGGGCTTAAGTGGCCGACGCGACCTCTAACAGCTTTTCTGCTTGGAGCCTCCAGGGCACGCTGACCAGGCTCTAGCTTGGCCCTTCTTACAGCTGCGCGTGCTTCCCTAACCAAACCGTCTTTCCACCGGAGCCCAGCTGGCCCATGTCTGGCCTGTGTCTGGGAGGGCTGTGTGACATCTCTTCCCGAGGTCCCAGAAATGCCTGCCCTGTGCTGAACCGGTACTGTCACTTGGCATTTCTGGGACACGTGTGTGTGTGTGTGTGTGTGTGTGTGTGTGTGTGTGTGTGTGTGAATTCGCACTGGTCATTTCACCACCCCCAGGCCTGTGGGTCTCGATTACTCTCCTTTGCTCTGCAAAGGAGGAAGTGAAGAAATAGCTAGGCCGCTGCAGGCCTAAGATTAGAGAGCTAGGTCACCTGCTCCCAACACACTTGTGCACACAGAGCAGCCGTTGCTTGGCATCTGTCTTTCTGTCTGTGCTACCCATGCACCTGCAGAGCACATCTCAGGGACTCTGTACTCCTGGGTGAATGAAGGCCTTGTCCAAATATTCCAGGTCCTGTGCTAAGTACAACTGGGGGAAAAGTGTGTCCCACCCTATTCTCAACTTCCAAGAAACTTGTATTCTCAAAGAGTGAACAATCGCACATTCACGACAAGCAGGATGTGCCACCAAGACAGCGAGAGCTCATCCTGCTGTGGGGCAAGAAGAAAAGCTTAAGAACAGAGGTAGCAGTGGAAGTAGGCTGCAGAGATACGGGGTGTGGGGTGGGGAGATGCCACACTCAGTGCTGGAGGGAACTAGCAGGATTATGCCATGCGTTCTCTTGCTATTGTGAAACAAGCTTTGTGGACTTCCCTGCTTTTTCTACCTCCTGTAAATGGCCCCAGTTCCAAACAGAACTCCCCAGCCCAACCTCCTCGCTGATTTGAATGGGTCCTCCCTTGGACTGGACAAGACTCTAGGCACCATCACCTCCTCCTCCAGTTGGCTGTGGATCCCCCTGGGTTCCACCTTGGGACATCTCCCTTCATCTGTCTCTTCTCTTTCCTTAGCGTGGCTTCCATCCTGGGTGAGGCTATTTCTGTCCCATGCCTATAGAGTCACCTTTATAAAACTTAGCAAGCCCCAGCCTTTCTAGCCATTTATCTACACCACTGTAAGTTTTGCTGACTGACAGCCTTCCCAGCCACCTCCTCTTCTTTACAAACCTATCCATCCTTGAAGGCCCGGCTCAGCACAAGGGCTTTGTTTGTCATTTGTGCTGTTCCCGAGTATAACTTTGTTCTTTTCCTGCCCTCACCTCTCCATGCCGTGTGGTGTCAGGTGGTGAGGTGTCCATCTCACCTGCTCCACAGAAGTTGTTGGATCATGTCTTCCTGGCCTTTGCATTCTCTTTCTTGTCCGCCCTTCGGGCCCTCCGGGATGTTTGTTGAATTGATCACAGTGACCATCTCTGCAACACAGCTCAGGGACAAAAGCAGGGACCTGCCCTCACCCGAGGGGCCTGCTCCTCTCCCCAGCGTGAACGAGTCCCATAGGTGTCCATGAGAGACAGTGCAGTGTAGTGGTGAAAGATCTAAGAGCCAGATCTGCCGTTTTCTGGCTCTGTGATATTGACAAAGTTCATCTCCCCATGCCTCAGTTTCCCTGTGTAACATAGCAGGAGAATAATAGAACCAACTTCTTTGCTTTGTTTTGAGGATTTAATGTGTTAGTATTTGTAACTGACACATTAAAAGTACCAATAAATGTTTATTATCTTAAGGTTGTTATCACTAATAACTTGTGGCCCCCTTAGAAGGCAAAATGCATCACCTAATAAAACTAGGAAGGCTGAGATGATCCTGGTGATGGAGATCACTGGGGCAGCTTTGGTAATTTGCCTACATAGCCGGTCCTCAGAGGAAGCAGATATGAGATAAGATAGTGAGCAGTCTGACACACTCCCATAGCGATCCTGAACAGGGATTCCAAACAACACTGTTATCATTTTATGTTTACATGGAGATACAAGCCACCTCCATCTTCTTTTGTCTACAATGCCACGGTCTATCTGAGCTTCTCTGTCAAACAAGACAGTCACCAACCTGATACTCCACTTCCTGTGATCCCCAGGAAGTCTGAAACCAAAGAGGAGAATCATGACCTTTTGGTTTGGACTGACACAAGTAACAGCCTAGAAAATCCCAGGAGATGCCACACTATGTCTGACCCATGAATCAGTTGAGGAGAGACTCCTCCAGCCCACCCTCACCTCCCACCTCCTGAATCTCTCACCCCATGGTGGGGAGGGTTTCTCCTTACAGCAAGACTTTGGACAGTTTCCCCGGTTCCCAGCTACTTAAGTTTTCTGTTATTGTAGTTTGTCTCTCAACTTGTAGATCTGGGTGCTCACAGCCTTTGCCAAATTAAGTTGAGGAAGTCTCACTGTTGGCCAGATCCTGGTCCGCCCCAAATTTCACAGGACCCCAGGTCAGGATGAGAGTGGGCAGCAAGGCATGGTATCAAGGTATGGCAGCAACTTCCAACTCCCTGCATTTTCTCCTCACTGTCTCACCTCCCACTTGAAGGCAGGTATTTCCTGAGCAGGGCTGTGGTGCTGGGTCAGTCTTTGCAATATGCAAATTTCTTGTGACCAAGCTTGTATCACCCAGAGGGCAGGAAGTCTCCTGTGCAACTTCCGAGCTCACAACACAGAGGCTGGGAGAGGACCAGCCCTGAGGCTCTGGCTCCAAGTATGTCCTGGGGTGTCTGTGTCTGTGTTTCTGTGTCTCTGTGTCTCTGTGTGGTGAGGAGACAGCTCTGCTGGGTGGGGGCAGGACATGAGCAGAGGGGAACAGTGAGCCCAGGAAATAGAATGCAGAGGAGAGACCAGAAGGGCGAGTGGCAGGCTGCCCCCTGGCCTGCCTGGCATTTGAATACTCTGAAGAGGCAGGAGGTGCTGAAAACAGGGTCTAGAAAATGGAAGGTCTGGGCCTCTTCCATTTTGGGAGGCTCTCAGGATTAAAAAAAAAAAAAAAAAAAAAAGAAGAAAGAAAAGAAAACAAAATGCCAAAAGAGGGCAGCAAACATTGTGATGTATCTTAACGTGTTTACTTTCACTGAGTGCATGAGTGGACTCATTTGGAAGCAGCGCCAGGGCCCATCTGTCCTGTGAGACCTCAGCCTCAGGCTCTCTGGCCCTGGGAGTCACCTAGACCTGCCTGAAAGACCATCTAGTGGGCACAGGGAGCAGTAGGAGGCTGGGCTCCTGGGCAGGTTGATAAAAAGTCCAGAACAGAGTGTAATATTAAGGAGAGCCCTGCTAGGCCTGCCATGAGACTGAGCAGCTAGATATGTAGATATCTGGGCCTGCCCCGCTGACCCCTTTGTCCACACATCTGTTCTAGCAGGGAAACAGAAATAGGCACAGGTCCCAGGAAGAGGCCTGTCCCTTGAGTCTCCAGGAATCAGTCCCCTGCGATAAGGTCGATGTTCCTGGACAAGCTCCTCCCAGAGCCTCTCGCTCTGCACAGGGTCCTGCAGAATAGAGTGCTTGGCATCAGGCCCTTCCAAGCCTTCTCTGGGTATGGGATTGGCCTTTCTAGGGCCCTGGTTACCAGCTGCCAAGTAGCCTAGGACCATCCTTTTCCTCTGCTGGGGGGCAAGTGATGGCGACTGGGCCTCTTATCAGAGCTTACACTCATGTGGGGTGAAGGAGGAGACAGCTCTGTCCCCAGACACACCACTTTCTGCTTCTTTTCCACTGACAAGGACTTACTTTTTGACCAAACTTTGGTCAGCTTCCCCGCCCCCGGGCCTCTTCTGGACCAGTTCCATTCACCCCTGCCCTGTTGTTGCCTCACCAAGTCCCTCTTAATAACCATCCCTTCTCTGATTCCCTCTCCTTGCCTTTGGTTGTAAACCCCCAGCTGCCACTTGTACTTGGAGGTGAGCCCAGTCTCTTCACCCCATTGCAGTGGTCTTGGCCCCTTGTAGTCAGTGGTTTAGGCATAATCTTTTGTGCCTACCTGTGCATGACATACATGCACTCTTAACTCTGATGCTTAACAAGCCCTCTAGTTCCACCGAGCCATCTCATTATCTCTGCCGCTGGCAGAAAATCTCCTTGGAAAAGACACGGAGGTCCAGGGAAAAGAAGCCACCCATCCCATGAGAGGGACAGGAGGGCCACACTCTGTTCCCTGGAGTCCTGGAAAGAGGAAATCATGACTGCCTTAGGCTGGAGGGAAGAGGAGGAGCAGCAGGCAGGAATGGAAACAGTCCCCCAGAGTGTCTCCCTTCTCTTAGTGCTCCCATCCTAGAAAAGGGCTGTTCTGAGCTCGGCTTGCTCTCTGTCATTAGAGGCCTTTCTCAGCATATCTATTTTGGAGCTGCAGCTGGTTGCTTCTCGGAATAAACAGAGCTGTGATATGGGGATAAAAGAAGAAAGGAACCTCATCTCTTTGCTTTTGCTCATCCCTGCATTTTCCAGCCTCTACTTCCCTCTTCTTAAAGGCCTTGCCCTAAGACCCCTTCCTCTACATGCCCTATCCCATGACCTTCCTTCTACCATCCTAGAATCACAGAGGCCCTTCACAGGCACACAGGGCCCTGTGGTGGCCAGGCCCTGTGCTGCGCTGGGGTGTCCAGCATTCCCACCTGCAAAGACTCAGTGTTAAGCAACTGAGGAGTTCATGTACAGGCTGATCATCCCTTATCAAAATGCGTGGGATTGGAAGTTTTGGATTTTGGAATATTTGGAGGTATATAATGAGATATCTTGAGGATGAGACTGTAGTCTGAAGTTGAAATTTATTTGTTTCACGAACATGTTATACACATAGCCTGAAAGTAATTTTATGTACTACCTCTAACGTGTCTGCGTTTTGACAGTAACCTGTCATGCAGGGTCAGATGTGGAATTGCCGGCTTGTGGTGTCCTGTCAGTGCTCCAAAAGTTTCAGATTTTAGAGCATTTCAGATTTTGCATTTTTGGATCAGGCATGCTCTGTCTGTATTACAGACTTAAGTCAGTGAATGTAACAGTGGGTCGACCCTTTTCTAGCTTAGATGAGGCAACTAAGTTCCCCACTGGAGACCTGCCGTGCCCAGGTTCTCGGGCTCCTGGAAGCTGTCACCTCCTGACCACAGTTACCCCCAGACCTTACTATGTCCTTATCAGCACAGCTATGCTGTTTTGATGTCCTCGGAAGGCAGAGTTGATGCTGCAGGGAACAGAGATAAATTGGGCTATTGTTTGTCGTGGACAAAGCAGATTTGTGGGACCCAGTGTATTTGAGTACTGAAATGGTTCTCCTGAAAGCACAAGGCAGTTGGGGATGGGGATGATTTCTGGGTACCTGGAGGGCAGAAGGATCTGGTTACTAAGGAAAAAAATGAATAGACTTGTGCGTGGCCACAGTTGAGGCCAGTTGTCATCCCTTACTGTTCCTTCTGTGGCACACAGATCTGACAGTGCACCAGGATTATATGAGCCCCTCGCCCCTGCTGTGGTCTCTCCTGAGCCCATCAGTTTCTGCCTTCATCCTCTCCTTCACCTCCTTTCCCAGGGGGTGCTTTCCTTTGGGTGGGGTGTGCCTCCCCCAATCTTTTATCTGCTAACCTGTTTCACAGCTTGAGCTGCAAGGCTTCAGAGCAATGCAGAATGCAAGGAAGCACCCTAGAAGTTGGACACATTGCCTCAAAACCTCTTTCCTACCCAGGGCCAGCAGTGGTCATCTCAGCTTGCCCTGTGGTCTCATTTTTCAGCCTGTGCGCCAGACATGCAGGACTCCTGTTATCTGAAAGCAACTCTGAGAAAGGACAGTGATCTGAGGCTCCTGTGGTGGGTCTCTTCTCTCAGCTTTTGTCTTATTTCTAAAGGTGAAACTGTGGCTAGCTCCCAAATTAGCCTTTAGAAACCTCAGTGGACAGCTCAGCTGCAGAGCTGCTGGTCCACGCGTGGGCTAGGCCTTGCTGAGCTGTGAGGCACAGCACTCAGGGCATTCCCATTGGCCGAAAGAGTTGCAGGTGTGAATGTCAAGGCCATACCACAGAGAAGGACCTGGCTCCTCTTTGCACACTAGGAGGGGATGTAGGGTAAAGAATGTAGGGGCTGGGGATTTAGCCCAGTGATTAGAGCACTTGCCCTGCAAGCACAAGGCCCAAGTTCGATCCTCAGCTCAAAAAAAAAAGAAAAAGAATGTGGGTTTTTCACTGAAGTGAACTTGGGAGTGTGTCTCAGTCATACCATTTCCTAACCCCGTGACTTAGGGCTCCTTCTGTAATTGGAGATTAACAGTATGGATCTTAAAGAGCAGCTCATTCCTCTATTCAGCCCCTTGTTTGTTGGGCATCTTTGTGCATGAAGCACTGTCCAGGAGTAGGCTTCTAGCCTGGGAAGGACCAACACAGCACCTGTCTCAAGGATGCCCACGTATCCTCCTGGGGGACAGGGTGCTGTGCGGATTACATGAGAAAATACACATGGGGTGTGCTTAACACCACATTTGACACAAGAAGTGTTTCATAAATGCTGTGTTTCCCCGAAAATAACCTAGCCAGAAAATAATCACCCTTGAAAGCTAGAGATTAAAAATGCCAGCCCCAATCTGCCTGTCCTTGCCTTACTTGCTGTCACTATTCTCTTGCTCAGTGGCTGCTCTGTAAGGTGGTAAGGCAGGCTCCCTCCCTGGTCGCCACGGGGCCCATGCTGTGTCTGTGACAGCAGAGGAGCAGTCAGGCAAGTGGCTCCTTTTAGCTTGTCATGTTTCGAACCATTTAAAACCTAGAGAGTTCACATGAAGAGTCTCATGACACTAGGAGTCTTACAGAGCTCAGGTGTCTTTTCCCCTCCTTCAGGCTTGAAGCAGGAGAGATGGGCCTGGGAATGGAATCTTCCAGAACCACAAAATTGTGAAGATCTCCCTGCTCCAATTCTGAGCTCAGTGAGAGAACCAGGAGTGTAGGGAGAAGAGAAACCTCAGGGGAACTCAGAACTGCTGCTTTGAAAGAGATGGGGGGTTGTCATGTTGAGGAGGGATGGAACCCCTTGCGTATGTGCCCAGAGGGCAGAAGTCCAGGGGTAACCACCAGCCAGGAGCGGGCAGGCTTGCCAGGAGAGCTCCCGGCAGGTAGAAAGTCCTGGTGCAGAAGGCAGTGAGGCCTGAGGCCAAGGAGCAGCAGGATGGAGGCTTCCAG
Source organism: Hystrix cristata (assembly GCA_004026905.1). NCBI lineage: Eukaryota > Metazoa > Chordata > Mammalia > Rodentia > Hystricidae > Hystrix > Hystrix cristata. The sequence goes on from PVJO010000427.1 coordinate 141,673, forward strand.
ACAGGGCTTACAGAAAAAGCCCTTAGTCAGGGCTTCCAGACCATTCTCATTTGTACAGAGACACTGAAAATTGTGCTCAGCACCCAAGAAGTAGGTAGGAAGGGATCTGGACTCCCATTTTCAAGTCCAGAGGTCAGAGCGTGGCAGGCACGTGTTGATGGTACCTAGGTCTAACGTTATTCAGGTGCATTAAGACACATCCAATGGGTGAAGGAGTTTATACCCACAAGTCCCTAGAAATAGAGATCACAGCTGGCCATGCAAGCCACATAGAGAAGCACCCAGTGGGTCAAGCCTTTACTGTAGTTTCAGTGGGAAGGGGCAGGTGAAGCAAGGTGAGCAAGTGTAGGACTGGCTGGCATAACTAATTCCAGCAGGCCCTGGTACCTGGCCCTGGGGTGCTGAGGTCGATGGTGGCCTAGAGAATGAGCGCCTCACAGAGGAAGTGGTCGGAAACATGGGCCCTGGGATGTCTGGTGTGCATAAAAAGGCATGCTGTCAGGAACTGGCCTACTCCAAGACAATATTCCCTCCAGGGTCAGCAAGGGCTGGGTGCTGTGAACGAGCCAGAAGCTTCCTGAGAGTCCAGCATGACTCCTGCTTTGAAGAGTGGGACTGCAGAGTTGAACCACTTTGATCAAACTTAATGGTTAATTGCAGAGCAGATCCTGGAGCTCACTGCTTTCCCACCATTCCAAGAGATTGGAGGGGCCTGGAGAAATTAGGCACTGTATCCATGAACATTCATATAACGCAGACTCAGAAATGCCTTCTGCCTGCGGCGTCGGCAGCTGCCTGAGGGAGGAGGAAGATGGGTGCTGTAGTACAATCCTGGCCAGACCTGAGATGCTCCTCTAATTCCAAGCTCAGCCCCAGACACACAGAGAACTCTTAGAACCCCAGTTCTTAGAACCAGAATGCAGTGTGGGATGATGAGACTTCAATCTACTCTCAGCCTTGCCCTGAACCAGATGTTGGGCAGCAAATTTTCCCTCTGGCTTCAGTCCACGAGCTGCCATCCATTCCTTCCCAACAAGTTGTGTCATCATTCCTGCCTGCTCATTCTCTTGGAAGGTCTCGATTTTCCCTAAGGAGCATCCAAGTTCCAGGACCCCTTCCAACGCTAAATCCTAAAATGTTCTAGATTCACCCAACCAGGTCTCTGGGAGTAAACATTACCACTGCTCCACAGAGACAGGAGAGGGCTGAGCAGGTGAATGTCAAAGCTTCTAAGCCCACAAGTGATGGCCTGAGAGCCAGAGCCCAAGCCTCCTGCCTCTGGGGGTGAGTTTCCTCTGCCTGCTGGCATCTCCCACAGGGGGCTCTTCCTCCCCAGCAGTGCTCTGGTGAAGCCCATTGTACATTTAAGAAGTACATTGTGTCCGTTGATGTCTGGTTTTGTATTCCATCCATATGACCTGTTTGTTCCCAGAAGGGCCGTGGGCTGCCATAGTGAGCAGGGCAGCCTGTGTTCTGGATCCCTCCTTCCCCTCACCTGGCACGTAGCCATGCAATTAGACACTTGACAAATGATGGCAACGTTGACAGCCGAGAATAGAACCAGAGTGGGAGGTTAGTCTGCTGAGCCAGTGTTGTGGGGCTAAAGGGGGTTGTGGCTGCCATCTCAGCTCAAAGATGAGCAGGGGCCAGAGTTCAGAGTGAACTGAGCATCAGACGGCAGCCACATGTGTGGACTGCAAAGCCACAGAGAAGGTGCAGGGTGCGCAACCTTCAGCGCCTGTTGAACTCTAGAATCCTAAGAACTCCAGACCTGAACTCAAAAAGCAGGGCGCTGCAGGACAGGTTCAGGCTGGGCAAATCCAATGGGCGTGGCCATTCCTCCTTGCCCCTCCTAGGAGTGGCCTTTTGAAGCTTCCAGCTAGCATTCCTGGTGTCAGCAGATTTCATCCTGATTCCTACAGGCTTCTAAAATGTGTGTGAGCAGTAGGTGCTCCCAGCATGGAATGATCTGTGAACCTCCCCAAACCCTCGCATGACACAGCTGATGATTCATCTCATTGAGAATGAATGGCTGATCGCTGGTAGGCTGATGCCAGAGAGGGAAAATCTGCGGCCCAACATCTGCTTCAAGGCAAGGCTGATCCTGTGTTCAGAACCAGAGACCGGCTGTGCAAAGCCAGGGCGAGGAGGGTGAGACTCTTGCCTGGCGACTCGAGAGGCAGAGCTGGTGCCTATGAGCAGAAATTGTAGAAAACTTCACATATGGTAGTGCTGAAAATGGTCCAGAAGTGGATGGATAGGTTGTTGACAACAAGATGAATCCCTGTCACCAAAAACTTATGCAAATGCTTGAAGGATCCTAAAGAAGTCAGAGAATCTGTGATTGTGACCCACACACAACATCAGGAATTTATAATTTTCAAAGAAGGGCATTATGTACCTTATTTTGTTAATCTTCACAATGGTGGACAAGCACACTGATGTTTGGGGAGACACCAGGATTTGTCCCAGTGGTCTGACACGGCCAGCACAGACCTCCTGAGATGTGCTTATTCCAAGTCCAGAGGGGTAGCAATTTTGCTTCCTCTGGCTATGCTTGCCAGGCCTCCTCTAGCCCAGCTTCTGCTTCCTGTTGAGTGTAGGCCTTAACCCCTTCTGATACAGGGCCTTCTCCCTGCACTGGAGCCAACATCACCTCCAGAGAAAGGAGAAGTAAGAGGAAGAGGAGGAGGAGGAGGAGGAGCTCCATGAACTATTACATCTGCTGTATGTGAGGGGACAATATTTTTACCCAAGGCTGCCATTAAAATTTATAGCTGTGGCTGGGGATTTGGCTCAGTGGTTAGAGTGCTTGATGAGCAAGTGCAAGGCCCTGAGTTCAATCCTTGGCACACACACACACACACACACACACACACACACCAAAGAATATATATATATAAAACTGTGTCTGGATGTGGGGACATTGACTCAGGCTGGAAGAAGTCTTTCTCATGATAGGCAAGTAAAGATCAGAGAGATGTTGAGCGCTGATGGAGAAGATTCTGGAAAATGTGGACTTTTTCTGTTTACTTTTATGCCTGTGGCCATCTGCGTAGTCAACCCTGAGGGGTCACCTGGACTCCAGCAGCCAGCAAGTGATTTATTTAGAAAGGTGAGCCTCCCGAAATTCCTAGGTCCTGTGGTTGCACCCCAACAGAGGGCCCAATTTTCAGTCAAGAGCTCAATTTTGTGTATTTGCAAGTCACTTAGCATCTCTGGCTTCCGTTTCCTCGTCTGTAAAACAAAAGAATAAAGATAAATCACCCGGAATCCTGGTAGCTCTGGTTCCCACCACAGTGAGTTTACAGTCTTAGTTGTTATATCCCGTTACCGATATCCTCAATATCTTATCTTACATTTTTTCTTTGCTTCCCAACTGCTTTCTCTCTTATCTTTTTCCTCAACTTTCTCATCTCTCAGGACTATCCCTGAGGACAGTGATTTCAGCTCCCAGCGGACACTTTGGGGAAGCTTCGCCAAGGTCGAGTGGCTTCGCCAGGTTGAGTGGTTTCCCTCTGGGACTATAGGAAGCCAGGGCCCCTGCAAGGTGTTTGGAGCGTCTGCAAACATTGAAGAATTTTAGGTCAAACAATGATGCATTAAACACTTCAGGAACCTGGCTATTACTTTAAATAGTTAGAATATTTACTTTCTAGACTTTGTTGGAAAAATTATTCTTCTAATCTGATCCCCTCCCTTTTTAGATGAGAAAAATTGAGGCCCAGATGGATGTGGTATCTTGCCCAAAAATATCATTCTAGCATATCAGTTGGATGTGATTCTAAAGAATGTAAAATCTTATGACTTTTATGACTCTGCATGTGTGCATGTGCATGTGTTTGTGCGTGCGTGTGCTAGCCCCAATGCCCCCGCCACCCCGCCACCGCTCTGTTCTTTCCCCCTCCGGGCTCAAACCTGCAGTGCACCATGGAGAAGTGGGCTGCTGGTCTTTTTTCTAACTTCCTGTGTTCTTCAGAAACCTCAATGAAAGAAAGCTGGGGGGGAGAGAGGGCTGGGAACCGTTGTACTGCACATAGTCTTATATCTGTCATGGCAGGAGCCAGAATCAGATCAAACCCTCCTCCCAGTATGTGTTTGGGGGCTGGTAGTAGGGTGTGGACCCACAGTATTTTCAGGCTTAGGTCAAATGTATCTAAAGAGGTGACCAAAGTGATCTTTTAAAATTTCATCTCTGAGCACAAGCCAACATTAAAAGGGAAAACTTAATTTCCTCTACTACTACTGTTTTAATGTCTTGGTTTCCCCTCATTATGCATCTCAGTTATAACCATGGAAACACATTTGTGTAGCAACTGTGCATATTATCTTTGGAGCTTTTATGTTACTTTAATCGAATATGCCTAAGTAGTGTGCCTAATAATTACTTTTTAGGACAGATAAGACAATTTATGACTGTGAGGCTACACACCAGCACTACCATCAAAACATCTTGCTTTGTTTGTTTGTTTGTTTGCCTCTGTTTGCTTGCTGGTTTTTGAGGGCACATTGCTGAGCCTTCTGTCCACAAACTCCCATTCCCAGGGCCTTGCCACTCCAGTTCTGGTCCAAAGGGACTCTATGGGTCTGTTCTTCCCCTGCCCACCTGGTTACCTGGCTCTAAGTCTAGATCCATGCACTTCTAAAAGCCTAAGAGTCATTTTGCTACCTTTCACACTCAGAGATTCCTAGCTGGGTTTTCCCTGTGTCTTTCATTTTCGTTTCTAACCAGGAAACTCTTGCTGCTGCATGTGCAGTGGGCAAGAAGTTGCTGGAGAAGGGCTGCACACTGCGGGTGTCCGCATCTTCTCACAGGCTCTCTTCACTTTGAGCTCTCATGACTGGGGTTTTAGAAGACCAGAGTTTCCCCAAATTTTCTGAGCTTTCAATAATTGAAGCCACCTGTTTTCTTCTCTTCTTGCTCATTTCCCAGTAGAGGGCTTGGGTAACAAGAAGATACTAAAATAGAAACCATCACTGTACTCTAAAAATAAGAAGATCAGAGACAACCAGAAAGGGCCTGCCTTTGAGAATTGTAACCCATGAGGTCTGACGCAATGTCAGGCAGTGGGTGAAGACGCCCTTCCATGAGACCTCTGCCTAGGAACCGGGGACCTGGGTTCCAGCCGAGAGGCCGTGCCATTCAGTCTCTCAAACTCAGTTCTCACAGTGAGCAAGAGCCAAGTCAGTGGCTCCTTACCCTGCTGGGGCAGGTGTCCGAATCACCTAGGATGCCAGGGTAGGAAATGGGTACATGTTAGCCAAAGGAGACAAAGTCTTAGTGATGTAGAATAAGTCCTAGGGATTGAATATACTGTGATTAGAGTAGGGGATTAGCTGAAGTAGTAGAGTACTTGTCTAGCAAGCCCAAGGCCCTGTGTTCGATCCCCAACACACACATTCCCCCCGCAAAAAAGAAGGAATGTACTGTGTTTAATCACACTGTAGTATGTACTTGATATTTGCTGAGAATGGATCTTACATGTTCTCACCCCCCCACACACACACACTTAAAAAATGGGAACTTTGTGAAGAGATGACAATTTTATTCTAATAATCAGTTCACTCTATATATGTATATCAAGATATCATGCTGCACACTTTAAATATATACAATTTCAATTAAATTAAAAAACATCCAAGTTGGGCATGGTGGTACACACCTGTGGTCCTAGCTACTTGGAAGGCTGAGGCAGGAAGATTGAGCCGAGGAGTTTGAAGTCAGCCTGGGCAGCATAGCAAAGCTCCATCTGATATACAGCATATCATCTGGGCTAGTATTAAAAAGTACAGATGGCTAGGGCCCACCCCTGAGTTCTGGATAGGGAGTAAAGCTAAAGCACAGGGGTTTCCTACCTAGCCTTCTGTAATGTACATGTGGAGAGAGTGAGGAACCCACGGTTATTCCAGGTTATGTTTCTGACCTAACAGGAACTTTAGTTCCTGTTAGGAACACACCATCAGAGTGTAGAGCCCCAGAAGATGCTTCCCTGGGTGGGTCTCAGGTTGAGGCCCAGTCTCTGGCCTTCTGCCAGGCTGACTGCAAGGTGTGGCGATAAGGATCCCAGCACGGAGCCCCATCTGAACCTAGTACAATCACAGTTCTGCTCTCAGCTTGCCCTGTGCCCTTTGGGAGTTACGGGTTCAGCCTTAGTTGCCCCATGCATGAAATAGGGGAGGACCATACCTAGTTTTGAGGTTGTTATTAGGATGGAAACAAATGCTAGTCCTGCATGCAGCTTCTGTGCTGCTTCTGTTATTTCACCGAACTGAGATCTTAGTGGTGTGAAGGGCTGGAGGAAGAGGGAGGGTGGCTGCTCAAGGTATCAGGGCTGGAGAGGGAACCAAAGTCACAGAATGGCAAAGAATCACATGGCCGTGGCATCCATTCTAGGCTCCTGGAGGGCTATGTGGAGTCAGCCTCCTGTGGCGCAGGTTTCTTTTGTCAGATTCACTGAGATGCCTCTGTGTATGTTCACCTCCCCCATCCTGGTTTTGGATAGGATCCAGAGATTTAAAGTGAAGACTCCTACTTGCTCTCTAGTCTAGCTTTGTGGTAGGATCAGCCTCTCTCTAGGGGATATATGGGGAGTGCAAGGAACCAGACTGTAAGAGAAGGAACTAGAGGCAGATGCATAGGAAAGAGCTCCAGCTTTGAACTTGTGGGACAGACTGTGCCCATTTTTAAATATATTTAACCATATAACAGTAAAAAACTTAAGATCTTTTAACTGAATGCAGTTCTAAATGTAGATGTGTTTTTTATGTATAGTTATAATCGGTATGTAAATTCCATTCTCTGTCATTTAACATTTTATATAGATCTTTTCGTGCACTACTAGCTCTCCTATTTTTTCCTTTTTCTTAGTTCTTATATTTTCATCACAGTTTATCATTACTAATATTGCTTAGATTTTACCCTAAGCACTTTTCTCATCATTTTCTTCAGATTTTCATTCTTTCTGCAAACAATCCACACCGCTGGCCTTAGATATGTGGAATGTATTTCCTTCAGTTGGGGGACTGGGCCAGCACATGTGAGTTATGTCATGTTTAACTGGCTTCCTCTTCAGAAAGGCAGTTCTGAGTTAATTGACAATTGTACCAGTTTCCCTACAAGCCCATGAACATAAGAGTTGCTTCATTTTCTCTATGTCTCTTGGCTTGTTTGGTGAGTTTGTAATGGTTCCTTAAAGTTGTTTTCATTAGCATTTTAACCAGTGAGGGTTTCTCCATGTATTTTTAATTTTCCCAAGTCTTTTCACACACAGGAGGCATCTTGTTTGCTTGACAAGGCATCTAAGTTGCGGTTTTTATCCAGTTCTCATCATGATGAAGGCTGAAGGCTGTCAAGTACAGATGGGGGCATCATTGTGTTTAATGGTTTTCATATCTGTTTACATAAAGCAAATTTTGGGTGCATACTGCATTTGCACAAAGCAGCAGATTGGAGACTGGCAGGTGGAGAACTTGTTCAAGGGGATGTTTTTGTTACTTCTTAGGTGGTATTGGATCAGGAGGATGACACCTGTGCTGTTAGACCTGTGTTTGTATTTTCTAGATTTAAAAAAAGAAGTACTTGTTTTCTTTAATTACCAGTTTTTGTTGTTTATTAAATGTATCATATAAAATACATTAGAAATTCCATGTATCCATCATCATTACACATGTAAATATGTTGAAAGCCCATATTCTTTTTAAGGCTGCATGGCTAGCAATTGATGAGCTTACGGAGTTTTTGGCCCGTTAGAAAGTTGCCTTTATCGAGCTGTCTGTGGCCACAGAGACAAAACCCACAGGGACAGGCTTACCAATAGGATCTAGGCTGTGTCTGGGCTGTGTTTGCTGGGTTAAAATGGGAAATCTAGGTTCTGGTCCAGCTCTGCCACTGAAGAAATGGCACCTTAAACTAGCTGGCTCAGTCCCTTTTCCTCATTTTCAAACTAAGAGGGACATCTGCCTGGGGAGACATTGGCAAACTAGCAAGGATGCAAAGAGGAGAGAAGGATACTACATATGTAGTCCAGTCAGACTGTTTTATCTGTGGATTCTGTGTTCATGAATCCAACCATGGACTGAAAATAATTGAAAAAAACATTGCACTTGTAGTGAATGTTTATACAGACATTTCTTCCTTTTCATTATTCCCTGGAGAATAGGATAAAACAATTATTTACAGAGCATTACACTGTATGAAGTATAAATCACCTAGAGACTATTCACAGTATATGGCAGGGTATGTTTAGTTAGATGCAAGTACATGCCAGTTTATATAGTTGACTTGAGCTTCCTTGGATTCTGGTATCTGCAGAGGTCCTGAATCAATTCCCTGCAGATACCAAGGGAATACTGTATGCAAATATAAAGACCCACTTCCCCCTGTCTGTATATAAGGAATTGGATAACTTGGATAAGGAATTGGATCTTTCTTTTATGTGGCACCCCTACAACATCTTAAAACCAACGATGCACCTGCCTTCCCAAGACCCACTTTTCCCTTTGCTTTTATGGTTCTGCATCCTGAGCCAGTGTCTTCAGGTTTCCAGACTTTAACTCCCTCACCCTGGAACACAGACTCTCAAGCTTGGGCCCTCAGTGAACTGTGCTGAGCTGTGACCACGTGTGTGTAAAGCCTGGGGGAGTTACCACCCTTCGTTTAGGGGTTTTCTGGAAACCTCAACATTGTATGGATATTTTATGGTAACCATATCAGAATGACTAACAGTGAGTTCACAGGTAGCTTTCACCTTATTTTTTAATCCATGCTGTTACTAAACCACATCTTCCTCATCCCAGACTGGGGAAAACTTTTTATTTTTAATCTTTAAAAAGAATATCACAGAATTCCCATTTCACATATTGCATTTTATTACACTTGGCATGTCTCACCAGTCTGTGAAGATTTTTGGAATCCTTTTTGATCTCTTGTTAAAGTCATAATCTCTCCCAATCCAGTGCTCAACTTGGTGCTTTGTGTCTGATGGCCACAAACTCCTTAATACCAAATTAAGAGATGTGGACAAGGGACAATTAAAACAACAGTCAGCCTTCCAGGATAAGATGGACATTTGATTAAAGTCTTTAGAGGAAATCATTTGACAGTTATAAATTCTCCTGCTTATCATCTGGCCTCTTTGTTATACTCTCAAGAAAATGAGGAAGAGGGGCTGAGGATTTAGCTCAGCGGTTAGAATGCTTGCCTAGCAAGCTCAAGGCCCCAAGTTTGATCCTCGGCACCAAAAAAAAAAAAAGAAAGAAAATGAGGAAGAATTCAAAGACCCAACCAAAGCATTGTTTCATCATGGCACTAAATTTTCCTGCCCAACAACACTTCTGTATCCCACCCAGATAGGGAAATGAGATTTTCTGATTTGGATGTTAGCACAGAAGATTAAGAAGATGACTTGAAGTGGAGAAGGTGAAGTAGAGTTTCCATTGAGGTTAAAGATGACAAAGAGTTTGGTTTTGAATGGGACAGATTTCAGGAGACTGGAGAGTGACAAGAGCTTGTTGGAGAAAGGAAAGTACCTGAAGAGTCTGCACTTCTATGTAGCTTGTAACTTGCTGTCTTGTAGTGTGAGGCCACTGCAAGGACCAGTTGGACATCAAAGCTCAGAGGCTAGCTGGTGGCCAGTGACCCTGAAATCTGCCCTCCTGCCCAGGATCTCTCACTGTCCAGGCAGTAGTGAACTGAAACCAACTGTCATGAGTTGGTGGCACCCATTTCTCCCTAACTCTGTTTTCACTGAGGTCTCACTGGTAGCTTAAAATCAGTCACAATGGAAGTATTTATGCCAGGGAAATTGGCAAATGCTGCAAATGGAGGCATCCTCTCCCAGGATGCCCAGTGGCTAAACATGCCCACATCTTCATCCTAATGACTCCTGCTCCTCCTAGCGTGTCTGTGCTTCATCCCATCACCAGATTTATATTTTTTAAATGAAAATCCGCTTTTGCCCTGGGTGAAGTTTGAATTCCTTAACGTGTTCCCCTCTTCTAGTTTTGTTTCCCATAGATTCCTCACCCACTGTCTTCCTCACAAAACATCCTGAGGTCCCAAAGCCCAGTAGACAAGTCCTGTTCTGTGGTCTTCTGGTTCCAAGCCTAGAGCCCTGTTAGAGCCTGCATCATGCTAGGGGTGAGTGTGTGCACATGCATGTATGTTTTATCTGTTTCCTCTATTCAGGACTATGAGCCTCTGTGGAAGTGGGACCCTCTTCCCCTTTCTGTTTGTCTTTGTATCTCCAAAATCTGGCATGGCTTCTGAGACACAGGGAGGGATGGAAGGTGAGAGAGGGAGAAGGAAGAGAGGGAAAGAGAGAGGAGGAGAAGTGAAGAAGAAAAAGGGGGAAGGAGGAAAATGGGAGAAGGAATAAGAGAAGGAGGGCGTGATGGAGGGAAGGAAGAAGAAAAACAGGCCATCCAAAAATTATTCATGAACTGGCAAGTAAGGAGCAGGTCACGGTGACTTTTTGAAGGCTCAGGAAAGCAATGGGTTGGAGAGATCAAGCAGGACGAAAGAAGAATCTGGTTAGCTGCAGGGATCAAAGGCCTCGAGCCAGGGAGGAGCAGTGGTTGCCTTTGCAAGGAAGGACGTGTACATAGGTTGCTACTCTCCTGCCCTCCTGAGAACCAGCCCTACCCGGTTGGCCTCTGGGTGGGCAGGTGCTGGAAGCAGAGTGCCTCCTGGTGGGTAATGGATGTGGGGGTGAGGAACTGTAAGTGTGGTAGAGTCTCCATAAATGCTTTTTGAAATACACTGCATTATAGCTGGCTATTATATCACAATCTTGCTGGTTCCTTCTTTTGCAGGGTAACAGTAAGGGATGCTTGGAGAAGAGAGAAGGAATTAACCAAAAGACAGACTGGGCAGCCTGGAGCAGCAGAACGCTGGCCTGTGGGAACTGGGGGCTGAAATGACCCAAGCCAGAGCCAGGGTGGGGTGTAGCATGAAGCTGCCAGGGCCCAGGCCTGTCTAAAAACACAGAAATGGCTCCCAAGGACTGCAAGGTCATGGCACTTAGTTAAGTGGCTGGGCCCAGCAGTCCCCTTGATAGGAAAGGACTGTGTTCCCCATTTTGTTGATGTGGAAATGGCGAGGGGAAGTGACTCAGAAACGGGAGTGGAAATAAAGCGTGCCTCTCGTGACATTCTGACTTCTGCTAGACCCAAGGGGCTGCTGCTTGGACTGTCTCCTGCGAGGCTTCCTTCCATGGAACATGCTTCTGTGTGTTCACAGGCCAGATGGAGGGTCTCGTGTGGGCAGAGCAGGAAGGGACCTGGGAAGGTGGGTCTTGAGGTAAAGGCAGCCTTGGAGCCCTGGGGACAAGGAGTTACCGTGACCTCCTAGTCCTGCACTTACGAGGCCAGGGTGGCTTTTAAAGAGAGGGTTCTGGCAGTAGGTTTCTGATCGTTTCTTCTGCCAATTCACAGGCGTTTAAAAAGTGCATGTGCCAGGGAGTTTATAGAAGTAACTTATGATTCTCCACAAAAATTCTTTAGAAAGCTGATCTCAGCCTCATGAGAAGAAAATGAGGCCTGGAGAGGTCACCTTGTCCAGACTGCATAGCTTAGAAGAAGCGTCAAAGACTTTGGACCAAACCTGCCAAAACTAGTGTTGCAAACATACACTAAAAAGCATTTTTTTTTAAAAAAAAACAAGTTCAGTTTGATTCCATGCTATCCAAGCATAACCATGGCACAATAAATCCTCTAATATTTCAAAAGAAACTATTGTTTTCATTTCATAAATTAATGGACACTGTAAATCCGGAAGAGGCAAAAGACTTAATGTTAGTATAAAAAAACTGTCCTTCAAATTCAATACATTGAGCTTTATGATGCATTGTCTGTCTTGTCTTTATTTTTCCCATTTTTCCATGGACTCACGCAAATATCAAGACCACCTTCGGGGCTGAGGATTTAGCTCAGTGGTTAAGAGTCCTTGCCTAGCAAAGCACAAGGCCCTGAGTTCAATCTCAGGCTCAAAAAAAAAAAAAAAAAAAAAACCACCTTCAAGGTACCAGCCATGTTTGGGAACTCTGACCTATCCAAACTTTTGTTTCCAGGCATCTAAACTAGGCAACAGCAGAGCCCTGGCATTAATCCCTAAGCATGGTGGCAGGACAGAGCACCAGTCACCAGTATCTGGTAATTAGCATTAGTCAGAAGGGCAGTATGATGTCACAGAGGTGGCTTATGCATTTGACTCACTCAAACCTTGGTTAAGAGCCTGTGTCCTCAAGGCTGCCACACTACACCACTGGAACATTACTCACTGTGGACTTTGGAATTGGCAATATGGTGGCCCGAAGTCTCTGCCACTACCAGCAGGGAGATCTGGACAAGGTGACCTCCCTAGACTTCAGTGTCCTCTCCTGGAGCATGAGACTAATATTCCCTATTTGTAGAATTCTTCTGAGACGCCAGAGATTATGTAAACTCCCAGGCACACAGAACATATTCAGTACGAAGTAGCATTGCTCTATAATGTCTTCCAGGGCAAGAATTATGTTTTCCTGTGATGTTTATCCCCATAGCTCTAAACCTTCCCCAGGCCAGGAACACAGCACTAGGTACCACGACAACCCGGGACATCTGGCAGGGACTTTAATCCTTTCTCAGTTGCCCTTCTTTCAGGCAGGTAAATGCGCTGCTATTCAGGAAGAGTGTTGTTTATTTTCTTCCTGAAAGTTCTCAGGCACTTGGAGACTGAACTGCCTCCTTGAGTACCCTTTTCAGGCCAAGAAGTTCTTATAGCCAATCAAAACTTTTCCTGTTTTAATTTGGGCACATTTCCTTGTGTTTGTTATTCTTTGACTGGAACTTCAGCAGATCTGGGGCCTGGGAGGTAAGTTGGAGCCCGGGATGGCTCAGGGCCAGGGTTTTCACTAGTGCCTCAGCATGTAGACACCTCTGACACCAAGGGGTGTGCCTGGGGTAGCCCAGGACAAAGGGAGGGGCAAGCACCAGGCGTGGAAGAGCCAGGAAGAAGGTCTGAAGAAAGGCGTGGCACTTTGGGTTACAAGGGTCAGTGGACTTTGTCAGAGAGTGGCTATTGGTGAGAAATTCAAATAATCAGGCAAAATTTGGAGGAACAGGCAAGTTCTTTGGAGGAACAGGAAGTGGAGCATCGCAGAGTATTGTTCTCATCCCTTCCTAACTGAGCATTCAATGATGTACATTGGCAGCTTGGAATCAGCCATGGTGGGGATATTTACACCATGGAAATTGGCAAAAACTGAATCAGTTTTTTTTTTCCTAAAGAGCTACTCATAGGCAGAACAAAATATGGGAATACAGGTAGTCACCTAACATTTTGGAAGTAAAAAGCAAAATCAAGTAATAATTGTGATGGGAGAGACTTTCCTCTAGGACCTGCTTTGTTGTTTATAATGTATGTTTTCTCCCTTTCTCCTCATGACATTTCTATAAGGAAAACAGGGTAGGCAGCACTGTCTCCGCTTACAGATGAGAAGAATGAGGTTAGAAAAGTTAAGCTACTTTTACAAGGTCTTAAAGCCAGTTGGAAAATGAGTTGGGGCCAGAACACAGCCATAGTGAGTAAGCAGAAGACAGTGCGAGGAGTGAGAGGTGACCATGGGGACAGGTGGCTGGGACTTCCCTGCGTGTTACCTTTCAGTTCCTCTGCTTGGAAAGTTTGGAAAGCTCATTAAAGATCCGTATCTACTGACAGGAGTTTTGGGTGCCCTTGAGTAAGCTGCCACATATCAGTAGAGGCGTGGGCACCACATTTCTGGGCCTGGATCTTTGAACAAACGCCTATGATTCAACCCCAGGTCCTTCCAGGACCTATGGAGACAAAGTCCTGGCACAGGAAGAGTAATGCTTTCAAGCAAAGAGGAGCTCAGGATTCTCTGTGGCCTGGGACATTTAGTGCTGAATGGACACACTGGTCCTTGCACGTAGTCTGTGCCACCCTCAGTACCCCTTCTTCTGCACCTGTACCCCTTCTTCAAAGACACTGGGTGAGTGGGAGGAATTCTGGACTTGGCTTCCAACTTGCTTTGAGATCCAACTTGCTTCCTAAAAGGCACAAATCCTTGAGCAAATGGCTTAATCCTTCTTGAGTATCTTTCCCCATCTGTAAAAACAGAACTTCTTTATTCCTGCCCATCTCCCAGCATTGTTGTGCAGAACATTTGTATTTCTTGAGATTTTTAAAAAATTATGTTTTTTAATGAATAGCCACATCAGAAGTTGTGACTGCAAAGGGCTAAACAGAACCGAGGGGCTTGCATTGGGCTGGAAGCATAGGTAGGTGCTGGGTGACTGAAATGACTTTGCTAAAACATTTCCACCTGAGCCCTGTGGGCCAGTATGATTGATGGAGCCAGGAGAAGCTGATGAGGAGAGGAAAGGGGCATCTTCCAGGGTCCTGGTGATGCCCAGCATGTCTGTCTGCGTGTGTTGTGTTTGGTCAGATGGAGGCTGTCAGTATTCGGTCACAGCCAGGGTGGGCCCGGCTCCTAACTGGGCCAGACCCTGCTCAGTCAGGCTGGGAGACAGGGTCAACTCTCAGGTTGTACTTTCTCATGCTCACACTGTTTTCTTAATAGACTATTTTTTTAGAGCAGGATTTAGTTTCACAGCAAAATTGAGGGTTTCTATGTGTCAACATCTCACACCAGAGAGGAAATTTGCTATTGTGGGCAAAGGTGCACTGACCCATGGTTATCACCCAGTGCATGGCTTGCACTAGAGCTCACTCTTGGGGTCGGGCCTTCTGTGCATTTGGACAGTATATAGAGACCTGTATCGGAATCATACAGTGTGCGCCATCCTGCATTCCTGGCAGCAGTGAGTAAGAGTTCCTACTTTCCACATTCATGTTGCATTTGTACATCCTCGAGCCTCCTCGAGTTTACAAGCACCACCTTTCTGTGTGCCCCTGGCTGTAGAAGCTTGGGCTCAGGAGACTCAGATCTGATCCCTTGCCCTTCCCTGTCCTACTACGGCCTTCTAACTTTGCCCTGTCTCTGCTCCCACATTTCATCTGTCAGACAGGGCTTTTCTTCTCCCACTCTTCTAACTACTCATGTGACCTGTGAACCTGGAGCAATCAGCCAGATCCCTTGAATTTTACAGTATACCTTTTCTACTTAAGTGTTCGCTCTTACACTCTTCCCAGAGCATTTCAGGGAGTTGCTGGGACATCTTGCCTGTACCCACAGGAATCACCCATTTTGGGGTAAGAATGCTGGCTGGGTTGAGGAGATACCTCTTGAGCCCCCAAACTACAGATGCACCCATCCTCTTCACCATGGATCTTCTGGAGGTGTGTGGTGTAAATTGCAGATATGGATATAATGCCCCTCCTTCCCACCAGTGTGACGTGGCAGCATTGCTGGTGCCCAGGTTCTTGGTGGCCTTGGGAAGGTAGGCCATTGGCTTTTGTTGGTAGAGCCCTAAGATTTGGATCAGGCTGCTATAATAAAGTAATGTGGACTTCGTGGCTTATGAAAGCAAACATTTGTTTCTCGAGTTCTGGAGGCGAGGAGTCCAAGATCAGGATGCCAGCACAGTAGGGCTCTGGAGAGGGCCCTCTTCCCAGTCACACATTGCCAACTTCCTGCTTTGTTCCCACATGGCAAAAAGAGGCTAACAAAACTTTCTTGGGTCCTTTAACAAAGGACACTAATCCCATTCATGAGGGCTCCACACTCATGACTTAATCACCCTCCCAAATTTGCACCTCCTAAGACCATCACCTTGGGGGTGAGGATTTTAACTTATAGATGTTAGGGTACACACATATTCAGTTCATCTAAATAGCATCTAGTCTCTCCAGACAGATAGCACATGCCACCCCACTTCCTTCCTCCCCTAGACACCTGTCTCCTACTTCCTCTTCCTGAAGGTCCTGCCTGCATATTAGCTCATACAAATAGAGGTGCAGGGCCACTGGCCCAAAAAACATCCCAGATCCTAAAGCTGGAACCAGCTTTGTGAGTGGTACTTGCCCAGCTGTATATAATTTCTTGCGCATAGTTTCATACCCCTGACTATAGTGTGTGTTCTTTAGGGGCAAGATCCCTTCTCCCATCTCCACATCCTCCACTGGCACTTCCATCACCCCCTCCATACTCTTCCTCAGCTCCCAGCCGCCAGCTCTGCATCTTTGTCCTTAAGGGCCTTCTTTGTTCCCTTTTGTCCAGAGCTGGCTGGAAGAGCTGGGAACAATGATTATATAAAGCACAGTATACATACCCCAGACTCTCACTCTCTGAAGGGGAAGGTATTCTGTCCAGGCTTAAGTGTTCCCTCCAGGATTAAACAGGGGTTTCCAAGATACCCCTGAACAGATAACTCTTTTTTTCTCCCTCTCTCTCTTCCCCTCCCTGTCACACATTTATCCCTCTCCTAGTGGTGTTTCCTGGGGCTACCTCTCAAATGACCTCCCCTGGCTTCTTGACTGTCATAAACAAGGTCTAAGGGAATTGTGACCCTTCTCTACATCAGAGCAGGGCACTAGTACACAGGACATATTCAGTAGATGAAAAATGGTGTGGATACTTTGGGGATGGAGGGACCAATCAATAGGTATATAGGTTTGTTTTTTTTTTTTTCCAGTGCTGGGGATCTAACTCAGGCCCTTGTGCTTGCCAGGCAAGCACTCTAATCACTGAGCTAAATCCCCAGCTTTTAGGTTTTTTTTTTTTCAATAGGTATATAGATCCAGATATATTTCTAGAATATATATGTCTCCACAACTATACAGTATATTTTCTATATATACTATATTCATATTAGTCTCTAGAGTAATCCAGATTGGACACTCTTTGCTCCATCAGATGAGTCCCAAGCTGTGGGTGCACTTGTGAAGTCTGTGCCTGGGGCTTCCCCTTTTGTGCCTGTCCCTGACCTAAGCACCCACCCTGCTCTTCCCTTCATCCTTACAACATTTATTTTGCACCCTCATAATACACATTTACTTTTTTCTTTTTTTTCTTTTTAAGGAATGTCTCCTGAAACCTAGTGACTATCTACATTTTCTTTTCTTAGTGTCCAGTGCAGTATAAATAAGTGAATATAGGATGTGCATCCACTTCACAGATACTTGATTTCATATTTGGATTTTAACATCACCAACTCCATTGTTTTGTCTCCAATTCTTGGTTTAGGAATTTCCCCCTAAAACTGCAGTCTCTTGTGAGAAGAGGGCTCTGTTTTTTCTGCACAGGTGGGTTTTAGACTAAGAGGTGAACTTACTCTAGAGCAGCAGTCTCCAGCCCAGGCTAAATATTAGTAAAATCCCAGGAGCTTCATAAAACACACCAATGTCCAGACCTTATCACAAACCCACTCAGTGGCAGCTCTGGGGACAGGGCCTGGAGTTAGTGTCCCTTAAAGTTTCCTGGGTAACCCTTCTGGAAACCTGGTTGATACTGCCAGTCCAGAACTAGAACTTTCATCACTTCCTTTGGCCAATTCCTGCTTTATAGCCACAGGAGGGAAACCCTTTTGAGTCCTCATGGTACCAGAGGCCAGGACCAGTGTTGCCGAGATTCCGGGTGAACTACAAATTCCTGGGCTTCTTCCAGTCCGCACCTGCAGCAAACTAAACTGCCATCAGAACTGGCTGGAGTCTTGTAAAGGCCCAGTCCTGCCCTATCCCACCCTGCCAAATGATCTTCCACACTGGGCAGTAGCGGGCAGCAGCATTTTTCCTCTTGAATTGTGTGACCGATGCACTGTACGATGCGCTCCCATGAAGCCAAGCCTCCTACCTTGAAAGCTCTGGCCACAGGGGAGGCTGGGACAGAAATGTTATCTGTTGAGAGCCTGGCACCCACTTGGGCCCTTCCTTGTCTTCTGTCTTCTGGTTCCCTTGGGGCCACCTATTTTCCACTCTGCTGCTTCTCAGCTCCCTCCCTCCCACCTTGTCTCTCTTTCTCTCTTGCTATTTTCTCCTGTCTCGCCCCTGGCCTTTTCTGCTCTGCTGTGCCTTGGAACCTTGCTGTAGCCACCTCTTCTCACAGCTGAGGGCCTCTTGCTTGGGAGCCAGTGAAGGAGGATGACAGGGGAAGGAGGGGTGTCCAGAAAAGAGAGTTTGCATGCTGGGGAGCTCTGTGTCTGCATTTTATACCCAGATGTTATGCACCCTGCTTCAGTGCACTGCAGCCTCCCCAGGCAAGAAAGCCAGATGCCTTTAAGGGAGGTCTTCGAGAACCAAACAATGTGTCATTTGCATTGAAACTCGGTGGGTGTCATCTCTGGGGCATGTAGAAACTCACTTCATGACTGTCCCTCTGTTGTCTCTGCAGGACTGAGATGTTCTGGTCCTAGCTGTGGTCTGAGAGGATGTCCGGGGTGTCTGAACCCCTGAGCCGAGTAAAGGTGGGCACGTTACGCCGGCCTGAGGGCCCCCCAGAGCCCATGGTGGTGGTACCAGTCGATGTAGAAAAGGAAGACGTGCGCATCCTCAAGGTCTGCTTCTATAGCAACAGCTTCAACCCTGGGAAGAACTTCAAACTGGTCAAATGCACTGTCCAGACGGAGATACAGGTAGGTGTGGTGGCCTCTGCACTCTCCCTTTGTCCCCTCTGTCCTCCCTGGACAGCTAAGCACCCTTCCTTCAGCCTAGTGGGCTCTTCTGTGGACCCCAGGCAGGGGGAATGTTGACACCAGGAGGGATATTTCTTAGTTTGCACCACCAGCCTCTATTCCAGGTATGCACGCCCTGCATTTTAGGAGTCTGGGAGATGAAGTAAAGCCTTCATTTGAACCCCAGACCATTCATTTGGTCTTTAATCCTATTCATTTAAACTCATTGATGATTTATGACATTTGAGGCTCTGCAAGACTTAAAGTTTAACTGTGGAATTAGAGAGACACATGCAAGTAGTTGCATAAAAAATAGAACAAAAATTCTGTAAGATGTGTGCTGGTCACTTAGAAGTAGGCAGTGGGGCATTTAGAAGATGATAATGACCTAGAGATAGGTCAAGCCTTTCCTGAGGCAACACCTTCATCAGCTCATGGCCAGCTTGGTCAGGGAATCTGTTCTGCAGATACAGGTACCCACCTTCATCAGGGCCCCCAGACCCCAGAAAGCCGGTCCACCTTCACTAAATCAGTACAAAATTATCATCAAAAGCTGAGTTCCAATTTACTGACTGATTACGGACATCTTCTCACCTGAAAAATTTTTGCCAGCTATTCCTCAGACAGAGAACTAATATTTAGAATATCTGAAGAACTCGAAAAATATTAGATCCCCCAAATTATTGAAAAATTGCTATAATGAGCCTAAAAGATTCACTCACTATACAGTCTGGATAAATCTTATGACAGCTCCATGAGGAGGGCGCAATGAGGGTTCAGAACAGCTCTGGGCGGGGAAAGTGATGGTGGAAGGGAAAGTGAATTTTATTCTAAGAAGGCTGCTTGGAGGGTTTGTGATTTGAACAGGGAACTCTGGGGTAAACTACCCAGGTCTGAGACAGTTGGATGAGCTATCTCTGTGTCACCACCAGCCCCTCCACCATCCTAAAAGCCAGTGTCCCTACACTCTGTGTGGCTCCTTGTCCACATACCTGTACTGCCTGCCATCTGGCAGCACACTTTGTCCTTCCACACCAGAGCAGAATGTGACTCATCAGCTCACTGTCTTGGTCACCTACCACCACTGATGAGGGCTTGGTTGGCGCCTTCTGTTTCCTGTAACTGATTTGATGAGAGACTTGTTTGCTCATGTTATGGTTTCCATATGAAAGTCCTGATGCCCTGGGAGTAATCCCTGGCCTCCTCCTTCCGGAGGTGCTTTCGTACCTCCGGAACTGTCCACTTCTTGAGTCCTCCTCAAGTGGTGGTGCCGTTGGCTGTGAGCTTCACTAGCTTATTTTTCATAAGTTAACCTGATTTCCAAGTTTGGGGGGTCACCTTATTAACCCGCCCTGTGCCTGCAACCAGGAAGCATCTGGTTGGTTCTGATTAGGATATGTTCTGTGGGGTTGGCAGTAAGATGGGCCTTAAAGGACAGGTGGGATTTAAAGCAGCAACCTGGGAGAAGGGCTCTCCAAGAGGAGGGAACAGCAAGTACAAAGGCTGCAGTGCCACTTCACTGTGAGTACTCTGCTTTGACTGGAACGAGGATATATTTAGAAAAGTATCTAAAGTCAGATCAAAGAGGGAAGTTGACAGCAGACAATGAAGGGCCTAGATTATTGGGCTGAGAAACTTGGAGTCAGGCAGGCACTGGGGAGTGACACATAGTTTTTAATCAGGGGAGAGATTTCTTACAGTTGCGTGATGCCGGCGAGATTGCAGGCCTGCAGGAAGGGCAGTGGGCTTGGCTCAAGAAGATGGTCACCAGTGCTTAGCTCCTCTGGAGAGGTGTAGGATGGAGGTGAGGGGCAAAAGAAAGGAATTTACATCCAAACCTTCTGAGTTTCCCGCTTTCAATATCTCCTACAGACGGACTGTCACCTTATAATGTCACCTGCTTGCTTCAGACAGCATACCAAAACCACCTAGATTTCCAGCCATTGCTGCTGCACCCTTATTGGTTGTGTGAGGCTGGACCTAACAGCTTCACCCATCTCCTCCCGTGGGGACCAGGCCTGCCTGTAGACTCACTGTGAGGCTCGGGGATGACAGGTGATAAGTCCCTAGCACACAGTAGGGTCTCAGTTACTGACTGCAAGTTCTGATTAGGTCCTTACTCTGCCCAGGAATCTCCCAGGATTACTAATTGCCCGAAGAATAAAGTTCAAATTGTCCTCTTTTGGTGTTTATCCCCTCATCTGTCTTATTTCCAAACTGAGAGGTAAGATGATCACATTTGTGTTCTAAAATAGCACATGGTGTTCTGCAAGATGTTACGAAATGTGCCCTGGAGAAAGTATTTTATACTCAAAGAAATTTGGAAATTTGGGGAATGCTTCTATGGCAAGAGTTCTCTGAACCTTAAATAGGCTAATATGCCTGGCAAATCTCTAAAACAGAGAGGCAGAGAGTCTTCCTTCCTTCTTTCCTTCCTTCCCTCCCTCCCCCTCCTTTTCCCGCCCCCTCCCTCCTCTCCCTCCTTCCTTCCTTCCTTTTCTATACTTTCTTTCTTTCCACCTGTCTTCCCTCCCTCCCTCTTTCCTTCCTTAGTTCCTTCCTTCCTTTACTTTCCTTTTTTTCTTTTTTTCTTCCCTCCTGTCTTCCCTTCCTCCCTCTTTCCTTCCTTCCCTCCCTCCCTCCTTCCTTCCCTTCTTTGTTGCTGTCATAGCAATGATGGGGACAAACCCACGGCCTTGCACATACTAGGCAAGTGCTCTAATGCTGAGCTACAGCCCAGCCCTAGTATAAGCCTTTTCCTAAAGAACCTCTTCTCTTAGAGGTTGGGCCACTAACTCTTTACCCTCTAAAGTCTGATAGGAAAGCAGAAAAGACTGGAGAGAGGAAAACTAGTGAGTGCCAGATGGGTTAGGAAGTGCAGCCATCTTGTAGGAGGGAAAAGATTAGGATCTAAAGGAGTGTAGTTGAAAACAAAGATAACAGATCTGAGTTCATCTAAGGAGGCAGAGTCAACAGAATTTGATGATTAACTGGATGTAGGAAGGAAAATAAAGGAAGGAGACAGGATGATTCATCCTTTTGCTTGGGCAACTGAATGGGTGCTGGTCTCACTTGTTGAGAAAGGAAAGACATTCTGAGATTTCGGCTTTACATGTGTTGCATTCGAAGAGTTTTTGAAACACCGCCATGGGGAAATGGGGACTTGGAGCTTAGAGGGATGAAGGACCCAGGGACAAAGATTCAAGCATCATCATGCAGTGGATGCCATGCAAGAGTCATGCAAGGATTACGGGATCATCCATAAAGGATGAGTAGAGAAAGAGGAAATCTGGGGAAATCAACTTCCAAAGGGCTGATGGAGAAGGACTGGCAAATGAAGGGAAAAAAAGAATCACAGAAAGATGAAGAGGACCAGGAAAATGGAGGAGCCACAGGCAGAGGGGTCCCCAGGAAAGAGTGATGAACAGCATCACATGCTGAGAGAGGTCATGTCAGACAAGGCCTCGGCTCACTGCCCTCAGCAACAGGTGCCAGGGGGTGACTCTTTGCAGGGAAGTTTCAGGGACGCAATCGGGGCAGCAGCCATTGTGCAATGGGCTGGAGAGTGGAAATGGTGAGAACAACAAACACGGCACACAGGTTTTGCTCGTGATGGGAAAGAAAAAGGATGAGGCAAGAGGAGAATGTCACAAGCAAACAAAGTGTCATATGTGAAAGTCTACAGTAGAAAGGCACGTGGCAGGTTTGAGGCTCAGATTTCCCCAAGACTGGCGCTTTAAACTATGTTCAGCATTTTGGTCTTTCCTCTGGGAAGCCGCTATATCATTTAAATATATGAGTGACATGAGACTGTGTTTTTTAAAGATCATTTAGAGGATAGAGTGGAAAATAGACTAGAGGAAAGCAAGAATGGATGTGGAATGATGTTAGGTGGCTCTTCCACCCCCCCAGATGAGAAATGATAATTGGGATCATGCCGTGGAGATGGTGATGGTGATCATGGCAGGAGTGACAGTGGTGGTGGTGATGATAGTGACAGTGGGGATAACTACGATGATCATGGTGGTGGTGATGTAGGTGGTGACAGTGGTTGTAGTGACAGTAAGGGTGGTAGTGATGACAACAGTGTCGGTAGTCATAGTGATGGTAACCATGGTAATGATGATGGTGGTAGTGGAGATGGTGGCGTGGTGATGGCAGCTAGCACTTTTGAAAGCACCTCATATACATTATCTCATTAACTTTTCCAAGGATCGTGTGAAGTACATAATGTTATCATCTCCGCTTTGTATATAAGGAAATATGTGTGGAGGAGCTAAACCAATTGCTAGGAAGTGGCAGATTGTGTTTTGGATCTCAGGCAATGCTCCGGCAGAGTCTGCACTTGTAACTAATTTGCTCTATGCAGAAAAGTGATTGTAATCCAGAGAATGTAGGAGATGGAAGTGTAAGGCTTTGGTGATGGATGGGTGGTACAGGAATGAGGAAGGGGGAAGTGTGAAGAATGGCAGCTCAGGCTCAGGTGGACAGGGCCCCGTTCCTTGAGATGAAGACCACTAGAAGAGAATCTAGGTAGGAAGTGAGGAGTTCACACATCCAGTTTTGGACCACTGAATGCATTTGAGGTGCTTTAACATTTCACATGGAAAATCTGAGTAATTTTGGATACGGGATTCTAGGGGAGAAAACCAGCCTGGGCATAGACATCTGAGTGTGGTCAGCCTCTAGGTGGTGGTGAGAGCTATGGCTGTGGATGAGATCACTGAGGAAAGAGTCCTAAGTAATTTTCTTCTATTTCACAAATATTGGCTTGGGCACCCCTGTGGCTGGCACCATGCTGGCTACAGCCTGGAGGCATCAGCATATACCCCCAAAACACAGGTGAACGCCCTTCTTTCATAGGGCATCCTGACCAAGTAGGTGTCTGACATTGACTCACACCAGTAAATAAACCTTTACCCACTGAGCCCAGTGACCTGACAGGAAGAAATAGATCCTGGGAGAGCTCTTCACACAGGAGAGTTCGACCCAAACCTTTCATAAGAATGCTGCTAAAACCACCTACCCACTCAGGTAGGTCTGAGCAAATGGCAGCAATACTGACTCCCTCTGGCCAGCCCATGTGGTGGCTTTCCAAACACAGCAACTCTTCCCGTGCTCACTTGCTGAGCTCCTGCCCTTACCTCTCTTCTCAACTTCTTTCATGCAAACACTATCTTCATGATGCGCTTTGTCTGTGCTGTTAAAAGCTATGAAAATAATCACTGGCTTTGGTGCCTAGGACCTAACAGAAACTAGCGGGCATTGAAGAGACTCAGCAATGAGCTAAATGCAAGATGTACTTTGCTATTCTTGATTTTCCACTTCCCTTTTGTTTGATATTCATAGGAAATTGTGTTTGTTTGGGAGCTCTGAATCTCTGTAGCGAGCAGAGGCTTATATCATTATATTTTCCTCTAACGTGCTAATTTGCTTGTCTGGAAAAGGGGTTAAAATGACACTTTCAAAACAACTGGCAAAGCATCACCCAGATGTGCCCACACAAGGTGTCTCCTGCATGTTCCCATTCTCTCTCTTTCTCCCTCCCTCCCCTTTCTCCTCTTCCTTTTTCTCTCTCGCCCTCTTTTGGGTAGAGTGACCATGTGTCCTGGTTTGTCTCAGTCCCATTTACACACACTGTCCAGTGCCCTGCCAATCCCAAGAGTATACGGTCACCTACTTCTCAGTGCCGTGTTCTCTCATCTCCCGGCCTGGCACACTAACAGGCTGACCTGCAGTGTCTTCTTCCTCTGACTGACCTATCCTCTGCTGGTAACCATCTCTGTCCATCACTGGACTGTCTGCTTCTCGCACAGGAGGGCATTAAGCCAGACATGGGCATTCGTCTGTGATGTGGTATAGTCAGAGTTGCTAGTGAGACCCCATATCCTAACCCCTCTCCCTCGGCTGGCCTCTACTGTGCTGAAAAGCTGCCTTCAGGATTCATTCGTGTTTTGTCCTGAAGCATCACCACACTCAGAATTCACACTTGCATCACCAGGAGGGACAGGAACTGAAGCCATCCTGTGCCCTTTGCACTCCATCCCTGTGCTTCTGTCTGCCTGAGGCAGGGTCTCCAGGCTGCAGGGCTAGCCCTGGGTACTTCTTGGTTGCACATGAGGAAGGCAGAGTCCAGTGCCCCAAAGCAGCCCACTCTACTCACGCTTACACTCACTTCCATCCCCTGTGAGGTCAGTGGCCACACACTGTGTTCCTGGAGAGACAAGATGCAGATGCCGTGACCCTTTGGTCCCAAACTTCCCTGTGCCATCGGACATTCACTCCAATTAGCTTTGCGCTTACTAACCAGGCACAGGGTGTTATGGACTGAATATTTATGACCCCCCCCATTTATATGTTGAAGTCCTAACCTCTAATGTGATGGAGTCTGCATGTGAGGCCTTTGGAAGGTGCTGTGGTGTGGATGTTGTTATCCCCTAAAATACTTATGTACCCAAATCTAGTACCCAAAGCAACAGTGCTGAAAACTAGTTAAGCCATGAGGGTTCTAGTCTCCTGAGTGAGATTAGTGCTTAGGAAGAAGCTGAGGGGAGCACCCTGCCTCTTCTTTTTGGCCATGTGAAGACAGAGCAAGAAGGCACCATCTTGGAACCTGAATCTGCTGCTGCCTTGATCTTGGATCTCTCAACCTCCAGAAACATGAACAATACATTTCTAATGTTTATAACTACCTAGTCTGAGGCATTTTGTAATAGCAATAGGAACAGACTAAGACAGTAAGACAGGAGGTAACTAGGTTTAGATGGGACAGTGAGAGTGGGGCCCCCACTCTGGGATTAAGGCCCTTAGAAGAAGAGACAGTGAGGCTAGAGAACTTTCTCCTCCCTCAGCAGGTGCCAACACAGCAAACAGGTGGCATCTGTGAGGCATAAAGTAGACCCTCAGTGGGGCTGACACCTTGATCTTAGACTTCCCAGCTTCCTAAATGTGAGAAATAAATGTTTACCCTTCCCTGCCCATGAGGTATGATCAAAGAATACAGGGAATGTTTAATTTAAAAATCATAAAACTTTATCACAGTAAAAGCCACATTTCCATTGATTCCCCTGAAAATACTCCTACTCACTTTGAACACATTTATCCCATTATTTTTGCCACTTTCCAAAGCAGTTCGGGAAGTCTTCTTTTGTGAGTATCTTTTTGTGGCCACCTCAATGTCCTGAATTAGTTTAAAATATTTAATTGTTGCCAATGAAAACATGATGGTGTGTCCTCATCCACCGGGCATCATCCAACTTCTGGCTCTTCCCCAAACTCAGAATGGCCATGAATGGTAAGCCTTTCGAATCACCAGATTCAAACTGTTCCGGATATGGAAGCAACCACAACAGCACAACTAAAGACACTCACAAAAAAGGACTTCTTGCTGCAGAAAGTGGCAAGAACAATGGGATAAATGTGTTTGAAGAGATGGGAAGTATTTTAAAGGGGATTCATGGCAATTTACACATTCGCTGTGTTTTAGGTCCACACTTCATATAGTAACATGTTACAGCAGCCAGCGGACCAAGACCTGGGCTACTGCTCACCATGGTGGGAGGAGCCACTGGCTCGGCTAGCTGCCGTGTTTCCAGAGCAGACCCTGCTGCCCTCCTTCATATCTGCTGGGGTGGAGGAGGACAGGAGGGGAGGGCCACCTGTCCTGGGAACTTGTCACTTCTGAAAGAAAGCTAGTGCAGGGAGGATAGATGGAATCACACGAAGGTAGCCCCCAAATATGATAACAGTCCCTGAAACAAGAAGGGAAAGGGCCAAGCCAGGAAACTACGAGGCACCCACGGTGATACAAAGAGGCCTCCTCTTGTTCACAAGGCCGCCTCCTCTCCGCACCCTTCCCCATTTCCTGTGCGCACTCCGGGCCACCACCGCCCACACCGATGCTGCTCTGCACAAAGGCAGCACTCCAGGCCTCTCTTTATTTATCTATGTGCTTAGATTCATGACATCAACAAATTAGTAGTCAGGTGTCTGTACTTTTGCTTCTATTTTTAATCTGGTGGTTGCATTGCTGAATGTCCTTGTTAAAGGCTTTTATCACCTCAGATTAAATGCTTTCAAAGTTGTGCTAACTTTTACCATTTTGTTTTTCAATCACTTTTTCAAAAGCATCCTTACGTGTGTTGAAGACTCAGAACTTGTATAGCCATTGTGTTAGTTTCCTGTTGCCACCGTAACAAATATCTACAGACCTGGTAGCTCAAATCTGCAGAAACGACCCTCTCACAGTTCTAGAAGCCAGAAGTCCCCACTCAAGGTGTTAGCAGGGCCTCCATCTCTCCAGTGGCTTTAGGACACATCCTTCCCTGCCTCTTCCGGTTTCTGCTGGCTCCTTTGCTGTGGTAGCATCACCTCAATCTCTGTCCCTGTCTTTATGTGGTGGTCTCTCCCTTCCATGTGTCTTTTATGAGGACACTTGTCACTGAGGTTAGGAGCCACCCAAACATCCAGGATGACCTCATCTTGAGTTTCTTAATTACATCTACATCCACCCTTTTCCAAATCAGGTCACTTTGACAGGTTGTGGGACATGTGGGACATGGGCATAGCTTTTGAGGGCTCCCTCTTAAATTCCCCACAGCCATCTGTTAGGGTTGGGTGTTTGTCCCTGCTTTCCATATTGAGGTAGACGCAGACCAGGACACAGGCATGGAGGGGAACAAGAGCACTTTGCACACATTTGTACATCCACCTATACACACAGCTAGTGTCATGGAACTGATCTCTGAGCCCTCTGACACAAGTCTACCACTTCTTCCTCTCACTGGGCATTTTCAGCTGCTGGGCAGCCTGTGAGCTGTGTACCTTGGCGAATGGTTTCCTGTGATGCTATGTGACAACTTATGCTGGTCCCTGGTCACTCTTAGCTTATGATTCAATTTAGTGATATTCCTAGTGATGCTGATTCCAGGTGCCATGGCTCCAGCTCTCTTATCCATCTGTCTGCTTACCATGTCCACTGGACGTCCAACTCTTATGTCAATCAAACTCATCACTAAGTTCTCAAACTCTGCTTCTCAGCCAGCTTTTCCATTAACTGCAGCTCCATTCTTTCTGTCAACATGTCCCAGGCCTTAGAATCATCCCTAGAGTCTTTCTTTCTCTCCCACTTCATTCAGTCCATTGGGGAATCCCATCAACTCTACCATCAACAACATGCAGACTCTGCCTTTCTTCTCACTACCCCTATTACCTCTACACCGGTCTAAGCCATCAGCATTTCTTGCCTGGAATGACATGTTTGTCTGCTAACTGCTTTGTCCTTATCCTCACATGGTCCATTCCATAGATAGCAGCAATGGTGAGTTTTTAAAACATAGATCAGTAAAAGGGCATATTTAAGGCATAGCTTAGATCATATCACTGTTCTCCTTTAAACTCTCCTACCTTAAAATCCCAAGTCCTCACCTTGGCTTACAACTGGGGTCAGCAATTATTGTCATACAGGCCAACTAGGGCCTGCCATTCTTGTTTTCGTAAATAAAGTTTTATTGGAAAATAGCCATCCTCATATTTTATCTGTGGTTGCCGTTAAATGACAGAGGTAGAATTGAGTATCTGACAGAGATCCTGCAGTCCACAAAGCCTAAGGTATTTACTACCTGGCCTGTATAGAAGACATTTGTTGACTCCTGGTCTAGCCTCCCCGCCCTTCTCTTCCATCAGTTCACTCCTCTTTACAGCTTCTCAAAGGCACCAAGCACACTGGGCCTCACAGATTCCTACCCTGAGACCTCTGTGCTTTACAGAAAGCTGGGAAGCTCTCCTCCTGAGAGGTTACCCTGCTCTCACGTTTTTAATTTTCCCTTTTTGCTGAATTAATTAATGGATAATTATGAAATCACAGAAGAATGGATAGATAGATAGATAGATGGGTTCATTTATAAAGCCTACAGAGACCAACTAGAATCCCACATTGCTGTCACTGACACCATGACTGGAACATGGGTCATGGCTTTCAGTGGGCTATGGTCATGGGTGTAAAACAATTCTATACAACAGTGAATTTGCCAGTCCCAAATATCAGTAGCACCCTATCGAGACTCATTGATGTGAATTATAATGCATGTCAAATAAATGCCTAACGTGAGAAATAGCACACTTTACCTGTCCCATTGAAGCAACCCATGTTGCCCATCCCTCCCACTCTGAAGTAAATACAGCATGTCAATTTACAATGAATTATAAAGCATTTCTTTAAATGGCAGATAGTAGGGGAATTTTTGGCAGAAATGTGTGAAAAACACCTAGTACTTTACTTCATGATCTTCATTATTCTTCATTCTTCCTAAAGCTCTGTTTGATATTAAGAACCCTTCACTGTGATTTGTTAATAAAGCAGAAGTTTTGGTAGAATATGTAGTTTGTTTATTTGTTCGTTTGTATGTTTGTTTAGGGGATGGAACCCAGGGGTGCTCTACCACAGAGCTATGTCCCCAGTTTTTTTATTTTTTATTTTGAGACAGAGTCTCACTAAGTTGCTGAGTAATAATCAAACTTGTGATCCCCCTGCCTCAGCCTCCTTCAGTGCTGAGATATGAGTATATATCACCATACCCTGGAGAACGGTTTTATTTTTTAACATAATATTTTTATTTTCAGGAACGCTTCTTATCTTCTTACCTTCTGTTCAATTAAAAAGGAGCCTATTGTTATCTTTGCAGTCTTTTTACTCACTTTTTCAGCACTGTACTTCTTCTGGTCTCCACCTAGAGCAAAAAGGGAAGGAGAAGGAGCTGCTGAGCTGTGAGTTGTGAGTTTTGATGCTGGATCTTAAACCCTTCATGGTTCTTGCTCTGCATGGAAGAAAGTCCTTTTACTTTGCATCATTTCTTCCAGCTGGCTGGCATGGCTGTGTCAACTGTGATCATAGCCCTGAGCATCCCATGGGCTCATTTATCATTTGTCCTCCTTCACCTTCAGTTCATCGACAGCTTCATGTCCCTTTCCAGATGCTTCTTTCTTCCGTGCCCTTTTGTGGAGTTCAAAGATGTTGGAGCCACTGGCAACCACAGATCCTTCCCTTCCCCTTAGTCCCTGATTAGACAGTTACTGCTGGGGGTAGGTCTCCCCAAGAACAATGTCCCACTCAGTCTGAAGCCATAAAGGAGCCTCCGACCCAGGGAACCTTGGCTCCACTGCAGGCTCACATATTCATACCCTAAATGTAAACTTCATGAGTTAGTCAGTCCAACTCCTCAGAAAGACTTCATCCTTGAGAAATGTTTATCCCTTCTTCCTTTGTCTGACTGTATTAGTCAGATTTCCTGTTGCTGAGGTACAGTGCTTGACACTCACAGTTTAAAGGAGGAGAGGGTTAATTTGGCTCACAGTTTTGGGGGATTCCGTCCATGGTCAGCTGATTGCAAGGCAGAAGCATCATGGCAGAGGGGTATGGCAAAGCAAAGATGCTTAGTTCATGTGGCCAGAAAGTAGAGCAAGGGAATAGTGCCAGAGAGGAAAGGACAAGGGACCAGATATAGACCTCAAGGTTGTGCCTCCTTGTCTACCCAACACACACAGTAGTGTGCTTTACCAATTCCCTAGGTGACTCCCAAGCCAAAAAATTGACATTAATTAGGCCTAACATCACATTCCACTCCTTGTCAACTTGACACCCAAACACATCTCCTTAACCCACATTTAATGTCCAGATAAACACAATAACAATTTAAGAAGTCCACCTAAAATATTATGACTACCGTGCATATGACTGAGATGCAATAAACTCTCCCCCAAATTCTCAGTATTTTTCAAAAGTCTAAGTTAAAGTTTCCTCTGAGACTCAAGGGAAACTCTTAGCTGTGAAGATCTGTAAAAATAAAATAAAACAAGGTACCTAGTCCCAAGTTACAGTGGAACAAGGTAAATATTCCCATTCTAGAAGGGAGGAAGAGGATAGAAAATAATCAAGACAAAGCAAGACTGAAGCCTATCAGGGCAAACATTAAATCCTGCAGCTTCATATTCAGCATCCAGGGAGCATGTGGTGTGATATGACTTCCAGAAGCCTTGCTGTTTGCAACCATGGCCTCTGTCTTGGACTGGCTCTGCTGTCCTGCAGCACTTATGGGTAGACTGCCCTTTCTCCAACTTTCTAGGATCTCCACTGGCATGTTTGGCTTCATGTTCTGTCCTCTCGGGGATCTTTGCCTAGCCTCCCAGGCTTTCCTTTGAAATCTGGGAGAAACAGCTGGTGGTGCTGCAGCATGGCAGAGGCCTCAGCCCATTACACAGGGAGCTCTGGAGTGGGATAGCCCAGGAGAGCTGCCCTAGAGTGGGACGAAGGGACAGGACCAGTCACTGGATATGGGCCACTCTGCTAAGGTGTGTGACTTTAGGCAAAAGTCGCTTTGGGGCAGGGCCATCCTGGTATAGAACAGATAGTGGGAGCATCAGCTATCATGTCCTTCTATGAAATCAGCCACTCACATCAAATATGTTTAATAAGCTCAAGAAAAAAAAGAGAAAACTGGGTGTTTATTAAACAGACATAAGCCTGAGAACACAGAATACTGAAGAAGTCCTATAATATACTGAGTAGTGATGACAGAGAAGGAAAGTGAATTAAGAAGTTAATTGCTTAGATGGCTTTTTCCTTTTTTGAAACAGATTTATGTGTCAGTTAATGATACGAGAATTGCATCATTGGGCAGTTTTGTCCTTGTGTGAACATTACAGAGTGGTCTTTGCAAAGATAGCTATGATGTCACTAGGTGATATAACTTCATGGCATCATTCTCCTGCCTGTGGTCCATGGTTGCCTGAAACAGTCTAATATGGGGCATGACTGTAAGTTGTCCTGGGCCTGAGAACGAGCCATCCAGTCCTGCTCCTTCTTTGTTTCTGACCTACAAGAAGAAAATCCAGAGAACAGGGAGGGAGGAAAAGGCAGGTCGGGTCTTCGTGTTGTTCGATAAAAAGCAAGTAAGTCAGCATTAGCTAAGCAGGAAGAAAAGCTCTAGAAATGATATTTTCAAGAAAGCATGAGAAGGTTTTTCACACCCATGCTGCAAGCCATGGGCAGCCTGAGTGCGTGGAAACCTCACTGGGGAGGAAGGCCAGGTCTTCCTGTAGCAGAAAGGAAACCTGAGCTTATCTCAGTAGGATCAGATCAAATTAAGACAGGTTTTTAAAAAATTATGTTACATATAGCAATCAAGTGAGTGGGTAAGCATCTTGTGCTGTCATTTTAAAGGAGTGATTTATTAATAGAGAAAGAAATATTGACTCATTGATGACAATTGATGGGCTGTGGGTAGAACACTGATGTTGCCGCTCCCACTGTTTGCGTAAGAAGCTGCACGAATGCCAGGGAAGGAGCAAGGAAGGAAGGGCAGATGTGGAAGCCAACACAGGAGAGATGACTCCAAACCTCTCAGCTTATCCTTCCCTTGCCCCACCCCAGGCCCTCCTGAATTTAAGCCAGTGTTTTTCTCCCACCTGTGAAATGTAAGTCCCTCCACTGCCAAAGCTGTGCCTGGGAGCCCCTACTTGTCCCTGAATGCTGTACACAGTTGTTCACGGTTTGAATCCCCACAAACCATTCTGCAGCAAGATAGGACAAGAGGAGAGAACTTCAGGAGGAGACTGTGGCCCAGGGAGCTTGTCATCCCACTAGAAGGAGAGATCAGAATTGGATTCATCTCCTGGTTCATGTGACTGCAAAGTCAGTACTCCGCATCACTTGTGATCATCAGCTTTGTTCCTTCCCAGCAGTGCCTGAAGGATGGACATACTGCGCATCACATTTCAGACACAATGCAATTCCAGAGTTGACACAGGTTTCAGAGGCTGAGGCCCAGTCCACAAGACACCCCTCCTCTCACACCCGGGTTGCAAGCTCCAGGATTCCCAGAACATGCACACTTGTGACCAACTGGCTACAAATTAGGGTGTTCCCACTATGCTCTCAGATTGGATACTTTACTAGAACAACTCACAAGACTCAGGAAAGCACTGTACCTATCATAGTTTGATCATTAAGAATACAGATTTGAATCAGCCAGATGAAGAAATGCATAGAACAAGGTGTGAGAGGATTGCAAACATGAAGTTTCCATGTCCTCATGACACATCACCTTCCCAGTGCCTCAATGTGCAGCACCAACCAGGATGCTTATCTGAGCTCTATGTCCAGAATTTTATTAGGTTTGATTATGTAGGCATGATGGATTAATTGATTGAGTCATTTGCCACATAATTGGATTTGCTGTCCACCTCCCCTTATCCCTCAAGGTGAGGCTGACTGTTGTGTAGCTCAAAGCTCCAACCCTCTAATCACATACTTGATCCTTCCAGTCTGCAAATATGAATCATGGCTAGCCAGCTCTCTGCTCCGAAGTTCTCTCCCATTTCCAGTGAACACAGAGTTCTTCATAAAATAGCACAGAGACTCCAAATATCATGGGATAGCTTGGCTAGACTAATCTTCCTGCAGATAATAATGATTAAACTTGGATAAAATTTAAAAGAGTGACCAAACAAAGCAGAAATTAGAGGGACACCTGCTTATGAAGGATAACCTGTGATGTGTAAGATTCGCTTTTCTTCCAGGGGCACATTCCAGTCAGCAGGGGCAGGTGCAGAAAGCTGCAGCCTTGCTAACTTGAGATGTCAGAGGTTGAAACCTGGCCCTGGCAGAGCAAAAAATATTAGAGAGAAGCCACAGAGTGGATGAACCCCAAATTTTTTAAAAAGTTAATTTTAACAAATTCCTTATTTACCATAAGGACAAAGAGATGTAATAGATATTATATAAAAGGAAGATAATATACAAAGGAGAGGAGTACTAGAAAGAAAGAAGGGGGAAAAGCAGAAAGGCAACAAAGGGAAGAAAAGGGAAAGGGAAAATATGGAAAATTATGAATAAACGTGCTGTAAATAAGGAGGGAGGGAACAGAGGGGAGGGGTGGGGAAAAGGGGGGAGAACCAAGATGCATCATGTACAGGTAAAAAATAAATGTGATGAATGTGACCATTATACGTAAAATGTACCAATACATGTTCTTGGTTTAAAATTTAAAAAAAAGAAAAACAAATTCCTTATTTACCAAAATATGCAAACTACTTAGGACTAAAATTTGTACACTGAAAATTACAAACATTGCTAAGAGAAACTGAAGAGCTAAATAAACAGAGTAATATACCATGTTCAAGGATTGGAAGACTCAGTGCTGTTCAGATACCAGGTCTCCTGCATAGAACAATAGATTTAACACAAACCCTGCTGCAGATTTTTGAAATAGAAAATGAATGACTAATTCTAAAACCTTTGTGAAAATTCAAAGACTTAAAATATCCCAATAATTTGGGGGAAAATGCTAAATTTGCCCCATTTACCTTCAAGTTCTCTCCCAAAGCTACAGCAATGCAGACAGTACCATAAGCTCAACAGAACAGAAGTGATAATTCAGAAATAGACCTAAACTTAGGTGGCCAATTGAATTTTTACAAAGACAGACAAACAATTTACTTGGAAAAGGCAAGTCAACAACCAATGATGAACAACTGTAGATCTAGATGAAAAAAGTCAATTTATTCCTACCTTACACCATATACAAGTTATTAATTCAAGATGGATCACAGACCTAAAAGTAAAAGTTAAGATGGAGGCGCTTATAAAAGAAGGTAGAATATTCTCATGACCTGAGGACAGGTATTAATTTCTTGGGATGTAGAAAACATTAGCCATAAAAGAAAATCTTGACAAATTAAGCTCTATCAAAAGACCAATACAGAAATAAATAATAAATTTACTACAGACCTGGTGGAAATGTTGATAAAACATATTGCACAAAGTAGTCTTATCTAGAATGTATAAAGACCTCCTAAAACTCAGTGATAAAAATACAATAGAAAAAATTAGCAAAAGATTTGAACAAATGTTTACTTCACAAAAGAAAGAATATGAATGGCTAAAAAGGGCATGAAAACATTTTAATATCTTTAGTCATCGGGAGGTGCAAATTAAAATTCAATTGAGATATTGCTATGTATAGCTACTAATAGATATTACTATATATAGCTACTAATGGCTAATATTAAAAAGACTGAAAACACCACATATTAATGGAGATATGGTATAATGGAAGTGTCATGTCATGGTGGAAGTATAAAATAAAGTTATCTTGACTGGTTCTTATGAAGCCAACCTTTAAAACCTTTCTTATAAAGTCACGTCTTTCACCAAGTAATCCTCCTCAATATTTATTCCAAAAATAATATATACACAAAATACTTTCATTTAATTCACAATAGTACAAAAATAGAAATAGTCCTGGTTTCCAGTAGGGGACATAATGGTTTGTTTATAGAGTATCACCCTTCAATAAAAAGAAGCAAATTACTGATATATGTATGCAGCAACATGGATGATCTCAGACATTATGCTGGGTGAGAAAAGCTGGACACAAAACATGGCTATATATTAAAGAACTATTTCTATGAAGTTCTAGAATTGGCAGAACTAAATGACAGTGGAGGAGGGAGATGGCTGCCTGGGGTGAGTCTGGGAGTGGCCAGGAGGGGTGACTGAGAAGGGATACAAAAGAACTTTCTGGAGACCTGGAAAGCTCTGTTTCTTAATTGGTGTGTGGGTTACACAGGTGTATTCATGTGTTAAAATCACACCATTAAGGGCCAGGGATTTAGCTCAGTGGTTAGAGTGTTTGCCTCGCAAGCATGAGGCCCTGAGTTCGATTCCCGGTACCAAAAAAAAAAAAAAAAAAATCACACCATTAAAATTTGTGCATTTTAATGCATATAAATTTTACCTTAAAAGAAGAACTGTGAAAAATTAACAGTTGAATCGTGGCCAGGGAGTAGGTGGTGGCAAAAAATGAAGGAATAAAGGCAGGATGTTGGTCGTTGTTGAAGCTGGGCTGTGTGAAGGAGGCTATTTTATTTACTGTGTGTATGTTTGAGATTTTCAATAATGAGTAGCACAGGAGTCCCAGCCCTGAGGCAATTAGACATTAGTCTAGGAGGTTCCACTTGGGGAATGGAAAGTCTCTAGGTTTAAACACTAGAGATGGAGACTGCAGGAAGGGTTTGGAAGGGGAGAGGGCCCTGGGTAAAATGTCAGTATGACCAAGTGAACAGAGTAGTGTAGAAGGTCAGTGACAGAAGGAATGGGTGGAGGTACTGACAAAATTGTCTGCTTCACAATCTTAAACTCATCTTCTTGTCCACGTCCTCTCCAGCTGGGTACCAAAGATCACAGCCTTCTTCCCCATTCCCAGCCTTGATTCTGCCTCCCACACTGACTTGTTATGACCACTAACCTGTGATTCTCTACCTCAAACTCCCTCTGTCTCTCACAGATCAGTAGTCAACTTCTCTGATGGGCATTTTCTTTCCTAGTGGGCCAGGGCTCTTTCAGGCTGTCTTCTAGCTTCACAACTCTCTAATGTCCAAGAGGGCTGGCAGGAGGCAGCTAGACCAAGTCCAGGCGGGTGGATAATTGGGCATTCCATCAAACCAGTATTATTGAAATACTAGTTCAAAAAAAAGAAATACTAGTTCGACATTTTCCTAGTGGAGGTAAGGCGAAGCAGATTTTCCTTTAAGAAAAATGGCATATTTCCTCCTTTGTGTTCCAATTAAAGAGTCAATTCATTTACTAAATTAGAGAACTTTTTAGGGGGGCATGTAAATAAAAGATAAAGTGTAAATGCTGAAGTGCCCCTCCTCTCCTGGCAGATAGCGGCCAGCCTCTTCCTCACCATTCAGCCTCCATGACGTCCAACAGAGCCAGCTCAATGCCTGCAAGTTTTAAAACTTGCACCCGAGGATGATCTGCTCTGCCAAGAGAGGGCTTGGCTCCGCCCTCACCCATGGAATCATACGAGAAACCTGAGTTAAAATGGCCCCAGAGTGACTTCAGCGCTAGGCAGGACTTTCCTGATATGCTGCCAGCCAGCTGCCCAGTTCGCCCTCCTGCTGGCCCAGCTGTGGCTCTGGGCCAGGAAGCTGTGGCATCAGTCTGTGGGCAGGTGGCTCACTTAACCTCGAGTGATGAAGAAACAGGAACAAGAAAGTCACCTTTCTTGCAGGCTGTTTCCTGTGGCCACGCTTCCTGAGTGGGAACTGTGCTGCTGACTCCATTGACGCGAGTCTTGTCCTCTCCAGTCTAGCTCCACCATCCCTCAATCAGCTTGGCCTGGTGGAAATCCTGAGTCCAGTAGTCTGGGGTTCAGAATCTCAGCTTAATTCCATGAACTGTATGACCTACGTCCGTTTCTCCTTCACCATATGGGGATGGTGACACCTGTCTGCTTCCTGTGTCATGCAGATCCAGTAGAATCGTGTGTGCGAGTACCTAGCAGTGCCCAGTCCAGTGCTCCGTATGCTGGCTAAGCCAGAAACCACTCAGAAGGTGCTTTTTATGTGGCAGGTGCTCTGTGGTTATTAATACTTTGGAACACAGTGCAGAAGCACAGGATCTGTGCTGTCTGCCTCTACATTTTCTCCCTCACTTCTGCTCTCCTCTCTCAGTTCCTCTATCTCTGTTTCATGCTGCCAAGTTGTTCACTCATCAGATAGAACCCCCCCTATGCACCAAGTCTTGCAGTAAGTGCTAGAGAATCAAACAAAACCTTAAAACAGAATCCTGCCTTAGAGTCACAGGATTCCAGGAGCCAGCAGAGCATGCCCCCAGTCTTAGCCCTTTCTTCCCCTCCGTAGGAGATCATCACCTCCATCCTGCTGAGTGGGCGGATTGGGCCCAACATCCAGCTGGCTGAGTGCTATGGGCTGAGGCTGAAGCACATGAAGTCGGATGAGATCCACTGGCTGCACCCACAGATGACAGTGGGTGAGGTGCAGGACAAGTACGAATGTCTACATGTGGAAGCCGAGTGGAGGTAGGAATGAGGGTGGTGAGTGTGGGGTGCAGAGATCCTCCTTAGAGCACTCCCTAGCCTCAGAATCTTCTAACAAATCTGAAAGGCATTCTAGACCTAGTCCTCTTGCACTAATGCATGTCTTTTCAAGGCCTAATATGAGCTTGCAGCGTATCCCCATTCTGGATGCTGCAGGATGCTGCTGGCGCTGTGGTGAAGGGGAGGGCGAAGGGAATGGAGATGCCAGGTCAAGGGTTGGCCTGTGAACCTAAGGAAGAGAGTTGCCATGAGGGAGAAGAGTTGGAGAATCACAGCCAACTCTGGCCATCCCTCCCTGGCCACATCTTGGCCACGGTCCTCCACCCAACCACAGAGGAGTGAGAAAAGGAACTAGTGTGGAAGGGCAGCCAAGAGCTCATGGACAGCCCTTGCATCCTGGGGGGTTGCTTCTGCCCTTGGGCAGGCCCTCTGCTCCCTGAGATTCCTGCTTGCTATGTCAACCAGAGTCTGTCCTGTTGCAGGTATGACCTTCAAATCCGCTACTTGCCAGAAGATTTCATGGAAACCCTGAAAGAAGACAGGACCACATTGCTTTATTTCTACCAACAGGTAAAAGGTGACCCTCCCAGAGTCCCATTACACCTTAAATGCCACATAGTATCCATCCTTTCCCAGGGAGGTGGAAAGACAGAGCCCAGGTTTTGGAGGCCCTTTCTCGGAAGCTTCTCTGGAAGCCATCCATGGGTCATGGTCAGCACCCCAACCTGGAGGCCCTTTCTGAGCTGCTGAAATGTGAACATTCCTGATGCTCCCAGCACCTCTTGGATGTCCATTGTGGCCAGGAGACCTGGCTGGTGGAGCAGGAAGGACAGGTTAACACAGGCTCTGGGGTCCTACACACCTGGTTTCCAGCCCAGCTTTGCCATTTATGAAGCTGGTATTTCAGGGACTTCACTTACCTGTGTGAAGCTGTCTCTTCTTCTATAGAAGTGGGATAATAATACTTACTTTATAAAATTATTGTGAGGACTAAATATTATTGGCATTATGTTGGGGAAGTGGATCTAAGAAAGAAAAAAATCTCAGCTCTGTAGCACTTGCCAATTCCCATGGTGTAAATTCTCCCACAAGCCACCTACATGATGTCTACCAGCTCACAAAACTTCTGCAAATGTGCTAACTGGCTCTCCAAGCTGTTCCCAGCTGATGTTTCCCACTACTGGATAAAACCGGTACCCAGCACAGCATCTGCACGGAGCAGAGTGAGCTGACACCTTCCTTCTCTTGTCTGCTCTTGGCTCCTCCCAAATCCCCTCTGGATTTACTAGACATCAAGCCAGATATTTGCTGGACCATGGGTGACACCTATTCCTGCTCATCACCGGGACTTTGGATAAATTACTGACTCTTCCCCAAATCTTTAGTTTCCTTCTTTCCAAAATGGGGGTGGGGAGGAGACTCCGAACCTCCTGCCTCATGGAGTCGGGGAGACTAGTTGCATGAAAACTCCACCAAACCCCACAGCCTCGGCATGCAGATACAGGAAAACCACTTTCCAGGGCTCCAGAAGGCAGAAGCAGTGCTGGGATAGAGCCCAGCTCTGCTTCCCACCCCTGCTTCACCCTCGTCCCTGGTGGGGTGAGCGTGAGACATAGCTCGGGGGCAGGAGTGTGCTCTTGGAATGGGGATGCTGGCAGGAGTCTGACTGAGCCCTCTCTTCCCGCCAGCTCCGGAACGACTACATGCAGCGCTATGCCAGCAAGGTCAGCGAGGGCATGGCCCTGCAGCTGGGCTGTCTGGAGCTCAGGTAGGTGGCCCCCAGGCCTGTCCCGGCAGAGCAGAGGCTGGTGTCTTGGCTGCCCCAACCATGTTCATATCCAGGGTGGAAGCAAGAGTGGAAATGTGAGCTCCAGGGAGGGAAGAGAAGAGACCAGTGACGTGGAGCTCTGAGGTGCTCATTGTCTGACCCCCAGGAATGAAGGGAGAGGAGGGCCAGCTCCACTGCCCAGTGCCCCCTCACCTTGTCCTGCCCTGCCCTTGCCTCCAGGCCGTCTGTGTCTCCCATCTACTCATTGTCTCTGGTGCTGCTCAAGCACTTCGGCTGGGTCCTGGGCTATCAGGTGTGGGGTCTCCAACTGCCTTGCCCACTGTTGCATGCCAGCTCCAGAGGCACCCAGTGCACATGCAGGAATTAGCACATCATCCAGTGATGCCCTCCTGCTCGGTGCTGGGAGGTGACAGATGTTACACCATTGACCATGATACAAGACAGAGGGAATATGTGCCAGTCCTCCATGTGGAAGCCATTGATCCTGCCAGGGAGTGTGAGGAAGAGGGGATTT
Organism: Hystrix cristata; assembly: GCA_004026905.1. Lineage (NCBI taxonomy): Eukaryota > Metazoa > Chordata > Mammalia > Rodentia > Hystricidae > Hystrix > Hystrix cristata. The sequence goes on from PVJO010000427.1 coordinate 181,445, forward strand.
GAGGGGTCCTGGAAGGAAGAGATGTCAATTAGGAGAAAATGTGGGGGCGTGAACAGAGTTTGCATTCCAGACGTAGGGATCAGTGGAAGGGAAAGCACAGACTAGAGAAATTCAAGGGATACGCTTGAAGGGGTAAGATGGGCTGACAGTGGAAGGTGCCATTGTCACAACGGTGGCCTAATGGCATTATTAGGATGACGTCATCATGTGAATGACAGATGGCACTACCTTGACAGTCTTAGAAACAAGGCCCCATTCTTGGCTGTCAGGGACAGGAGAGAATGATGAGCTGCAGCCTTGTCTTGGCCAAGGCAGCACCACTCAGTTTGACCGTCACTGGCCTTTTCACTTCCCTCCACTGCCGATAAGATCCCTTATCTGACTTCAGACAGTGGTTGCAATATCTGGTTACAAAACCCTTATGACCTAGGAGCTTAATGCACTGGAGACTCCTTACCCCACCCTAGGACTCAGGTCCCTTGGGTCTGGGAGGGACCTTGGAGGAGGTACCTTGACCCGCCTTCCAGATGATGTGGATGCAGTCCTCCTCATAGGAGCTGGCGGGAGGACTTGCAAGACCATTGCCAGAGTTACATCCAGTTTGTTGGGTGAGCAGGGCCAAGGGGAGTTCTGACCTTACCCATGACCTTCAAGTTAGTGGAGAGTGTTTAGAGTTCTGCTGCTCTTCTACAGGGCTGGGCTTCCAGAGAGAGAGAGGAAGGGAGAGAAAAGCAAGAGAGAGAGGGAGAGCCCCCCAGGAAGAGCACATGAGAACATGTGGGTCCCACATTCATCTCAGTGTTTGAGACTGTTGGTGTTTGTGATAAAATAAGTCTTGGGCAGTCCTGAGAGCTCCTTGTGGCCTTACACTTGGAAATGGTCTGTCTCAACAAACAAGGGAGCACTAGGGTCCTGGATGTAGCCGGTCAGAAGCCAGCCCACCTCACTGTCATTTGTAGAAGTCTCAGCTCAGTGCCGGTGTCCAGGGGAAGTCTCTGAAGCTTGATTTATCACACACACCCTCATCTGCCTTCCAAGACCACTGCACGTCTATAACCCGCACCGTATCCCATGGCCTTTCCCTCTGAAATTAGACGATTCCAAAAAACTTCTTTACCTCTGTGTTTGTGGATCTGATGCTGAGGGCTGCGGTCTCATATTTGGGACTACAGTAAGTCACCTGTCAAGCACTTCATAAAATAGCAGCAGAGAGAAGACCTGTTAGCATCTTACATCCTGGAATCATCACCAAACTGTTACTGGTTCTGGTTTAAGTGCCAGCCACTGTGCTGCCTACCAGGCTGGAGGACCAATGAAGCATCCTGTGTGCCTCTCACACATATTCCTGTCAGGAGTGTGCTTTCTAATCAACCCCAGACTGCTCCCAGTCCCATGCTGAAAACGATACACCGAGGAATGGAGTCTGCCAGGTGTTCCAGGGCTGATAGGGAGAGGGTGTGTACAACATCTACTTTATAAACCCAATAGAAGATTATCAGGCTTAATACTTTTCAAATCAAAAGGTAGAATGCAATGCTATCTATGATGGCATGAGGATAGGCTATTTTTAATTTAAGTTACAACTATTTCTGTACATTTTTTAAAAATCAGGCCATAAGGCATATTTTCCAAGGCTCCAGTTCTTTCCTGAAAATCATGGACAATAGTCCCTTGTCCTGTCACCATCACAATTGCATAACCTGCCTATAGACACATGACATCACCAGAGAAAAGATAATGCATTCTTTCCTGCCTTAAAAAAGATGTATGCTATGCATTTAAGACATGAGATTCACGACAGGAATCACCAGTGGGCTTCCTTCCTGTCAAGGAGGAGGGCGAAGGGCAAAGGATCTGCCTGATGTGCAGCCCGGGTCTCCTGTTTACTGTGTTACTCTGGGCAAGTCACTTAATCTCCCCATGCCTCAGGTGAAATGGGAATCATAATAATAGCAATAATTTGCAGTGTTGTGATGGGGAAGAACTGGTTTACTGTATTTAAAGTATGTAGAAAATTGACAGGGAGGTAAGACTTCTGCAAATTTTTGATTTAGCTCATATTTCTCTTTGCCCTTATTTATTAAGTATTTTTTATGTTTTTTTATTATTATTTGCAATACATGATTATATTCCTCTTAAGAAGGAGGTACTTGTACTTAATATATCTTAATTCTTTTTCTTCCTCCTCCTCTCCCTCCATCTCTAGATCCCCTTTCCATTTGCAAAAGGTCTATCTCCCTGTTTCCTATTGTCTATATTTTTTAATGGAATTGTTGTTTAAAGAAGTTTTAGAGTCACAGAAGAGTTAAGCAGAAGGTACAGATATTTCTCACGTCTCCTGCCCCATGCATGTACAGCGCCCTCTGTTGTCAACATACCCCCCCATGATTGATGAGACTACATACTTGCGTCAGTTTACATTCAGGTTCACTATATGACTGTATCCACATTATAGCATTATTCAGAGGAGTTTTACTCCTTTAAAAATCCTCTTTGTGGCCTGGGGATATAGCTCAGTGGCAGAGCACTTGCCCTAATACACAGGCCCTAAATTTAGTCCACGGCACTGTACATCACCATCATCATCATCATCATCACCATCATCATCATCATCATCATCATCATCATCATAATATCCTCTAGAGTCATCTCTCCAACTTCCCTAACCCTGGCAACCACTGATCCTTTTACTCCCACCATAGTTTTGCCTCTTCCAGAATGTCTGATGGTTGGAATGATACCTAATTTTTATTGATTTATTCAGCATGCTTTATAAATTCTAGATACACTAATTTCTCTAAATATCTCACTATAAATTTGAAATTCATAGTAAATACACTAAAAATTAGTGCCTACCTAGTTTGAGGAGTCAAATAACTTGTCTCCCTTGACCCGAGACAGCCGGGAGCATTGCTCACCCCCAGCAGAGTCTCAGAATGCACTGACCCAAAAAGGCACAGTGAATGTGTAACTGAAGGTGTGTTAAGTAGTAACTAATAACAGGTAAAGATTAGCGGACTGAACACTTGCCTTGCTTTACTTCAAAAGACATTTGGGCTTGTGGCTAATTTGCAAATGTTGTCAACAAGTTTCTATCTCTGTGTAAAAGAAAAACACAGCCAGCTGGATTTGTGCATAGATGTGTCTGTTATCTGCTGCCCTTACTGGGTTCTCAGTCAGGGGTTGCTGGGTCGGTTTGGACAACTGGGACACTGGTTCACAGCAGTGACGTGGGTCTCAGCACAGAAGTCTGCGAAACTCACTCTCTGGGGATAGCAGAGACTCTGATCAGAGGTGCTGACTGGTTCTCTAGCACCTCCCTGTGACGTTCAGTTGCTCTAACTATTAGAAACACAGACTGTGTGGCCTGGTCTAGTAGTGACCAGCCCCTGTGTCCACAGGAAGGCTATATGTGATCCGCAGTGCCGCAGAGGATTGAGCTAAGCAGGGTGCAGGCAGGCGGCTGGGGCAGCCAAGGTGTACTAGGGAGCTTCCTATTTGCCACACAACATTTTTTAATTGTACCTCCTTGGTTATTCTAAAACTGCTATTATTTTCCATGTTTTACTTTCTCAGTGTTAATTCCAGAATTTCTTTAGCTTCTATCTAGCTAACTCTAATTTTTTTTTCCTCAAATTTACCATTTAAATATCCAGGTCTTCAAAATTCTTTTCCTATAAATCTCAAAGTCCATTCATTCATTCATCCATTCACCCAACAACAGCCCAACACCAGGAGCAACTTGAAGATCCACAGTGCTTTTCTGCAGCTGGGAGCAGAGCTCAGGCCCTTGTGAGGATGTCCTCTCTGTCCGAAACACTCTTCCTATTCCCCTCTTTGGCCTAGTAAACTCTTCTTTTTTTACATTTTATTTTTGATCAATACATAGTAGTTGTACATTTTATGGGCATTTATAATTTCTTGATGGTGAGAACATTAAAAGTCCTCTCCTTGCTCTTTGAACTAGGAACATTCTTTTTATCTCTTCCCCCTCCTCTGCAGAGGACCCCCAAAACTTATTCCTATTCTTGATCTGTAATGTTGCACCTGGGTTGGGAGGTGAGAGGGGCTGGCGAACAACTCCCCCTCCGCCCTCTCCCACCACCAACCCTCCCCCCAGCTAGGCCATCCACTTAGTCATGCTTAGGTAGGTCCCCAAAGAATCCCATTCCCTGAATTGTACTTCCGTGTTACAACAAGGTGGGGGGGGGGACTTTGAAATTGGCTTCTTATTTTTTATTAAGAGAACATTGGGAATATTAGTTTTCTTTTAATTAGTAGTTCTGCAAAATTTTTATTTTAAGGAGTAAATCCCTCTTTTATGGCAAACGTTTTCATTTAACAAATTATCCATGAAACGAGGTCTTCTCCCTACACCCTGCCAGCCAGGATAACCAAACCTCAAGCATAGACTAAAGGAAGCATCTACTGTTCCACTGTGACTTCACCATATTCTTTATTTCATTTCCTGATTTCCTTCCAGCTCTATCTAATTTAACATGCTTTAAGACTTTATATATCTTCATCTTTTCTTGGAAGAAGGAAGGATAGAAATATATTTCAGTAGTATAAAACGAAATAGAATTCAGTAATATTTACTGGGCCTCATAAAATGTTACAACTCCTTGATCCTCACTCAAATGTACTCATTCATGATTGTAAAAGAAAAATTCGTGTAAGAGACGTTTTATCTTCTGCTTTCCCTTCGTTCCAGCCTGTGTGTGTAGGACAGACTCAGCCTGCCATAGATGGAAAAGGGCCTGTCTGATTCTGCTGCTGTCACTGTGTCTCCATTCTTTTTATTCTTTGAAATAGTTGGGAATAATGCACTGGGGGGTGTGTAAGTTGGAGGGTGGAAGATAAGGGGGAAACGATAGAAGAAGGTCATAGTAAAGGCAGTTTTCTTTCAAATACATGAATCTAAGAAAGGAATTAAACCCAGTCTCCACAGCTCCAGGGCACCAGTAAGAGGAAAGAAGGGGAAAGGAGGACGTTCATCCAAGTATGTGGGTAGCAATGGACCAGGGTGCCAAGGCAGTGCTCACGGCCTTGAATTATTTTCAGGAAAACACATAATGTGTCTGGTGTGGAAAATGGGGAATATGTAAAAAGGGGCAACGGGACCTCCTAAAATTACCCAGAATTCAATTAACCAGGAATAACCTCCATTCGAATGGTAGCTCCATTCTGATTTTTCCCAATCTATTTGTTTTTCTAAATTGAGATCCTTATTTGTTGAGAGATAACTACTTATGTTGCTTGATGATATATTAAAAGACAGCATTCATTCAAAAATCTTAAGATCATAACATGCCATGTCTTATGATTTTATTTGGGGATTTCTTCCTTGATTTCATGCTTTAGATGTTCTTCTTACCCCTGTCATTTGGAAATATTTCTCTAGTTTTTGTTTTGTTTTGTTTTGTTTTTAAATGGTTTTGTTGTTTGTATTTATCCTTTAATCTACTAAGAATAAATATTCTAGATATATAGTGTGAGGTGAGGACCTAACCTTTCTAGTTCCTAAACATAGTGAATTGTCTAAATTCACTGATTTTGAATCTTAAGTTTTTTGCCTCTCTTTGCTTATAGTCTTAGTAGCATAAAACTGTTCCCAGATGTCTACAGAACACCTGGGTTAAGGGAACATTGGGTTACTCTAATGTAGGATCAAGAGTAGGATGATGTTTACAACAGTCAATAAAATTGCTAGGTGGGTGTGGTGGTGCCTGGAATTACACCCGTACTCCCAGCACTTGGGAGGCTGAGGCAGGAGGACTGCTTTGAGTTCAAGGCCAGCCTGGGCTACATAGTGAGTTCAAGGCCAGCCTGAACTACAGAACAAGATCATGTCTCAATAAATAAATAAATAAATAAAAATATTCTTTGCTAGAAACAGTGATCCTGACAGGGAGGAGAGGAGGGCCTACATGGGACATTTGCTAGAAACAGGGGTCCCTGACAGGGAGGAGAGGGGGCCTACAGAGGTGACGTAGTCTTACGGGATCACCACTATATGTGTGGTCTCTTGTTGACCAAAATGTCATTACATGGCATCTGATAGTATATAAAAATCTTCCCCAATACATACATTAAGAATATGTATAAAATATTAGTAGACATCACTTCTGGTGATAGGGTTATGGACTATGTTTTCTCTTTCTGCTCTGTATTTTAAAGTTCTTATATGTACATCTAAGGATTATTTAGATGAACACACAAACATACACACACTATAGTTCAGAGACAGAAAAAGCCATCACAAAGAGAAGCATGACCGGAAGGAGGAGGTCATGGCTTGAGTCCTGTTTTCTGAGAACGCAGACAGGGCCATCTTCGTTCTCAAGCCACCAACTGCATAGTCAGGGCTGGGTCTCCCCGAACACCAGACTGGTGTCTTTTCTAGATAGGAGTAAAATTAGTGGGATTTCTTTTTCCTTGTAGTTTTCTAACTATCCAATTTTATGACTCTTCTGGTTTCTTTGCTCCCCGCGGTTCCCACATCTGACAGAGGAAGGAAGCTTCTAGACCAACACAAGGGCTCCAAGTGTCCTGTGCGATGGCCTCAGTTGCCAGCTATCAGCCCACACTTCGTGCTTTCTCTTTCTGTCTCTCCAGGCGGTTCTTCAAGGACATGCCCCACAACGCACTTGACAAAAAGTCCAACTTTGAGCTCCTGGAGTAAGTCCTGGGACTGGCCCTGCCCCTGCTCTTTTCCTTTCCTCCACCTCCCTGATCTCCCTCCGTCCCTCCCTTCTCCAGCCATCCCCAGAGCAGAGCTGATGGGGTCCATGTCGCTGGTTCCCAAGCCCTCTCACCCCCTCCTGATTGGCCAGAAGGTCTGGCTGACAAAAAGATAAGCCAGACATGATTCTGTTTCCTTTCTTTCAGAAAGGAAGTGGGGCTGGACTTGTTTTTCCCAAAACAGATGCAAGAGAACCTAAAGGTAAGAAAACAAGAGGGCGAGGGTTCCAGAAATTCCCCTTCATGCAGGTCCCTGGGGCTAGAGCTAAAAAGATCTGGCAGGGGATCCTCAGAGAAGCCCAGGCATCCATGCTGCTCGGAGTCACCTGGACATAGAACAGCTAAATGCACCCATGGACCACTTCTGTGACCAGGAGTCAGGATGGGATACATCTGGCTCCAGCCCTCCTGAGAGGCAGGTTCACTTCATGGCCTGGGCGCTAGGATGCCACCTCTTTGCCTCCCTCACAGGGTGTGTTTTAGGGAACAGACCATGGCTTCTGTCATGGCAGGGTGCTGGGGGTCTTCCTCCAGCCATGGGCAGCTTTGGGGTGAGACCTAAGGGAAGGAGTCGGCATGGAGGAGCAGGCCTGGCTGAGCACTGCCTGCCTCCCCCAGCCCAAGCAGTTCCGGAAGATGATCCAGCAAACCTTCCAGCAGTACGCGTCACTACGGGAGGAGGAGTGTGTCATGAAGTTCTTCAACACCCTTGCGGGCTTCGCCAACATCGACCAGGAGACCTACCGCTGTGAACTCATTGTAATCGCCTGCTTTCCTCACCGGGGGTCATTTGGGGACTGGGCAGGCCTGTGCTCCCTGTGGGGGCTCCAGCAACAGGGATTTGCTGATCCAGCTACAGCGGGAATCGTACTGGCCTCCGGCTCTGGGAGGCTGGAGGAGTAGGAAGGTGCAGGAGGGGTGAGGTGTATGGAGGGTTGGGCTGGAAGGAGCTAGAGGACCCACCCAAGAGTGGTCACTGTCTGCCTTAGTGAGCTTTTCTTCCAATTCCTGAATATGAGGCGGGGCAGAACTAGGGTCAACTGTCCCCTCTCCTTTTATTCCAGCAAGGATGGAACATTACTGTGGACCTGGTCATTGGCCCTAAAGGCATCCGGCAGCTGACAAGTCAAGATGCAAAGGTAGCCAGGGCCTGAGGGCAGGCCCCGCCTCACCCCACCCCACTGTGCTGACGTCTTCCCCTTCCCGGCCTCCCACCCCAGTGCCTCGAAAGCAGAGCCCTCAGGAGACCACCCTGCACTGGGCGCACGTTCTGCAAAGCCAGCGTTGGGGACAGCGATGCGGAGCACGTGGCTCTTTACTTTCCCACGACTTTGCTCCACACAGGGGCAGGCGGGGAGGTGGGGAGAAGGGCGCTATTGGCATTTGCAGCTCAGAGAGAAGTTTCTCTCTCAAAGGCAGCATGAGCGAGGCAGTGACTGATCCAGGAGGTCAAGTTCCGAGTTTATGCCAACTTGGCATCTGACCTTGGCACACGACCTTGGCAAGTCCTGGTTTTCTCTTCTGCAAAGTGAGGCTCTTGGATCACTTGGTCCTTCCAGCCTTCGTCTCCCAGAGGGACTCCCGCCCTCCTCCCCACCTGCTCCTGTCTGGTCCGTGTGGCCTTAGGAGCCCCTCCTTCCTCACACAGCCCACCTGCCTGGCCGAGTTCAAGCAGATCAAGTCTATCAGGTGCCTCCCGCTGGAGGAGGGGCAGGCGGTGCTGCAGCTGGGCATCGAGGGCGCCCCCCAGGTGAGCAGGCTGGGCGGGGTAGCTGGGCGGAGACCCAGGGCTCCCTGGCTGGGGGATTTTACTAAGAAAATTGTACCCAGTGCCCAAGCAAGGTGCCAGGCTAACCATCAGTTATGAGGACATTCAGGAAACAGTGTTACTCTTTTCACCTGGCAGTCAGGAAAAGAATGGGGAAAGTTATAGGGCAGATCAAAGTGACCCAAAATCAGGTACAAATCAGAGGCCCAGCATTCACTAAGTGAGCCATGACGCACAAATCCAGGCAGCTGACTTTGTCTGTGTCCTTTCACCAGTCTGTCCCTGCCCCTCCCTCCCACTTCCCTTCCTCGGTTTCTGCCTTTATGGGTTGATCACAGGAAGGTATCAGGCATCAAGCTCTCTGCTCAGACCTGAATGAGACCAGGCTGATCAGTGGAAGGGCGACAGCATGCCTATGGTGGCAATGGGGGATGGGAGCAGAGTGGAGGAGAGGTGTGGCCGAACCTTGTGGGGAAGGTGGGGGCCTCTTCTCCAGCCCCGTGGGGTACAGTCCAGCCAAGACTCTGAGGTCTGACCATCAGCTGGTTTCTTTTCTCCAGTCTCTGTCCATCAAAACCTCCTCCCCAGCAGAGGCCGAGAACATGGCTGACCTCATAGATGGTTACTGCCGGCTGCAGGGGGAGCATAAAGGCTCACTCATCATTCACCCCAAGAAAGGTGGGTGTCCCCTTCCAGGCAGGGTGGCCCAGCAGCAGCAGCACAGCCGGATGGCCCAGGAGCCAGAGCACATGCTTGAAGAGTGTGGGGAGTGTGGTCACACAGCCTCCCGGTGCTCCCTGTGGGTGTCCCCCTGGGCGTCAGCTTCAGGCCTGGTCCTGGCCGGCCGCCCCTGGTCCTGAGCTGCAGACATTGGCCTCAGGAGCAGCTGTGTTTTCAGCCGCAGGGCGGAGCCTCCAGAGAGGATTCCAGTTTACAGAACTCCCACCCTGGTGCTGTGTGAGGGGCAGGATGAGGGGGAGAGGTCTCCTCGTAGGCACAGTGAGAGGTCCACTGTCCATCCGGAGCCCCAGGTCTGTGGCTCCAAGATTCCCTGCCCCTCTGTCCCCAGATGGTGAGAAGCGGAGCAGCCTGCCCCAGATTCCCACGCTGTGAGTACCACGGGGAGGGGCGGAGCTCAGCCTGTGTCTGTGGGGAGGAGGAGGGACTGTGGAGACCACCCACCTCCCCAATTCTGGAAGCACAGTAGAATCACAGCATTCGCAGGGCTGGTCTGTCCCCTCAAGTCTGCTCTTGCAGGAACATTCCCTCTTGCTACCTGGCGCCTGGCATTACCTTGGGAAGGTCACTGCTCCCAGCCTGTTGCCAGCCGGGCTGACTGCTTCTGCAGATGGGACAGTGGGCGGGCGAGGGGCGCCAAGGCTGCCTGGGGGGAGTGGCGCCTCATTCTGAGCTGACCTGGCTCCACTGCTCCCCTTTTCCCACAGAAACCTGGAGGCCCGGCGGTCCCACCTCTCAGAAAGCTGCAGCATAGGTGAGCCCGCCCACCGCCCTCTCTCTGCACCTGGCCTCCCTCCTCTCCGCGGCCTCCTGCCTGTCCCAGTGGTGTTACCAAGCAGGCCCACCAAGTACAGAAGCTATTGCTCCTCCATGAATGCTTTAAACTATCATGAATGGTAACCTCGAGTGCGTATTGAGCAGTTAGTACATGGTGTGTTGTGTTTCTTACCTTGGATGTGCCCAAACAAAATGCCACAGGCTGGGAGGTTTAAAAACCAACATTTATTTCTGTGCAGATGGCTAGCAAGTTCAAGATCAAGTGCCAGCAGATTCCAAGTCTGGTGACAGCCTCTTCTTGGTTTGCAGATGGCTGTCTTCTCACTTCACATTCACACCAGGGAGCAAGAGAACTCTGGTCTCTTCTCTTCTTAGAACACTGTCCTGTAGCAGGGGCTCCACCCTCATGTCCTCATCCAGCCCTAGTCACCTCCCACAGGGCCCCCATCCTAAAGCAATCACATTATGATTTAGGGTTTGAGCACGAGCTTTGGGGAGACACAAACATCCAGTTCATAATGGTGCTAAATGGGTAACAGGAGGTTAACCAGGTTGCCCTAAATAACCCAACTGGGAAGCAGCAAGCAGGGACTCAAACTGAGGTGCTCTAGGCAGGGATTGGCCTGGCTCCTACCCCACCCCCACGTCTTGCCTGTGCTGGCCTCCAGGCCTCCTGGTTCTTAGCCCTGCCCAATGAGGGCACCTTGCCCACGAGCTGAGCCTCTTCCTGCCTTTCCAGAGTCAGACATCTATGCAGAGATTCCCGATGAGACCCTGCGGAGGCCAGGAGGTAAATCCTTGACCCTACCATGGTGACCACAGTCAGGGCCCTGGGAGGTGGCATGGTGGGGACTCATGGAAGCGTTCTGTCCTTCCTCTGTTTTCCCCGTATTGGATAGCTAAGATGTTCTGTTGGACACTTCATGTGCCCCTGTGGCTGCCTGGGGTTTCTGAGGATGTGGCCCTGGAACCCAGGCCACAGGGAGATGGCCCTTCCCTGGGTTGGAGACAATGGGACATTCTTGGCCTGTTTCTCAAACCAGCCCCTGGATCTTGGCCCAGGTGTTGCTGGAGGTCTGGAGGCACTTGGACTTGCAGATACTCCAGTTCCACAGGGGACACCCACCCATCTCTGTGCCCCGGGACTGTTCTCTCTATGCAGGTCCACAGTATGGTGTTGCCCGTGAAGACGTGGTTCTTAATCATATTCTTGGTGAAGGCTTCTTTGGGGAGGTCTACGAAGGGGTGTACACAAATCACGTGAGTCCCAACTCTTCCCCAGGGTTTCCACTCCAGGTGGAGGTGGCAGCCGTGACACAAGGTGTCCTTGACCACATGGCCTGGGAGTCTTAATGAAATACCCATGGAGTGATGGTGATGAGAGCCACTCCTGAGAAGGTTAGCAAAGTACTAGGGAGTGCTGTAGAGGCAAGACCTGGAGAAGGGTCGCTGGGGCTGGGTGAGAGAACACAGGACAAGATGTGGTTCCTGGAGGAGGAAGGGCAGGGCCCAGTGAGCAAGTGCAGTTAGATTCCCAGTCACAGAAGGACCGGCTGGCTTTGCCTCTGTGGTCCTGCTTCCAGCAGGCTGAAGGGAAGCAGAACCGAAGGGAAAGCACAGCACAATATAAAACAACAGTAAAGACCGAGCCCAGAGCCTGGGCCACATCTGATGGAGGCTCTGCCACACACCCACTAACCTTGAGCAGATCACATGGCTCCCAGGTCTCAGCAGCCTCTTCCAGACTGCCCAGCTGGAGCTATTTGAGCTCTGAAGCCCTTTCCAGTTCTAACATAGCCTGATCAAGAAGAAAGGGACAGAAAAGGAGAGGAAGAGAAAAGGGTGGAAAAGGAGAGGGGATGTCAATGTGCCAGGCTGAGGCAGGTCACCTTCTTTCCCTTGGCTGGGGCCTCATCTGTAGGAGGCCCTGCTGAGGCTGGGAGGGGACACTTTCTTTCGAGCACCAGGCTGCACCATGATCCCTGAACACAGTCTTATTGCAGAAAGGGGAGAAAATCAACGTAGCCATCAAGACCTGCAAGAAAGATTGCACTCTGGACAACAAAGAGAAGTTCATGAGCGAGGCAGGTGGGTGTCCCCTTGGGGGAGCCCTGAAATGCCCCCATGCTCCGAGACCCTGGGAAGGGTGGTGTGAGTAGTGCCAGGACCCCCATTGGAGGAAGGTTTCTCCCAGGTACACAGCAGGTTGCCTTGTCGTATGTGACCTTGAGCTGTCTGCTGTCCCTCACACCCCCTGTAGTGATCATGAAGAATCTTGACCACCCACACATTGTGAAGCTAATCGGCATCATCGAAGAGGAGCCCACCTGGATCATCATGGAATTGTATCCCTATGGGGAGGTGAGTGGGACAGAGGCAGCAGACTGTGATGACAGCTGGGCCACCGTTGAGCAGGGCATAGGAATATTTAGGGTAAGGGGACCTTCTCCCTTCTGAAATGCAGGCCTTGTTGGTAGAGGAAATGCCTGAACATCTTGTCCCTATAGATTTGTCCCCAGAGGTGGAGAAGCATCAGTGGCTTCTGGCAGCCTGGCCCTGGCTCCAGGCTGGAGCCAGACAAAGGGCCTGATGAACCTCTCCTTCCTGCAGCTGGGCCACTACCTGGAGCGGAACAAGAGCTCCCTGAAGGTGCCCACCCTCGTCCTGTACTCGCTGCAGATATGCAAAGCCATGGCTTACCTGGAGAGCATCAACTGCGTGCACAGGTGGGTGCAGCAGGCAGGGCTGGGGAGTAGCATGAACCAAGCTGCAACCCACCTGGGCCTGTGCCCAGCAACTCAGAGATTTGAGCAGCCTCTAAGGACTGTTTCCTCCCCTGGGAGCTTAGAGTAGCCGTGTGGATCCACAGCACTGTTACTAAGAGCAGGCCCACAGGCTGCGGTGTCTGCCTGCAGCTCAGTACCCCCCAGCCTCCCTGCCTTGCCCAGAGCTCCTCCTCCTCCACCTCACTGGCCCAGTAGGTAGCAAGTGGTCCAGGAAGAAGGAACTGAGTTAGAGAAGCACCCAGAGGATGCTGGAGTCCCGCTAGACCCTCCCCTGGCTCTCAGCACCTCTGCAGCTATGGAGTCAGTCCCTCCCTCACTGGCTTCTTCCCCATTCGTTTGTTCATTCCTTCATCTACTCACTCTGCCAGTGTTATCGCACCCCTACCCAGGGCCAGGCACTCTCCTAGGTGCTGGGACAAAGTCATGATCAAACAGACAAAAATCCTTTTCCTTGGGACGCTTGCACTCCACCAGGAGGGTCAAATGTGAGATCTCAGTAGGCAGGGGCTGAGGCAGTGGAATGATAGATCCGTTTCCTTGTTTATTTGAAGTTGCATGCTTTTAAGCCATCTTTTCAATAATAGAGATGAACATTTGGGGCAGAGCTGCCCAAGAAGCCAGCAGGCACTGGGGTTGGGAGGGGCTCCAAGATATGAGGGGACCTGAGGCAGCAGGTGCCCTCCTGGGGGGCTGAGAGCTCAGCCCTGGAGTCAGCTACTTGGACGGGACCCTCTTTCTGCCTGTAATTTGCTCAGGACCTTCTGGGGTCCTAAGGTGGCACCTCACCTGGTCTTCACATCCTTCCCATAGGGACATTGCCGTCCGGAACATCCTGGTGGCCTCCCCTGAGTGTGTGAAGCTGGGTGACTTTGGCCTTTCCCGGTACATTGAGGATGAGGAGTATTACAAAGGTGAGGGAACATTCTCGCCACAATTGTGCCCCTGGTGGGGTTCCTGAAGCCAAAATCCCAGACAAGGGATCCTGCAATTGGGCAGTCCAGGTCAAGGGTCTATATTTCTGGAAAATTCTGGACTTTTCTTCCCTTGATAACTCCTGTAAACCTCTTTACCCACCCAAAGCCTCTGTGACTCGTCTCCCCATCAAATGGATGTCACCTGAGTCCATCAACTTCCGCCGCTTCACGACGGCCAGCGATGTCTGGATGTTCGGTGAGTGGTGACTCCGGAGGGCATGGGAAGGTCTAATAGGATCAGCCCTGTGAGCAGGTGAAGAGGAGGGCGCAGGGACTCTCCTGGGCCCGAGTCCTGCTCACCAGCCACCGAGAAAGCCTTGCGGTGGGGAGGCGAGTGGTGGAGGCCAGGTGACTGGGACCAAGGGCTGCCCTGGACAGTGTGGGTTCATCATCCTGGAAAAGGCTCTATGACCCTCTCTGGGGTAATGTGGGGACACCCTGGATGCCTCTCACAGAACACACAGCCCTGAGATTCCCTGCCAGCTCTCCCACAGCTGACCCCATCAAATCTCATTTTCCAGACAAGGAAATTGAGGCTCAGTCAAGTTAGAGGCTGCACACCTTCCCATGAGAAGGTGCTGGTGGTCAGCCACCTCCTGATCCCATAGTGCCCCAGTAACTCCCTCTAGAGGGGTCACAGGAGGACACGTACACTGCAGATATAGGTCAGTGGTCTCTTGGCTGAACCACCATGCTGGGTGAGGCTCCAAGGGAAAGTGAGTGGAGGCGAGGCATGGGTGCTCTGGCTGTGACCAAGCACTGCTGACCACAGTTGTTCCTGAGTGGGGGGCCGGCCTCTCCCAGTGTGGACTGAGCCTCCCCTCTGCCCCCAGCTGTGTGCATGTGGGAGATCCTGAGCTTCGGGAAGCAACCTTTCTTCTGGCTGGAAAACAAGGATGTCATCAGCGTGCTGGAGAAAGGGGACCGGCTGCCCAAGCCCGACCTCTGTCCACCCGTCCTGTACACTCTCATGACCCGCTGCTGGGACTACGACCCCAGTGACAGGCCCCGCTTCACGGAGCTCGTGTGCAGCCTCAGGTGAGCATGGGGTGGGAGCTGGGGCAGAAGATGGCGTGGCGGCGCCAGAAGGCCACGCTCGGCTCCGCAGCATTAACAACTTCCCATCCAAGTCAGCCCCATGCAACTGGTGTCCTTGTTCCTACCTGGTGGGCAGAAGATCTTGGGTTCACGGTCAGTCACCTACCTGAGGAAGGGAGTACCTTTTGACCTGTATCAAGACTGCAACCCACGGGTCACTTCTCCTTCTAACTGGGGGATCAGGGGGCCTGAAGGTGTGATCCTTCTCAGTGACCAGCAGCTATTATTACCCTAGAGTACTGGGAAGTCGCTGGTGAAAGATGTTGTCCATTTGAGGCGTGCAGGGTCCCCCAGCTTCCTTGACCTTTTTTTTTTTTTTCTTCCTTTAGGGTGGGAAGCAGACTTTTTTCTGTAAAGGACCAGATAATAAATATTCGGGCTTTGCAGTCTCTATAGGTCTCTGTTGAAAACAGCAAGAGTGAATGAATGGGGTAGCTGTGCTCAATAAAACTTAATCTCTGAACACTGACATTTGAATTTCACATAATTTTGGCATGTCATAAAGTATTTCTTCCTTTTGTTTTCCTCAATCCTTCAAAATGTGATAATCATTCTTAATTTGAAGTCATATAAAAATAGGTGGGAGGCTAGCTTGTTGTCCTCCGCCTCAGAGAATCTCCTGTTCAATTAATCTTAAACACTGGACATTACACACTACAGTCAACATGTTGACTTTTTTGAGGGCAAAAAAGTAGCCCCTAGAGACTGCCTGTTGGGAAGGTCCCCAAGGGGGAGGCTGGAAATGCCCAAGTGGGGGACAGCAAGGATGACTCTGCTAATGTTTGTGGGGTGGGGTCCCCAACACAGTCTGCAAAACCTCACTTAAAAGGCCTCTCTGTTCCTGTACATACTTTCGTGGGCTCTCTTGATTAATGCTGTACTCATCTCTATCCTTCATATGGGAGACCTGAGAAGCCAGAGGATGCAGGGAAACTATTTGAAAGATGTAATTTGAAGGAGCGCTGGGTGAGGAAGCATGAGGTCCAATCTGGGGCCTTAAGAACCATGGGGAGCTGTGACTGGTGCCTGGAGTGAGAGTGGTCCCTGTCAAAGACACCAAGCCACTCCCACCATGACGAAGTGAACAGCAGGCTTCCCAGATATAACCAGAAGGATACTCAAAGACCCAAAGACCCAGAAAGCCTGCTTCAGGCCACAGCCTGACAGTCCTTCCTTTAGGGTTAAGAAAGCATTTGATCCTGGGATAGAAAAGACTGTTTTAATATCAAGTTTTGAGAATTGTTCTGTATAATGATAGTTTTAGTATCTTTCGATTGACAAAATGTTATAAGCTATGCCACAATGTCAGGCATACGTATTTGTAAACACAGTACAAAGTAGTATATATTCAATAGCACCTAATACTTGGTACCCATTTGAACATGTGGATTCATGGGCCCCCTGCAGTAATTCCAGAGGTCCCCGGGGTCTATGACTCCCAGGTCGAGAAGCATTGAATTGGATTAGACAGACAAGAAGCACAAGCATATCTGACCTGGGAGTGAGTCCATAGCCCCCACCAGCACACACCAGAATTGTTTAATGACATGTCTAGCAGAGGCCAGAGCCATGAAGTGGACAGGGGCATTGGAAATCTGTATACAGGGCATTGGAGCCAACATCTACAAGATTTGGGGTGGGGGAGGTGGCCCCAAGCTTCTGCTGTCCACTGGGCGGGGTCTGGCTCTCCAAGGATGTCCCACCTTGGACCCATTCTTGTGATCCTTGCAATCCTGGGGTGAGGGTGACCTCTGGCTCCTTATCCCAATCTGCATCAGAGGGGTCTTCTCCAGGCACTCCGGGGCAGATGGAGCAGGAAATTGGACTCAGGGGTCTTTATCCAGGCCTCCTGGCTCCACTTCAGCACAGGAGGGAGCCCTGAGGAACCGCTCACTTTGACCCTGTTTCTCTCCCTATCTGACTCGCCTCCCTGGCAGTGACATTTACCAGATGGAGAAGGACATTGCCATAGAGCAGGAGAGGAACACTCGCTACCGACCCCCCAAAATCTTGGAGCCGACCATCTACCAGGAACCCCCACCCAAGGTGAGCCAAGCCGCAGCCTTGCCAGTCCCATGAGTCACAGCAGAGCCAAGTCCCTGTGTGACCCACTCCCCTCTCCTTGCATAAGCAGGATGCTCCCTACAATCTTCCCTCAGTCCTGCAACCTGGCTCTCCATCGGCCACCATCACCTCAGTGCCCAGCAGGTAGAATCCAAGGTGGTAGGCACCTCTCTGGGAAGCTGAGTCAAGAATCAACCCTCAGTAGTTTCCCTTGGGAGCCTGGGCACTTTCCTTCTAGGAGCTTTCTGGGGATAAACTAGATCCCCCTGAGGACATAGATCTTAGGTCCGGTCTCTATGTCCATGCCCTCCGTGGCAGCCCTGGGCTCAGGAGCCCACCTTCCCATCCTCAGGTACGTGGATCTACAGAAACCATGCCTGTATTAGTGAGCTAGAGCTACCATTACAAAACACACGGAGTGGCTTTAAAACAGACATTTACAGGTCTGCAGGCCAAGAAGTCCAAGATCCAGGCCCCAGCAAATTTGATTTCCAGTAAGGGCCCCTTCCTGCTTTGCAGGCCACCTTCTCACTGTGTCCTTTCCTGGCCACCTGTGGCTTCTGCTTCCATTCTTACGGGGCGCCAACCCAATCATGGAGCCCCACCTTTATGCCCTCATGTAACTCGGATCACCTCAGTTCTCATCTCCCTGAAGCTTCCGTGAGCCCCTGAGCCCTCAGTGACTTCCTGTTTCGCAATGTCTGCTCTTTACTGATTCGGACAGTGACTGACGTGACTTTTCTCTGCAGCCCAGCCGGCCCAAGTACAGGCCCCCTCCTCAAACCAACCTGCTGGCTCCCAAGCTGCAGTTCCAGGTAAACGGGCTGCCAGGGGCTGGGGAGGTCGGGCCGCCTGTCCTAGAGGCGCCTCTTGAAAGTCCGTCCTGCACCTTTGGGGGGGCACACGTCTGCTCAGCTGGTGGAGACGGCCTGGGGTGGCTCTTCTTCGGCACTCAGGGCAGAATGTGAACGCAGATCGAAAGAGAGAAATTCAGTTCTGCCAAGAAGACCTGCCCGTCACCCAGTCATCTGTCTGCAGTGTCTGTCGTTTCACGTGCCTGCAGCTGCCTTCTCACACCTGCAGCTTCCTTGGCCTCCTCTCTGAACAGGAATCCCGAGGAGCTGGGGACCGATGACGTCCCCAGAATGCAGTTGCTCTCTGGGGCTCCCTGCCGAGCCCCTGGCCAGAACCTCGTAGCCAGCAAAGAGAGAGCAGGGCTCACTCTGAGCCTTCTCCACCCATCGCCCAGGACTGCAGGTCCCTGCCCCAGAAGCCCTGCCCTGTGTTCCTCTCTGGTGTCTGGGTAAGAGGAGCCCACCCTCCTCTCTCCTCCTCTCTCCTCCGCTCAAGGCCCCCAGCTCAGAGTCACTGTTCAAAAATGGAGCATTTCAGCCAACAGAGACAATGTCAGTCTATATATGGCTCCCTACAGGAAGATTGCACCCTACAGCCATGTGTATCTTCCCAAGGAAATGCCCATGCCGAATAAGCCCAACTGAGAGTGAACAGATACATCCTCTTCGTGGGAAGAAAGTGCTTGAGTCAGAAGCTGAAAGCAATGTCTTTAAAAAACAAGCATAGCCTGAGAAAAGAAACACTTAAAATCATGATAAGTTTTCTAAATTAAAATAATTATGTGTATATCTACACACACACACATACACACCCCACATGCAAAGTTGATCCTCTAAATCCGTGGGTTCTGCATCTGTGGTTTCAAACAACCAGGGATCAAAAATAGGCAACAAAACAAAACGGTGTTGGTACTGAACATGTACAGAATTTTCTTTGTCACTTTGCCCTAAATAATACCTATTTACACAGCATTTATGTTGCACTAGGCACCCTAAGTAATCTAGAGATGAGTTAAAGTATGCTGGAAGATGGGTCTGTGTGCATAGGCTACATGCAACTCCTACACTGTTTTCTACAAGGGCCTTGAACATCTACTAACTTGGGTATCTACACAAATACCCAAGGACCACTGCCCTTAGGATACTGAGGAACTATGCAAATGCATACTTATCTGTGGGCCAATCAGATCTGTTGATTTGTAACATGACTTTGAAACATAATGCTGGGTCCCAAGGGCAGACTGCTGGTCTCCAAAGGTCCGTGGCCCATGTGGAGAATCATATGTGCAGGTCATCACCAGAGAGGAGCGGTAGACAAATGAGAGGCCGTGTTCCCCCACCATGTCTCTCCAGTACGGCCAACGAAACACCACAACACATTCTTTATTAGCTTCAGGAGAGCAAGTCCATGTCCCCCAATGTGCTCATGCATTGTTCCTTTGTGCTTATGTTTGTAGCAGCTAATTGTCCACCCTCTTGCCTTGTCCCTGTGCCTTGTGCTTCTCGCTTCTCCTGAATAGGTCCCTGAGGGTCTGTGTGCCAGCTCTCCTACGCTCACCAGCCCTATGGAGTATCCATCTCCTGTTAACTCGCTGCACACCCCACCTCTCCACCGGCACAATGTCTTCAAGCGCCACAGCATGCGGGTAAGAGGGCTCTGCATGCTGGGTCCCAGCCTGGACTGAGGAGGTTGATGGAGGGAGGTGGCTGGGGACACTGGGTATCCCATGCCCTCAGCCTCCCAAGGTATCCTCCATGCTTCTATGTGCCAGTCAGGCCACCAAGGGGCTCTGTGATGACACATTTTTGCAAACACATCAGTAGCTGGACTAAGCCAGGCTCTGCTCCATGTGACACCAGCTGGACCAGACCTGCCCTTGTCTCCCTTTCTCAAGCCCCAGGGATAGGGTAGTTTGCAGCAGTGTGGAGGCTCATATGCAGTGCACAGCCAAGCATGGTGGTCCTAGAGAATAAAAGATCCTGGAGCTCCAACCCATCTCCACCTTCCTGCCTGATTGCTTTGGTTGCTAAATCTCTCCTCAGTCAGAGGAAAGCTTTCTGGTGGCTGCTTCTCCTGCTGCTTTTGTAAAAGGTGCTGCTGGATGGGAAGGAACTTAGAGGTCAGTGTGGACACGGGCTCATGAACTGGCTGGAGAGGGGGCTCAGCCAGCTCCCCTGAAGCCCCTTTGTCACCAGTGACTGGTGAGACTCTGAGCGCCCCGTGGACTGGCTGCTGATTGTCAGGTCGAATGCGAAAAAATTATCTTTGATTATAAGCAGATGCCTACTTGCCACTGGCCATCTCCTTTAATTCTAATGGCCTCTTGTGGTCAGTTGCCATGAATGTTTGATACATTGTTTTGTAAATCAAGTTACAAAAACAGACTAAAGTCCTTATTATTTTAGCTTTAACTTTGTATACACGCATGGTATTTCAGGCTCAGGATACATGACTCAAAATTGTTTGGGGGTAAAAAATACATGTTTATCATGATAGATTTGGAAAATGTAGGCAAGCATGTTGATATACTTCTGTGCTGTTGTTCTTAATTTAGTAAAATTTTAAAATGAGAGTGATAATTTAGAATTCCAAGCAGCAAGATCTGTTGTGAAATAAATTTTCCCCAGCCTACCTCATTTTTCTCTCGTACATTAATTTAACCAATTTCTATCTTTGTATATATAACAATACTAAAACTGCAGATTTAAGCATACTATAATTTAGGCAGTGTTCAGTTTCTCTACCCT
This sequence comes from Hystrix cristata, assembly GCA_004026905.1. Lineage (NCBI taxonomy): Eukaryota > Metazoa > Chordata > Mammalia > Rodentia > Hystricidae > Hystrix > Hystrix cristata. Next base: position 201,996 of record PVJO010000427.1, read on the forward strand.
CCTACCCTTAACTCTTTATTCATAATTAATTGAGTCTTAGTGGGCCTTACTTAAAAATGTGCTACTTTAGAAAGAAGCTGTTTTGCACATTTGAAGGGCAGAGTTGCCTTTGTTTAAACCCTGCTTCCTGGTGAGGACTCTGCTCCATTCCATAAAGACAGACTGCAGTGGGAAAAAGGTTTAGAACCTTTTGTGTCAGAGGTTTAGAAATAATTGCCATGAGGAAAATCTGCCTATAAGAACATAATGTGCATTTCTTTGAATAAACAAAAAAGATGAAAAGTATAAACTCCATTTTATAATATAGATCAGAAACACTAAGAAAGTCTTTTCCAGGTAGAAAGCTGAAGAGGTACAATAGACCCCCTGCAAAGCATTTGAAAACATTTAACAAACATTCAGAAATGGAAAAAAAAATATTTTTTCCTCCTGACTGGCTCTATAGGCTGGCTGCTCTGGGAGTCTGTGGGATGCCACAGTACTGGTGGCAGCAGTCTCCCTCTCCAAGAGCTCTCAATTCAATAATAAAATGCAGTAAATAGCATGCAGGCCCGTGAGGGCACTGTCCTGGGTGCTGAACAAGCAAGACTTTTGCTTTCACGGAGCTTCCCTTCAGCCGGAAGGGGCAGGCCAGTTGTACACCTACCTGGAATGTGTGCCAGAAGGCTATGGGGGCCACTGAGTGGGATTTCAGAGAGCAAAGTATCTCCTGCCAGCTGCTTTTTTCCCCCAGCTAGGCCTTGAAGGATGAGGAAAGTTTAGAGAGGATGAAACTGGGATGCAGAGGGTGGAAGAGGCAGAGGCACATCAGTGGAAGGCAAGATATGTGTGATGAAAATCCATAGGGCAAGCGGGGGACCTGTTTGGCTAGAGCAGGGAAGGGTACGTGTTGGGTGGAAATACAGCTGGCAGCATGGGCTGTCATCGGAGTATAGAAGGTGTCACAGCACATGAAGGTCATTTTAAAACCCAAGTACCTGCTTCCTTCTAAGAAATGGAAGTGCCCAAGGCCTGAGAATACTTAGAGTACATTTTGGCGAGACCAGCCTGGAGAGATTCAAGGGTTAAAAAGTTCTCATTTTCTCCATTAGTTTTATCATGAAATTGGAAGACGGTAGAATAAGTCTTCCACTGTGTTTGTTAAAATGTTTGGTAAGATCAGGCCTGGGGCATAAAAATGTGTGGAAGTGGTGGAAACCACCAAGTGCTTACAAAACTAAATAGTAATTCATCCTACCTGTATTTACTCTAATTTTTCTCCATTTATGCATTTTTCTTACACACCTGGAAATTCCTAACTCCATATGTAGGGCTGCAGACACTTAGTTCCTGTTTGTCACTTTGTCAACAGCCTGGGGCAGCCACACTGTTGTTCTAAAGCATTGACATTTAACTGGGAGAATTTTTATAGCCTTAACATTTCCTCATTTTGGAGCAACAGTGTCTTAGTTGATTTTGTGCTGCTATAGCACACTGCCTGAGGCTGGGTACCTCACATAGAAAAGAAGTAGACTTAGCTCGCAGTTTTGGAAATAAAGAGTATGGCCCTTGGCATCCGCTCCGCTGTGGGGAGGGCTTCTGCCCCTTACAGCAAGGTGCGTGGGCTTATGGTGAAACCACACAGGAAAGATCATGTGGTGAGACAGGAAGCAAGATACCAAGGAGAGACCAGGCTCAATCTTTCTCTAGCAATGCCCTCTTGGGAATTAGTCCACTCCTACCAGACCTGGCCCACTCCCATGAGGAACGTTATGTCACCCGTGAGGGTGGAACCCCCCCAGGATCTTGTTACCTTTCCCTAGGGTCTATTCCTTAAAGGCTCCACCAGCTCGGCATTACCATGCTTAGGGACCCAGCTCCCAGCACCAGCCATCTCCAAACCATAGCAACCAGTCTCTGTGAAATAGATCTTACTCTCCTCCATTCAATAATCCCATGATTGCAAACACTTGTACGTTAGGAGATTTGTTATCTTTTTTTAAAAAGGCTTAGCTCAGTTGTTCTCAGCTGAGATGCTTTTGCTTCTGAGGGGACATTTGGCAATGTTTAGAGGCATTTTTGTTACACCTGAGGAGATACTACTGCCATCTAGTGGATGGAGGTCAGCATTGCAGTTAAGCATCCTACAGTGTACAGGAAATCTCACTGAAGTAAAGAATTATCTGGCCCCCAAACCCTGGCTAAACTTTTATTTATTTAGCCCCAGGAACACTGCATGTTTTACATTTTTTTCCTGGTGCTGGAGATGAAACCCAGGGCCTCATGCATGCTAGACAAGTGCTCAACCACTGAGCTAGATCCCCAGTCTCGTTGTGTATTTTAAGCCCTACGCCCACCATAGTAGTTGCTTAACAGGAAGTTATTGAATAGATTGATGAACAAAAAATATTTCAGCAAGAAACTAACTTGTAGGGAAGTGCTTTTAGAAATTGAGGTTGGTAATTGAAGCTAAACGAGATGTGGGAAAAACATTCCAATGTAACTGTCTTTAAACTGTATTTTAATACTGAATATGTTCTGTAGGGTTCAGTGGGAAAACTCTTTTAAGAGGCTTGGCAGGATAAGGCTTGAAAAACTATAGATAATTTCTAGCATTTCTTCAAGTGACCTCTATGTAAACTGACCACTTCAAAGGAAAGGAACTGTCTTAGTCTGTGTTGTGCATTTGGAACACCATGCTCTCGACTGGGTAATTTACAACAAGTAGAAGTTTATACAGCCTCAGAGGCTGAGAAGTCCAAGATCAAGGGCCACATCCAGTCAGGCCCCTCTTGCTGTCACAGATGGCAGAAAGCATCACTTGGATAAGAGTGAGGGTGGGGAGCAAAGTTACCCTCCCATCAGGAGCCCCCTCTCATTCATTCACAAAGGCACCCTCGTGGCCTAACTGCCCTCAGAGTTCCCACCTGTCTATGGGTGCTCGTTGCATAGAGGATTAAGTTTCCAACACAGGAACTTTGAAGGCCACATTCAAGCCATAGCAGCACCTCCAGGACCTGCTGGCTTTCATGTCATAGGAGGATCCTGTCCCTGGCAAAGGCCACACCTGGGCATTACAGAATCAGGAGGATGCAGGTAACACTCTTCCTCCATTGGTCTTAGAGGCCTACATGAGCCAGTGCAGGAGGGAGGAAAAAGCAAAATAGTGTGGCGAGACTGGGCAAGTGGTTAAGCAAATGAGCCCTGGGAAGATTGAGGGAAAGTAGGCAAACATTTCCGTCTTCTGTGTAGCAGCCAAAACAATGAATAAGCCCAATGCCCCACAGGTGAGCAAAATCAAGGCTCGGGTTTAGTAAAACCAGGGAGAAGAAGCAGTCATCATCTATCTATGCAGCTCTACTTATTTAAATTTCGTTCTTCATCTTATCTCAGTTCGTGTGTTTCTTCTAAGCATTGGTGAAATGGCCCAAGATGTTGTCTTAATGAAGAGGGCATTTTAACAGAAAGCACGATCAGTGGGTGCCCGCTGCTCCCCTCCCCGGGCTCTGCTGCACTGTGCCGTGGAGTGAGAAGCAGCAGTGATGCCCTCCAAGCTTCCAGACCTGCCGCCGGGGTGCTTGGTGGACACGAGCTTACAGAGGGCTGGCTCTGGTTTCTTAGCCGATTGAGTGACAACCACCAGCACAGACGCCACTGAGAAAGTAACAGGGCAATCACAGGAGAATAAAGTGTCGCTGAGACATCAGGGAGGAGTCTGAACATAGTGCACGCTAAACAGCACCATCCGGGCTTTGGCAGCCCGTCCCAACCCAGGCGTGCGCGTGAGGCTGACACCGATGGCAACTGTCTCCACGCTGTCTCCATGTGTCACTGTGGGTCTAGGACAAACAGGCGAGGCTGAGGCTTTGGCTGCCCCGATCATCCCTCCTCCAAGTCTGAGGATGGGGCTCATTGCACCTCTCTCATCTCCTGCTGTCCCCAGGAGGAGGACTTCATCCGACCCAGCAGCCGAGAGGAGGCCCAGCAGCTGTGGGAGGCCGAGAAGGTCAAGATGCGGCAGCTGCTGGACAAGCAGCAGAAGCAGATGGTGGAGGACTACCAGTGGTTGCGACAGGAGGAGAAGTCTTTGGTGAGCGGGCGCGCCGGGTGTCCCTGCCATTGGCCCCCGGGCATCCTCTGCATGCTGGTTTGGGCCAACACTGGCCGTGTGTTCTTGGGGCTTCAGCTCCAAACCGTAAGCCTTTCTTTGGTCTCCTCTGCAGGACCCCATGGTGTACATGAATGATAAATCCCCTTCGGTGAGTCGCTGGGATCACCCACCCTGGGCCCTGGGCCCCCCCCCACCAGGCCCCTGGGCCTGCCCATCTTCTTGGCTGCTGCCCATGTCAGGACGCATCCTGGCCCTTCGTGCTAACACCATGTGACTTTACACCTTGGCCCAGCCTAGAAAGGTGGCCTCTAGTCCCTGTGGCTGTACCTCTAAACACACAGGGGAGCGTGGCATAGAAGAGGGAAGTAGGTGGGCCGCAGAGCCACAGAAGTGACCCTTCTCTTCCCCTCTTCCTTGCAGACCCCAGAGAAGGAAGCTGGCTACAGTGAGTGTTTCTGCCCTTCCCTGGGGGACTGTCTGCCGGCGTCTGTGTGAGCCTGTCCTTGCTTGGTGCCCATGCAGTGTGATTCAGTTTTAGGAACCTTTCACCTTGTTTTAATTCTGAGCAAGCAGAGAGGCTGGCTGGAGGTGGAGAGCCCTCTGCTCCCTCCCTGTGTGGAATCCGCCCTTCACGTCCCTCAGTTGCCAGACCCTCAAGCCTCCTCTCCATCCTGCTCCTGCCTGCGTCCATGTGGGGAGTTGGTGATGCTGTCCTCCTTTCTGTCTCCCCCTCCACCTGTCTGTCGGAGGCTCCCGAGGGAAGGCTAAGTAGCTCCACCTGCCTCTCCCAGTTCGTCCTCATCCTCTGGAAGTGACAAAGCCCTCCGGGTGTGTCCAGAAGCCTGAGCTGAAGGCAGGAGGGAAGGAGGGCTGGGGCTACTGATGATGGTGAGGATGGTAACGACCCAGGTCCATTTCACGTGACTCTCATTTCCTATCATAACATCTCTATGGTCAGGGACGGTTTATCTCCATTTTACAGAGGATGGAGTTGAGCACAGGGCGGCATGGAACTTATCCAGTGTCACAGATGCTAATTAGCAGAGCTCGGATTTGAGCCTGCGCAGCCTGGCTCTAAGGTCCCTTCTTATTTTGCAGATGAAAATTAAGACCCAGGGAGTCTAAGCAAGCTGCCCTGGGTAGCAGAACTCTTTAATGGCAAAGGACAGAGTGCCACAGGGTGCTCCGACTCCCGCCCCTTGCTCACTCCCACAGCCACTCCACAGGCCCGTGTGTGTCTTTGCTTGGTTCTGCTGTGATTCACTTCCTCTGCCCACGAACCTCGCCCACCCACCCGTGAGCCTCGGCAGTACTGGGCAGGTGCTCCACGTCCCCTGCTGCCTGCAGAGCGGGGGACCCTCTCTCCGAGATGGTCGAGGCCGGGGTGCGGCTGTTCCTCGGGGCCTGTGTCAATAGGCGAAAAAGCACAGCAGGACCAGGACACCCCACAGTCACCCCACCTCTGTTGTCACCATGGCTTCTTCTTTCTGTACAACGGACAGTAGTACTTGTGACACAGGAAGGCCAGGGAGACCTGGGTGTTATGTCTCCCTGCTGTCTTCTGGGATCTGGGTCTGATGTGCCCAGGGTCTCCCGGGAGTGGAGGAGAGGGCTCACTTGGTTATCAGCAGGAATGGGGGACGGGCAGGGCGCTGAGAGCCCCACTCACTCCCCGTCCGCCCTTGCAGCGGAGTTCACCGGGCCCCCACAGAAGCCACCGCGGCTGTGCACACAGGTATGTATTGGCTCCACCAAAGCTAGTAATGAGTTGGAGCTGGGGTTGGGGCTCCATAAGACTGATGTCCATGGGCTTCGAAGACTTCAAGACCCTCAGAGATAATTCATTTCACGGTCCTCATTATACACAATGTGATAAAAATATATGATGAATGTACAAGTTTAAATTTGTCACAGTGAAAGACATGTTTCCATGAATCCCCCTCAAAATAATCCCCATCACTTTGAGCACACTGAGCCCATCATTCTTGCCACTTTCTGAAGTGACTCTGGAAGCCCTCTTTTGTATCTTTAGTTGTGCAGCCATGGCTGCCTCAGTGGCCTGAATTGATTCAGAACGTTCTCTCTCATGGTCATTTTGACTTTGGAGAAGCCCCAAAAGTCAAGTGGTGCCAGTCCAGTGAATAAGGTGGAGGAGGACACACCATAATGTTTTTATTTGGAAAAAAATTGCCATAAACATTTGATCAGCAAGGGGTGCTCAACCATGGTAAATGCTTAAATAAAAAAAAGTTATTACAGTAAGAGACACATTGTCATGAATTCACCCCGAAAATGCTCAAAATACCCCCCTGGCTTTGAACACACTTATCCCACCATTGTTGGCAATGTGTTTGTTACTGCAGTAAGTTTTTCTTTAATTTTTATTTTTCCGTGGTTGCAGTGCATAATGATTACATTAATCGTGGAGAGTTGGTGCATGTATACAGCACATCTTAATTCCTTGTAATCAGTTTTTTACATTTAAATATTTACTGTACTTTTTGACCACACCAAGTGTACATGAGGCTCAGAGAGGGGAAGTGCCTTGCCACAGGCCACAGAGCTATTCACGAAAAATCAGTAAAGACCCAGTTTCCCGCTCCCTGACCTGGAAGAAGACTCACTGCTGCAGCTTAGGGGACAGGAGGTGGGTCCCCTTCCCTCGCCCCCACCCAGCCATTCGTTTCCTTCTCTCCTGCAGTCCATCCAGCCCACGGCCAACCTGGACCGGACGGACGACCAGGTGTACTTCAATGTCATGGAGTTGGTGCGGGCCGTGCTGGAGCTCAAGAACGAGCTGAGTCAGCTGCCCCCCGAGGGCTACGTGGTGGTGGTGAAGGTGAGAGCAAGGGCAGGGGGCGCTCAGGGAGCTGGCAGTGAATCCCAGCCCTGGATGGAGGGGGCCGTGCCTCCTCTTTGGCCTGTCTGCTTGGTAGAGTGGTTAAAGGGAATTTAGGCCTGAGCATCCCCAGAGGGCATCTCCCAGCCCAGATGCAGTGAGGCTCTCTTGAAGAGCAAAAAGTAGGCTGGGTGTGTTGGGGCACGCCTGTAATCCCAGCACTCCAGGAGGCTGAGGCAGGAGGATCACAAATTCCAGCCCAGCCTGGAGAATTTAGTGACTTCACAAGACCCTGTCTCAAAATAAATTTTTAAAAACTGAAATCAGTGTGAAAGTCCTGGGTACCCCAGTACACAACCCCCACACACAAAAACAAGAGGTAAATGCTTCCCTGTCCCTTTCTCTACTCAGAACGTGGGGCTGACCCTGCGGAAGCTCATTGGGAGTGTAGATGACCTCTTGCCCTCTCTGCCATCATCTTCAAGGACAGAGGTGAGTGTCCTGGTCCCAGACAGACGGCGCTGCCTCTGTCACTTCTCCCTGTGCCTGAACCTGTCTCTCCCACGGGGACTCCTCAGGCCTCCTGGGTACCCTCCTCTCTGCCTGCTGAGCCCCACCAGGTGGCCTCGGGCCCTGGGCAGCCCCGAGGGCCAACTTCCTGTTGGGTCTCAGATAATCAAGGGGAATTCTTACTAATGGAGAAAGGCACCTTCCCCTCCTGTCAGCCTTTATCTCCACACGTCTGGACTAGTGTGGTAAATGTGTCGCTGCAGCAGCAAATGATCACAAAGTCCCCATGAGACTCTTGGGGCTCTGGTGAGACTGACCCTGGCGACAGGCAGAGTCATGGTCTCTGGAAGTGTTCACATGCCGGTCCCCGGGCCTGTGCTCATGTTACCTCGCACAGCGATAGGGACCTCATAGCGTGATAAAGGATCTTCAGATGGGGAGATTATGCTGGACTGTCTGAGGGGCGCCAGGTAAGAGGGAGGAAGGAGGTCAGAGGCAGAGAGTGAGACTCACAAAGAGAGGCTGAGGTTGGAGCGATGCCACTGCTGTGAGGGGCCTTGGGCCCAGGACGGCACCACCACTCTGGGCTGGGGAAGGCAGGAACAAGTTCTGCCCAGAAAGAAGTGTGGCCTTGTTGACACCTTGCCTTTGTGAGCCTTCTTGTCACAGCCACAAGGAACCACTGGACATTCACAGTTGTCCATCTGGAAGTCAGTTGTCAACCTCCTCTCCCACAGGGCCCTTCGGTCCACTGCCTTGTGGCTGTCAGCCACGTGGCACATCCTGTAACTGTCGCCACTGTCTGCGGCTGCTCCAGGCAGGCCAGGGCAAGCATGTCTAGGACATTCCCGGGCCTCCCTCTGGGTGGCAGCAGCAACCCACAGAGAGCTCAGTTAGGCAGGTACCACTATCTCAAAGGACTGAGATGTCCCTGGACCTGACCGGCTTCCAGTCGAGTCTCCTGGTTCAGGTCTGATGGTAGAGCACCACATCCTTGGGATGCCCCTTCACTCATTCATCTCCTCTGACAAATACTCCTGAGCTCTGTGCTCAAGGTGTGACATGCACTGGGAACGGAGTGGTGAGAAGAAATGTATCTCTGATCTCTTGGCTTGACAATAGACAGCTAAAACATGGGTTAATGCACTTGACCGCTCTCCTGGCCATCTCCTGAGCATCAGCCAACATTTGAATCTTGCCATGAAGGGGGTTCTGTCGGGCTGGGTCAGGATGGGTCAGCTAGGGTCTGGGGTGCCTGCCGTGTCCATCTTCGTGGATTCAGCTCCATCCTCCCTGGAAGGCTAAATTTGGGCCAGGCCTGGATCCGGTTCCTCCCCGCAGAATTCAACTGCCTTGGTCAACACCCTTCCTCTCCCTCCATGGGCTCTTCTATCTGCAGATTGAGGGGACCCAGAAACTGCTCAACAAGGACCTGGCAGAGCTCATCAACAAGATGCGGCTGGCGCAGCAGAACGCAGTGACTTCCCTGAGCGAGGAGTGCAAGCGGCAGATGCTCACGGCCTCCCACACCCTGGCTGTGGACGCCAAGAACCTGCTGGACGCTGTGGACCAGGCCAAGGTTCTGGCCAATCTAGCGCACCCACCAGCAGAGTGACCGAGGATGGGGAGCACCCGCCCGCACCTCTGCCCCCACCTGTCCTGCACCTCCCTGCCTTGCCTCCGGTCATGTGGTCTTCTTGGGGATGACGGAGGGGAGTCCTTTCCCCACTCTGCACGACCCCTCCCCACCTTGCCCCAGACTGCGCTGCCAGGCTGCAGCTGGACAGAGGGACTCTGGGTATGGACAGGGGGCGGTGACTCGTGGTTCAGAGGGGTACTGTGGCCATCGGCCATTCCCTCCTGCCCCAGCCTGGGTGCTGGGGCTCCCTGAGGTCATAGCGATGCGCCTCACAGCCAAGATGGCTTCATGCATGGACAAGTAGGCCCATTTGGGAGCCAACTATCCCTTCTCCTTCCTCTTCAGCCCTCGAGGGTCCCCAGATGCACAGAGGGGCCAGGAAGGGGCTTTATTTGGGGATCAGGAGGCTGGTGAATGAGGGACAGGCCTGGCTTTCTTGTACAGTGTATATTGGAATTTATTTAATATGAGTTTGGTCTGGACTGACAGCTGTCTGGAAGGGGAAAGCTAGGACACAGTCCAGGAGCAAGTGAATTAGGGACCAGGGCACAGGATGCTGTTTTATCGAAGCAAGCATCAGGGGAAGAAGCAGAGAAACAGAAGCTAAAACAGGACTCTGGACCACAATCTGCTTTCTTTCTGCCCTCTTCTCTCTTCTTCCTTCACTTCTCCCTTGTCCCCTCCCCCTCTTTCTTACTCCTTCTTTTCTCTCCCTCTTTCTCACCTGCTTCTTTCTTTTCTCACGTGTTTGTGTAGAACATTCTTTTACCTTCTTTCTATTTGACTTGTGGTTGAATTAAAATTGTACCATTTGCTTTGTGGTTTGTTGGTGTTGTTTGTTTGATCTGCTGACCTTGAACCACAGCCCTGGGAGAAATCGATTGTATTTGTCTCGGGTGCAGATCAAGGGACCATTGACCTGGGCCTTGGCCGAGGAGAATGTACAGTGACACTTGGTAGTGGGGTCACATGCGCTCCAGCCCTTTGTCCCCATATGGGCAGTGGAGTCACCTGACCCAAGGGGGGCTCCCAAGAATGGACTCATGGCAGTCCCCTTCAGGTGTCGTTCCTCTCCTGGCTCCGGAGGGTCCTGGGTTATGCTAGTGCCACTGAAGTGTGGGTGGCAAGAAAGAGCCATACCACTGACCGACCAGCAGACTCGGCTTTATTTAATTGCTTTATTCACATGCAAGATAGCTAGAGACAGGAACAACATGGCAAGCATCTCTTGACCGGGAGATCACCCCTGGGGCTTGGACCAAGCAGAGAGACAGCAAGGACCGAGTAGGCTGGGGGCTGCATTCACGGAGCGGGGAGGACCCCAGGCCAGAAAGGAAGAGAGAACTGAGGAGGGGGCTGGGCCAGGGTCTTGAGTAGACAGTTTCCCCTGGGCCTGCCAGGGAGCGGCATGTAGGGGTTCAGAAGGAGGGGACCCCGAGATTGAGGAGAAACAGAAATCTCCCCTACTCCTCCTCCTTCCTGGGGCCCTGCACTGTTTGGAGAGTTCAGTGCACACCTCTGTTAGCTGCTGAGGTCTGGGCTCCTGACCAGACAGCATGGACCGTTCCCTGCCATGGTACAAGAGCAAGCCACACAGACGGCTGGACGGCGGGCCGTCGGACCTGGAAGGGAAAGCTGGGAGGGAGCCTTCCTGAGGCCTCAGCTTGCTGCCCCACCTGGTGGGCCACACGTCCCAAGGGCCGATCCCACACACCTGGCACTGTGCTAGGTGCTAGAGAAGGGAGACAAAGAAAAAGCATCGTCGCTGCCCTGGCGGAGTTCATACTGAAAGAGCCTGAAGCAAAACAGAACAGGGGGAACCAGGCCCCGCGGAAGGATGGAGGGGCTGCCCAACAAGCTGTGGGAGGGCTGTTTTGTTTTGTTTTGTGTGGTTCTTAGGGATTGAGCCCAGGGAACACTGAGTACATCCCCAACTCTTTTTAAATTTTATTAATCTGGGGACAAGTGCCCCAGCTGAGCTTGAACTTTCTGTCTCCTGCCTCAGCCTTCCAGAGTGCTGGGATTACAGGCTTTGAGTTTGAGCCTGGTGGAGAATGACGCAGGTTGGATCACCTTTCCTTTTGTCCACTGCATGGTTCTGTGCAAGGGCACCCCACAGGCAGTGGTTCAGCTCAGTCTGCTGGTGGCGCCACTCTGCAGCAAGGAAAGAAGAGGCACAATGCAGAGGCGCTTCTGGTGGGGCGCAGGGCCTTGCTACCTACAGGCAGCCATCTGCCCGTCTCTGTTCCCCCAGACACTGTGGGTTCCTTCTAGCACCCGCAATGTTGTTTCCAGTCTTTCCACCTCAAGCTTCCCCGGCTTTTCCTTGTGTGCCCTCCTGGGTGCTGCATTGTCTCTCTTTGTCCTAGTCCCAGCCTGCCATCCTCCTGCGTGACCTCTGTCACTTAGGGTCCACCCTGCTCCTCTGAGAGCCTCTTCTGCCTCACATCGTCACCACTGCATCCCAGCCTTCTGCAGAGCAAATCCTTCATCTTTTCCAGTCTCGCGGCCTCCGAAGCAGGGCTCTACATCCAGCGGATCACAGCACTCCGCATAGTAATGTCAAGACAAACTGTCCAGGAAGGCTGCGATGTCTGGGCCACTTTAGAATCTCCACAGTGGCATCCCAGGCAGAAGGCCTTGGCCGCAAAGGGTACCTTAGAGGCAGCTGCAGTTAAAGATGTCAGAAGATGGTGGGCAGGGCTACCTTGGAGCCAACATGAGGGACAGGAAGTCAGATCATTCCAGCCAGGAATGGAGGAAGAAAGAGCCCGACGGTTCCCAGGAAGCAGACAATGATGAACAGCCAGAGGAATATCCTGTCAATGACCATGGCGACATACTTCCAGTCTTCCTTCACCTGCAGGCACAAAGGGGCTCACAGTGATGGAAGCCAGGCCTAGGAAGGGGAAGTGTCCTTCCCAAGCATAGCCCCGGCGGGGAAGACCACAGGGGGAGCAGCAATGGACCCAGAGACCTGGGAGGCCAACGTCAGCGCAGGAACAGAAGTGTGGGTGCGTGGGGCCAGGGTTAGCTCTAGGAGGGTCCCGCCCTATCCCACCCCACCCTCTACAGGCCCCAGCGCTGTCCATATGCTCTCGGGTTCTGGGTAAAGAAGGCTACAGGGACACAAGGATGTACTAGAGCCGCCCAGGCCACAGACTCCCAGGATGCTGATTTACATGCTACGCTCATGGCTTAGTGGAGCTTGGGCTCACAGCCCAAGCCAGGGGGTCTGGACTCCTAGCTGCTCCCAAATGAATGATTAATGTTCTTATCTACCCCACAAGGACAGGCAGCAATCACCTGGGGCCCTTCCTCCTTCCATCAATTGCTAAGATGAATTCCAGTGCTGAACGTGGAGTACACGCAGCAGGCCCCGGGAGGGGATCCCGGCCTCCCCCAGCCAAGAATCTGCAGCGCGTTCGGGGGCGAAATGTCCAGTCCCTGATGAGGGACTCCAGCATGAGGAGGAAGGTGGGGGTCCCAGGCCGACATACTCGGTCCCTCCTGCTCTACCCTGGCACCTCCCCGCCCACCCCCACCAGCAGGCAATGGTGAGAAAAGGCTTTTCCTGCTCTCTGTCTCCCAGGTAGGCTGGGGAGAGGGCAATTTCTTTAGTGCATGTGTGTGTGTGTATGTGTGTGTGTGCGTGTGTGTGTGTGTGTGCATGCATGCATGTGCAGTACTGGGGACTGAACCCAGGACCTTCATACTGAGCTACGTCCCCAGCCCCTTTCATTTTGACCCAGGGCCTTGCTAAAGTACCCATGTGGAAATCGGATTTTCAGTTATGCTGCCTCAGCCTCCCAGAGTGCTGGGATCACAGGCTTGAGCAAGAGAGGGCACTCTTGACCCTCATAAGTGTCCCAAGAGCTGCCAGCTAGATGCTCTCTCTCGCAATTGATTCCAGACTCCTGGGGACCAGTCCTCGGGGGAGGGGACTGGGTTGGCCTCAAGATAAAATAATCCCCTGTTAAGCTGGTGGGGCCCCCACCCAGCCCACACGCACCGAAGAGTCGGCATCCTCGGATCGCAGGTGTGCAGCAATATAGTGCACACCTTGCAGGGCCTTCTGCATGCGTGGAGATAGCAAGACCTCACGCTCCTGAGACACAGCCTCCGTCTTGGGGCCCGAGGCTGACGGGCACAGGCTGCTGCGGCTGTAGAAAGTTCCCAGGGAGGGGATTGGGTGGCTCGTGCACACCCACCCTTCCTCCTCCTCTTCCTCCTCCTCCTCCTCCTCCTCCTCCTCCTCCTCCGGCTCCTGGGCGTCCACATTGGTCTCCAGCCAGTGATAAGAGGGTCTGAGCTTCAAGCCCGTGGGCTGGTAGCGCTCCAGAGGCGGCGCCGGGGGTCGATCCATGAGCAGCCAGCGGGGCACACAGCCCAGCAGGACCAGCCGCACCCAGCGGGGCATGGTGTGTGTGCCGGGCGAGCGGTGGTGCACGTTGAGCACGAAGACTGTGATGACGATGGACAGCGTGACAAAGATCATGGTGAAGAGCAGGTACTCGCCGATGAGCGGGATGACCAGCGAGGTGGATGGGATGATCTCGGTGATGAGCAGCAGGAAGACAGTGAGTGACAGCAGCACGGAGATGCACAGTGTGATCTTCTCGCCGCAGTCGGAGGGCAGGTAGAAGACAAGCACGGTGAGGCAGGAGATAAGCAGGCAGGGGATGATGAGGTTGATGGTGTAGAAGAGCGGCAGGCGCCGGATGACGAAGTAGTAGGTGACATCGGGGTAGATCTCGGTGCAGCAGTCGTACTTCTTGCTGTTGTAGGTGCCCGTGGCATTGACGATGGCCCACTCGCCGCTCTCCCAGTAGTCCTTCAGGTCCACTGTCTGCTCCATCTGCTCCAGGTCGATCTTGGCCTTGTCGTAGGTCCAGGAGCCAAACTTCATCTTGCAGTTCTGCTGGTCGAAGGGGAAGAAGGTGACGTCGATGCTGCAGGAGCTCTTGTAGATGGCCGGGGGCACCCAGTGCACGGTGCCGGTGGAGAAGAGGTGGGCCTTGGTCATGTGGGTCACCGCAAACTCACCGTCTGCACTGGGGAGAGCAGACAGGCTGGGGGGAGCTGCACAGCCACCAGGCCAGAGGGCTGGCAGCAGGGCAACCCCAGAGCACAGAGTGCATTCTGCGCAAGGGTGTGACTCTTTCCCAGCAGACACACATACCTGAGTGTCTTTTCAAATAATGTTTTCATTGCAAAAGTAGGAAATTTGAAAAAGACTGGGAAGTACACAGAATTTAAAAAATAACCACTATTAACAGTTTAATGTTTATATATCATCATAGGTGATGTGACTGAAAAATATGGTGGGTGTAAAAAAATCATCACAGTGAAAGACACGTTGCTATTAATTTCCCTCAAAATTTTATCTGTTACTTCAAACGCATTTATCCCATCGTTTGTGCCACTTTCTGAAGCAGTTCTGGAAGTCCTCTTTTGTGAATATCTTTAATTGCACTGTCAAGGCTGCCTCGATGTCCTGAATTGAATCAAAACATTTATAGTTCATGGTCACTTTGACTTTGGGGAAGAGCCAGAACCAGCATGTGGCCCTATTCAGTGAATAAAATGGATGAGGGCACCTGTAATGTTTTTAGAAGCTGCCGTCCCATTGGATGACACTCGGCAGCAGCACTCACTGCATTTTGGATCACACTTCTGAAGACACTCATGAAAGAGGACTCCCAGAACTGCTTCAGAAAGTGGCAAGAAGACAAGATAAGCGTGTTTGAAGTGAAAGAGAGTATTTTGAGGGGGATTCATGGCAATGTATCTTTTGCTGAAATAGACTTTAAAAAAATTTTAAACATCCACTGTTTTGATCATGTTTGACTGTCATGTAGATCATTTTCATAATAGTTTTACATATCTGAAATCATGGGCTGTATGTAGTTTTATTGCTTGTTTTTATTCGTTTCATATTTTAGAGTGATTATTTCTCATTTTTAGAGTGATGGTACTTCCCCTCCTAACAGACGATGAGTCAGCCCTCAGGAGGAGGATGGTCTCAATTTTTCCACCCGGATCTTTTGGTCTTTGCTCAGGGACCTAGCACCTTGGCTGGTGAAGGTACTTCCCAGAGTCCTTGCATTTAGTATGCATTTCTAGCAGCCTCACTCCCTAGGGCCTGAGGAGCGTGAGACACATCTCAGTCATCCCCAAGGCTGCCATTTGATCAAGGCCTTGACCAGGGTAGGATCTCGTTGGTAGATAGGAGGACAGTGTGGCAGCAGAGAGTCTCACAGGAACAAGAGCCAGGGTAACACTCAACAGGGTGTCCTGGGCCCGGAGAGACTGGGTGTAAATGGGAGACAGTGGAGATGAGGTTGGGGGCATCAAGGTACTGGGCACTCAGTGACCCACCTGGACTCTGAGGACACCGGAAAGATGGTGACAGGAAGCCGAGTCCCTGACTCCCCCTGGGCAGTAGCACAGTAGGGTCAATGCCCTGGTTTAGCACCATCCCTTCCCCTCCAGTTCCAATGGGCAACTCTAAAGCCCAGGAATCAGAAAACAAAGGAGTGCAGAGACATTTTCTCCTTCAGTAGTTTCAGGGTAGAAATACAGGCAGGTTGGAGACAGGGACTTTGAAAGAGAACCACTCAAAAGTTTAAATTGAGCTGGGTGTGGTGGTAATCCAGGAGCTGGGATTACACCTGTAATCCCAGCACTCAGGGAGTCTGAGGCAGGAGGATCACAAGTACAAGCCCAACCAGGAAAACTTAGGGACTGTGCGAAAGCCCATCTCAAAATTAAAAGGGGCTAGAGGTGTCGCTCGGTGTGAAGGCTCTTGATTCAATTCAATACCCACTATAGAAAAAAAAAAAAAAAAAGCTCAAAATTTTCAATCAGACATTTTTGTCATTTCAAATAATCACCACTAGATGGCCACAAACTCCCATTTAGGAGAAGGAAGAACAACCTCATTGAGTATTGGAGCCCGCGGGGACTCTAAAAGTCTGCAAGTGTTTGGGGTGGACTTCTGTCCTATCTTTCAGAAGAACTTCTTGTGAAAATCAAGTAACCCAAAGTAACCCAAAGCCTAATTGTCAATCCTGAAACTCCCAAGTCATACCGAGGCCAGGACTCAGCTCCCGACCTCTGCCAGACACGCAGGATCTTGGCACCAGCTCCTGGGCACAGAGGCGGCCTGGGGATTTGAGCTCTGTGGCGGCACCGAACGCCACGTGGCGCCTGCTGGACACGTGGGCCCTGTGATGGGTGTTTCCAGAGGCGGCCTGGGGAAGGGTGCAGGCTCTCACCAGGGCTGCACGGGGTGAGGAATCCTTGCTGTTTCCCTACGAACTATCTGGATCCACACGATCAGGCAGTGGGCCCTCCTCACCTTTAGTTATCATTTTAAAGCGGTATTTCCTAGGTCGGGATGGTGGATTGGGAAACGCTGGCCTAGCGGGTGGCTTGTGGGACTCTAACAACAATTAAAACTCTGTTGTGCTGTGCTGTCTTCCCGCAGCCTGGGGGTGGGGACGCTCAGCAGACACATAATGTTCCCCCAAATCGCGTGACTGCAGCGCTGTTTGTACCTATTCACCCCACAAGGAAGCAGTGGTCTCCCAGCTTTAGAAAAAAAATTTTAACTTGACTTCTCAGTGAAAAATTACCTGATACCAAATACACATTAATGAAAGTATAGATTTCCATTTCATCTATCAAAACATATTTCAGTTAATTCGCTAACTTTTGCCCCTGCATCTTTAGACTCCCCCTGCCTTCTGTGAGACTCCAGTTTCTGTGGTCAGATGGGTCCTTTTGATCATGCGTATGAGGCAGCTGTGAATGACACAACAAAGCACAAATCCCTCCAACTGAGTTTGTCCCCTTCGAGGTCGCTGCCCTAAGTTGCCACTTACAGGCTCCAACAACAGTGCCATCCTTCACAAGGCCACCTTGTGTGTTTGTGGGGAGCCTGCGCGCTGTGTTTCTCCAGGGCAGCTCAGAACTGGCAGATCTGCCCGCTATCACACACACGCAGTAGCTGCCCAGTAACCGGGTGGGGGGTGGGTACAGGAGCAAAAAGTGAAGGGTATGCAATAAAGGAACGCGCTAAGCAGGTAGAAGGGAGGCGGGGGGACCCTCCCAAGTCCCTGCCTGGGACTTCCCCCTTGGGTTCCCCCCAGGACTCCTACTTGTTGTAGAGGACAATGTCAGGGATCCAGATCATCTCAGAAGGGACCCGGAGGGAAGTGATGTTGCCAAAATCGGCTGGGTCCCAGCGCAGCTTGTAGTCATCCCATTCCTGCGGGGGGAGGGAGGGATGTCTCATCACCTCACCACACTGCCAGGGCGGGGGCCCGGGGCTCCACCCCGACGTCCACCAACAAGTCCAAGTGAGTCCATTTTCTCCCCTCCCCCAAGTCAGGTTCTTATTCTCTCCCCAGTCTATCTGTCAAGTTCTCAGGTTAAGCCACCAATTGTTTGGCACCTATGAGAATCGCGGCCTTTGGCAGTAGATTGTATCATCCCTATTTTACAGATGAGGAAAGTGAGACTCCCAGAAGCTGCAGAGTTAGCCCAACATCTGGGGTTGTCAGAGGCAGCCACAGACCGGCTGGCTCCTACTGCAACGCCCTTTCCCTGCCATCCCCCTGATCAGGCCACGCAGACCTCGGTTCTTGTCCTGCCTGCTCTGCCACACTGCATGACTGTGTGGCTTTCCAAGTCCCTTCCCTGCTTTAACCTGCAGCTGGCACATCTGTAAAAGTGAACCTGGGAGCCCTCTAGCTCCAGGGTGAATGAGGTCGAAGAGATCTCGCCAAACCCTCTTAATTTGATTCAGACCTGAGTCCCTGGCACAAGCCTGCTACCATTCAGGGGCCAGTGAGGCAGGCAGAGAAACAGGGCACAGGTCCTGGTCCTGAGGTTTTCTGCAGTCACCTCTGCGTGGGAACAGGCGGTAGCAGTGGGCAGGGGGAGGGGCCATGCACGGAGCCAGCTTTTCTTTCTTGTACTCTCCCACCACCTCAGTTCCTTGGGAGTGGGTGGGCAGAGCGTGATGGCCAGGGAAGGGCTCTAAAAGGGCCTGGTCCCTGAGTCTGTCCCGGATGTGGCACGTCAAAGAGGGCCACACATTTGATGGCTTCCCTTCCACTGCGAGATGGGATCTATGCCCCTCTCCTGGATCCACCTGGATCCCTTTGGATCGACGGAATACAACATGATCAATGCTGGGCCAGTGTCCAGACAGGAGACCGACCTTCCTGTCTCTTGGACTATCACTCTGGGAGCCTTGAGCCCTCAGGTCAGACTCCAACTCCTCTGTTGGAGAGACTCCAGAGAATAACCTCGGGAGCGCCTGGCAGGGAAGGAGCCCAGCCTGACCCAGGAGCCTTCCGGAGCCAGGAGACACACACACGAAGGAAGCCGTCTTCGACTCTCTGGAACAGATCTAACCACTACCCAGATGCCAAGTACCCCAGCTGTGATCACGCAAAGCAGAGGAAGCTATCGGAACTCCTGGCCAGAAGCCCCTGAGACATGGTAAGCCGGTTGTCACTCTAAGGCCCCGAGCTTTGGGGTCTTTGTCAGGCAGCAGAGACACGGAACATTCGGTGTTCTCTGGGTCTCAGAGTAGGCCACACCCAAGCCCTCCCTGTTTTCCCCCAGCTGTCAAGTGGGCAGAATGCACCCTCCGGTGGAGCACTGTGGACAGTGCCATGAGCACTGGGCGCCCTCAGGGGCTGCTATTTGGGACTGTGAATTGAATGTCTGACTCTCCGTGGACCCTGGCTAGCGGGGGTCCCAGGGGCTGTGGTCAGAGGGCTCCTCCCTCCTTCGGGGCAGCCTTCACCTGCTTTAGCCAGACGTTGGTGGTCATCATCTGGTTCTTCTCATCCTGGCCGGCGGTGGAGAGAGAGAAAGAGCAATTAGAGAGGCAAACCAGCCGGGGAGACAGGACCCCCAGGGAGGGCCGCCTCTGCTGACGCTGCCTCCCGCCCTCTGGGCCATGCAGGAAAACCTCCTGGGCCAGGAGGATGAGCGCAGGAGGAGGGCCGAGCACTGTGCTGTGACTGCGGTGGGCCGGGAGGGACCTGGATGGAGAAGGGACCGGGTGGCCCGGGGCTGACTGCGGGCGCACCACACGGAAGGGCGGCGCACCACATCAATGAGCTGGGCAATGGACAGTCCGAAGCGCACTATCACCACATCCGAGGTGTTGGGCACCGGCCGCGCCCAGCGGTTGTAGCCCCCAAAGAGGTGTTTGAAGAGGCGATCCTCGGCCTGGGTGTGGGGGCCTCGCTGTGCCAGTGCTGTGGGATGGAGAGAGAAGAGGAAGGGTCCCCAGGAGGCTGAGGAAGTGGGCATGTGGCTTCCTGTCCACCTTCCCTCAGGACAAAGGCATCAAAGTCACTGAGCCTTAGTTTGCCCATCTGACAAATGGGGTTGCAAATCCAGCCCTACTTCCGACCCTGTGGAAGCTTCAATGCGATGATGGTGTCTGTCAGAGGCCCTGCCATCCGCACTCACTAATGGCAGCTCTTCTGTGAGATTGGACAGGAGATGGGGGGGTGGGAGGATGCAGCGGGGGGGGGGCCAACCAAGGAGCTCCAAAGAGCACAGGAACACGGGAGAGCGGCCTGGTCCTCGTGGGGTGAGCTGCAGGGAGGGGCTTCACCCACTGTGATGGGTCTGGCCAGCAGGGGGCAGCTACTGTCCCCACCCAAGTGGCAGAGGAACCACCAAAGCCAGCCAGGAAGCCCTCTGACACTCAGCTCATCACCCCGAGTTTGTCCTCACCCCCTGGGACTTGCCGCTTCTTGTCAGCTAGGTGGAGCACTGCAAAACCGTGTGCTGGGAAGCTTGTCACTGGGTTCTGCGGACAGCGCCCCCACTCCATGGCGCTGCCGCCCGAGCAGGCGGAAAATTCTGGCTCCCAAATCCAGAAAACCACAGGCCATCTGGGACAATAATCGCCATGTGGGTGTCCTGAGCGCCCCCCAGAGCCCAGGTGCTAGTCAAAAGTCGTTCAGTCCCCAGAATAGCCCTGGGAGGTCCACAGAACTATTTGTGCTTTGCAGAGGAAGAACGCTGAGGCTTGGGACATGCAAGGTGACACAGCTGCTGACGCCAGAGCTGTGACAGCCCCTCCAGCTTCTCCCGGGAGCCCATCGCCTGGCTGATGACCTCTGAAGACCCCTGCAGCCTCAACCATTGCAGTGAGTGGCCTGAGGGAGGCTCCTCAGCACAACCAGGGGCTGGCAGGCGTGACAAAGTCCTGGTGATGACACCTACTCACCTGCTGGCATCAGAAGGAGCCACCACAGTCTGAGTTTGGCCAAGGGCGGGAGTGCAGGACGGGAGGGGCCCATGGCTTCCCCAGACATCCGAAGCAGGGCAGCCCCAGGCTTGCTGTGGGATGAACCTTGATGCTTCCAACCAAGCCTCAGGGTGCTGACGCGACAGGGCTGCTGGAAAGAGGAGGCAGTGAGGTCCTCACACCTCTGGCCTCAGTGTCTCATCTGCACAATGGGGAGAATCACGATGCACAAGGTGGTCAACAGAAGGATACAGGTTCAACTCACAATAACCAAAGGCGGAAAGCACCCAAACCCCCACCAGCTGATGGACAGATGAACACACACAGCTATCCACATGGCAGAACAGAACACGGTCCACACAGAGGAACGTGTCTTGGCCATCAAAAGGAAAGCAAGACCAACCTGTGCTTCTGCACCAATTCACCCTGAAGACATTACACAAAGAAGCCAGCGCAAGAAGCCACTTCTCATGAGTCTATTTCTATGAGTGTTCAGAGAAGGTAAATCTATAGGGACAGAAGCAGATTGGCGAGAGGGAGGGAGGAGCAGGGAGCAACTGCTTCATGACTGCTGGCTCTCCTCTTGGGGTACTAGAGAGGTTCTGCGATGACATAGGATGTTTGTAGAACCCTGTAAATATTCTAAAATGCATCGAATTGTACTTTTTTGGGTTTAGGGGATTGAAACCAGGGCCTTTACACTCAGCTACATCAGCATCCCCAGCCCAGCCCCACCCCCATTTTTTATTGTTTAATTTGAGACAAGATCTCACTAAGTCACCCAAGTTGGGCTCAAACTTGTGATCTTCCTGCCTCAGCCTCCCAGAGTGCAGGAATTATTGGCCTGCACCACCATGCCTGGCTTCCAAATTGTATGTTTTTTACAGGGTGAATGTTATGGTATGTGAATTGTATTTCTCAAAGCTGTTATTTAAAAAATGAACACCTTCTGGGTTAGTAAGAGGTAGCCCACCCTCCTCAGCGGGTTGATGAGGGGTGAAGGCACAAGAGAACCCAGGAAGCTGATGCAGGAAGGGTCCTGGCATGAGACAGACACGGACATCAAGAGGGTAAACAGTTAAATGTCTCTAGCAGGGAGAGTTGGGGAGAGCAGAATTTTTAAATTGATGTATTAGTTTATCTATTATATGGTTTAAAATGTGTCAGTAAAATAACACCAAGCACTGCCTTTAAAAGTTTACACATTTTCCAGGTGTGATGGCGCACGCCTGTAGTCCCAGCACTCCGGAGGCTGAGGCAGGAGGATTGCTGAGAGTTCAAGGCCAGCCTGAACTACAAAGTGAGACCCCCGTCTCAAAACAAAAAAGAAAAAGAAAAACCAAAGCTGTCTTCCTTGGGAGAACAGGATGTCTTCTGTTCAGGTGCACTTTGTATACAGGGCCCACAGGCAGGCCTTGACTCCAGGTACCGACCACAGGTCCAGAATTTCCTTTTGGGATGACGAGAATGTTCTAGAACTGGGTAGTGGTGACCATTACACAATGTTGTGAATGCACTAGTTAGATGCCATTAACGGTAAATTGTATGTATATTTTAACTACAACTTCTAAAACAAGAATATGGGTAAGAGAGTGCTTTAAAAATGGAAGCTGTCTAGGAATCCCACTACTTGGGGAGGCTGAGGCAGGAGGATCATGAATTCAAGTCCAGCATGGGCAACTTAGTGATTTAGCAAGACACTGTCTCAAAATGTAAATAAATAATTAAATGGCTAGGGATGCAGCTCAGTGGGAAGGCCCTGGATCCCAGTACTGGAAAAAGAAAATCGCATCTATGAAAGAATCAGAATTATTGTTAATGGAGCCATGAAGCCAGTTCTGTCCGGTCATTCTCGCCCCCACCCTGTCCCAACCTCTCAGCAGTGCGTCCAGACATCCCCAAGGAGCCCTCTGTGTCTCCCCACCCCATCACGCCACTCAGCTCTGCCTCCTAGTGGGAGAGGCAAGTGAGGCTCTGAGTCCCTACCAAGTCTCTTGGCCCTTCTGGGATTTCATCTCATCTGAGAGATGGAGTCATGCCTGGCCCTGCCTGCTA
Source organism: Hystrix cristata (assembly GCA_004026905.1). Classification (NCBI taxonomy): domain Eukaryota; kingdom Metazoa; phylum Chordata; class Mammalia; order Rodentia; family Hystricidae; genus Hystrix; species Hystrix cristata. Next base: position 224,422 of record PVJO010000427.1, read on the forward strand.
GCCAGGACGGGCACAGGGGACATGGGGGTCGTTCCTCCCCTGCAGGCTTGTGCACACTGAAGAGGGCTGGACTGGGGACCGGGCTGCTGCTGTGGCTGTCACCTCACTGTGACCCAGTGGCACCTTACAGTGAGGATTTGTGCCACCTGGGGGAAGGGGTTTGGGCAGCGTTTATCCTCGCAGGCCGTTCCACAGTGAGGTGGGGGAAACACCCTCCACACCAATTTTCCCAGAGGGTTTCAATTCAAAGACTCATCCAAAATCGAGATTTACATCTACCCCTGTTCCCTTGGGAGAATATTGCCCCCGACTGCCAGCCCCCTTGCCCTGGTGCCATACAACACCCCATCCTGCCCCAGGTTTCCCCACTTTGTCCCAGCTCTCTGAGAGGTGCCCAGTTCCTTCCCGGCCCCAAAACATCTCAGGCAGCAAGCGGACAAGGCCCGTGGTGCCCAGCAGCTGCTGGTTAAGGCTCTCCCGGAACGGCCCCCACAGGGGAGGGATGGAGGGACCGGGGAGGGGGAGCTGCAGTGCTCAGCCCCCTGGGGCTGCTGCTGTCTACACACCAGGCAACGGGACCCTCACAGGAGGGCGCTTTACCTGTGTGTACAGTAACGTCCCCTGCAAACCAAGCATACCTGGCCTGGCCTCAGCAGCTCCTGTGGGCCTGGTCAGCTGAAGCATCTGGGTCCGGAGTCTCTGGCCCCAAGTGGCTCTTCCAAGCTCCTCTGCAAAGGAACAGCACAGCCAGCTTCCTCTAGGGAGACCTGTCATTGCCATCTTTTTTTTTTTTTTTTTTTTTTTTTTTTTTTTTTTGGTGCTGGGGCTCGAACTCAGGGCTTGTGCTTGCGAGGCAAGCGCTCTAACCACTGAGCTAACCCCCAGCCCCTGTCATTGCCATCTTGCTCCTTTCTCTTAATCTTTCCTTCCCAGTGTGCATATAGGTCACCTGTTTTCTCGGGGGCAGGGGTTACAGGCAATTTTTACCTCTTCTTGACACTTTTCTACATTCTCCAAATTTCCTACCACAAGCATGCATTAGTTACTTAGTATAATGAAGTATTTGTATGTTTGCAGTGATCCCTGCATATACCCTCCCCACTCACGGGGTTGGGAGCTCGCCCAAAATTCATTAGCCTATGACTCTAGCTGAGTGGAGTGCAAGTAATCAAAGCCAACTCTGTGACAGGGGAACAGCCCGTATCCCTCAACAAACAAGCAGAAAAGCCAATTGTGGCCCAGGCACACAGTGGAAGACTATTCAGCCTTTAAAAGGGAGGAAATTCTGCACACATTACAATGTGGATGAACCTTGAAAATGCTATTCTAAGCCAAATAAGCCCAACACAAAAGGACAAATGCTCACACCGCTTACAAGAGGCACCTGGAGTAATGAAATTCACAGAAACAGCATGGCAGATGGTGTGGGCAGAAGAGAGCTGCTCAAGTCATGGCGGCCAGGAAGCAGAGAAAGAAAGGAGGAGCCAGGGAAGAAAATACACCCTTCCAGGTCACACCCCCAGCGACCTCTTCTGGCCACACCCCACCTCCTAGCAGCACATTCGCCTACAGATGCATCAGTGGACTAGTCCACTAATGACTATAGCAGCCCCATGAGCCAATCACATTCCGAAAGCCCTACTCCTGAACACAGGACACTTTGGGGGCCATCTTAGATCTAAAGTGTAGCAGTTGCACAACCACTGTCCTAACTGCCACCGAGGTGCACCGAGCCTAGAGTGAAAGTCGTGTTCTGTGCATTTCACTGACGTGGCGGAAGTGAAGTCCGCTGTCTTCCCCAGCAGTCCTGTTTGGGCCGAGGCCCCTGAGCCCTACGGGTGGCGCCAAAGCTGGAACTAAGGCCAGGGCCGAGTCCAGCCCTGCGCTCAGCCCCAGCCCACTGGACAGGTGCCAGGTGGGTAGAGTTTCCTATGAACGGTCCCTGGGGAGGAGGGGACCCTGAAAAAGTTTATGGAGGGAGACCAAGACTTGCCCTGAATTTAGGGAGCAAGGCCGAGGAAGACATTTGCGCTCATCACCCATGTGTTGTTTCTTTATTTGTTCATCTTCCCACCGTCTCATTCTTTATCAGGGCGAACTATACGCTGGATGATGGGGTCAGAGAACTGAGCTCCTTGATTCTGAGGGGAACATGTGGAAGAAAACAGAAGAAAGAGGGATTCTGGAGTCACTAATACTCGTCTACCTGCTGCCGTGAAGCTTGACTGTATTCACTTGGTCTCCCTGATTTCAGAGGTGCCCAGGGCGGCCCCGGGGGGAGGCTTCCTTTCCAGGCTTTAGCCACCTCCCCGTGTGCGGAAGTCCTTCCCCAAGTTGGATTGTGTGTGTGCATCTGAGAGAGGCATGAGCTGAGCTGAGCTGACCTGGGAGATCCCGGTGTCGTCACCAGAAGCCTAGTTTCATCACCACGCAAGAGAAACTCCAAAGCAGGTGGTTTTCCCTCTGCTCTCTGTCCTCACTCAGATGCCTGACAGTCCTGGTTCCTTTCTCTTATCCATCCTCTCTCCCCAGGAGGACCCTGAGTATCCCAAGCCCCTCCTAATTTATCACCAACACCTGGAAGTTTTGTTGGGTGGTTCAGTTGAAGAGGAGCTATAAAATCAAGTGCTTATATCCATCATCACAGGCACGAAGCCTCACTGCTTTCTGTTCATTGGAGGTTAGAAAACATCTCGGCAGGTGCAGAGAAAGGGGATCCCAGGGTCCCCGTGGACGCTGACTCTCAGGGTCTTCCTAAGACCTCGTGGTTGTACCCTCTCAGGGTTTTGAGGCTTTTTATACCTCTCTCCTCACTTGGGCTCACACGAGAGGAGAGACTATCACCTCCTTTATGTAAATGTAAACAGTGGATCTCAGAGAAGTGGATCGATTTCTCCAAACCCACAGAGTTTGCAAGTGCTGAAGCTGGGATTCGAGCTCAAGTCCTCAGCTTCTCCACTGCACGGTGATGGGGTGCTACCCAGTGGCACCAACAGGAAGACACACGTGTGAGGAACTCACCCTGCACTTGCTTGTGTCCCACAAATGTCCGCCCTGCAACTGCCATTGTTCAGCCTCTCTCAGGGCCTGTGGATGACAGTCGATAAGAAGACGGTGCCCATCCCAAGGGTGGCTCTCCCGGAGCCCAGGTTCTAGATGTTTGCAGATCACTAACTGTTCCTTCCATCCAGTCTCGCAACAGTAAATTCCACCGTCATGATCTATTGCACCTTTTAATTAAGTGCAGTAAATATAAAATGTCCTTCTCTATTAGAGAGAATAGGAATCCAGACACGCTGAAATTGTGTCATTCAAACATCCAGCAAGTGATGTCCTGGACTCTCTGGAAGAATGTGCAAATGAGATGCAGTCGACTCCAGGGGATATATTTCTGCAAGATGCCTCACATTTGCATCCTTTGTAATTAGCTCACTGTGGTAATTTCATTAATTGGTCACCGGAAACCAAAGGAGAAATTGTTCCAGGTAATTGACAGTAATTAGAGTAACCTTCCACCTGTAGTTATGAAAGCATGTAAAGAGGAAGAGTTCTGGACTATGATGCCCTGCGTGGCTGGACTGGCAGTCTGAGGGGAGGGCATGATATTGGGGCGATGTTTCTGTGTGTAAAATCTAGATAAATGGGGTGCACAGAGAAGCGCATGTGAAAACCACGCATGGCAAGGGGAAAGTGCCCAGAATCAGCGTCCCCACGGAGTGATGTTCAGCATCGTCCAGGCCCATCCCCCAACCTGCCCTCTCTCGCCCACCCGGATTCTGGCTGCTCGGAACGCAGGGCGATGGGTGCTTTCCCTGTCCATCTCTCACTGCAGCTGCTTTTCAACTTCTCACGCATGGGGCCGTCTTTTACTATTTTCACAAGCACTGCCTTCTCCCCGAAGCCTGCCTAGCTCCCTCCAGCCCCTCTGTTCCATCCAGCAAGCCCAGCCAATACATCAAGCACAGGAGCCCAGCTCTTTCACACACTTCACTGCCGTAGCCAGAAAGAAACCCCTGATTCCAGGAAATCACAGTTTCTTCTTCTAAATACTGCTCACCAGAGGTGCTTCAGGGACAGAGGGCACTTCTGGCTCTCATAGCTGCTCTGCCTGATGACTTGACCATCACAGACACTTAACCTCTCAAGGTTGGACGGAATCGCGAAGGTCACGCAGCCTCTTGTGCCAGCTGCTGCGGAATCCTCTCCACCAGCTCCACCCTCCATCAACCCCGCAAGGAAGATTCGGGACCTTCCAATTTACTAAATACCGTCGCTGTCTGCTAGTCCTCACTTAGGTATTTGAATATTTACTGAATTAATAAATAAACGAGCAAAAGAAACGATAGTAATAAAGGCATAGACCCAGCAAGCTGCTACTCTTGAGGCTGAAACATCCACGGCAGCTCAGAGGCGCCTCATGCTCACGGGGCTTTGAACAGCCCCGCAGGAAAGAGCAGGAAGCTAAAATTCTCCCTGGAGCTGGTGGCCTTCAGCATTCTGACACAACTCCCTCTTCAGCGTTCACAACTACTAGCGTCCCCAGCCCATCCACACCTGCAATCTCCCACATGCACTGCACCCCCAGCGTCAGCTGGGGGCACCTTCCTACCTGTGCTCACAGAAGGAGACGGGACATGCAAGGCACGTGGAGAACCAGTCTGACCAGGAGATTGAGGACGACCGGCAAAAGTCCCCTCCAACGCGGAGCGGCAGGTGCAGAATGGAGCTCGGTCACTTCATTTCATGATCAAGCAGACGCCGCAGCCTGAGGGGCCAGGAGCACCCTGCCGGGATGAGGGCTGGACAAATCCTGCAGAGGGACCCGCTTTCCTGGGGCTGCCCGGCGGTGGGAGGCAGAGAGGGTCACGCAGGTGCTATGAGGAGGGCATCCCAGACAGCCCAGCACAAGGGCAACAACTGCAAGTGAAACCCACGCCCGGCCCCAGCAGGAACCACGGCAGAGTGAGCCCAGAACACTTCTCTCTCTCTCCCTCTCTCTCCTACACACACACACACACACACACACACACACACACACCCCTCTGGAAAGAGGAGGAGGAGGAGCCTGAGGCTATTCAGCCTGTGTCCAGCGGGGACAGACGCAGCACTGCTTCCCCTCTGTCCTGTCCCGCACTGCCTTGCTCCCTGCTCTGAACGACCAGGACCTTGTGCTCTGAGGCCACTACCTGGGTCCCGATTTCACCCCTGGTGAGGCCCACCCGGGGCTTGGCACTGTCTGTCACACAACGGTAGAGTTTCCAGTAAAATAAGAGCAAGGACAGAGCCAACGGGCCACCGCCGACCCTCCTTTCTGCTCTTCTCCCCTGTGGGATCCTGCTCCTGTACCCAGTCACCTGCAGGGCCACAGGTCATGCGGCTGCCACCTGCTTTGGCTGCTTGCCTGACTGTCTCCCCTAGACGGGAGCCTCCATGAAGGTGACCTTGCCTTCGGTCATCTAGAGAAATGAAGTCAGTGTCCTCGAAGGCTACAAATGGACTTCTTGTCCCTTTTAGTTTAGCATCACACCTGGCATCCTGGACCTTGGAGCCCATGGTCCTGACAGGCCCCGCCAATCAAATAGCCCGGGGATTTTCATATGGTCACCACCTTGCTGCTGCGCCTTCTTCTCTGTCCCTAGATGAGCTTCCTCCCCAGCTCAAAGCCCTCTTTGGGTTCTGCCTTTCTGTCAAGCTACTTGCTATTTCGGCTCCCTGACTTTGTTCGAAGCTAAGGCCCTGGACATGGATGGCCAGGGTGATGCCTGGCTCTGCTTCCTCCAGCTGTGTGATCTTGGGCAGGTCACCAAAGCTCTGTGCCTCAGTTTCCTCACAAGGGAAAGGAGGGTGGAATGAGGTTCCTACTTCATACACTTGTGAGGAGTGGGTTGGTGCAAATGCTATAAAGTGCTTCAAGCAGTGGTGCTGTGCACATCACATGCATGCACATATATGTACACACATTAGCTTACAAGTGTGCATATGATTGCTAGTCTCATCTCTGAGGAAATGAAAAGATACAGAATATAGACATAATTTGGTCCTCAACTGCTTTGAAACTCATTGAATTTGAAACCCACTGAATTTGCTGCCCGACACATTGCGACATGACAGTTTTGTCCCAGTACTTGTTGTTGGTTTGGTAATCAATGTAAAAGCTGGAACTTGCTGGCATTGATCGCCTCAGGACTCAGTGCCCCAGCTAGAACAATTTGTTTGGTACGCATCATTATTGATACTCCCCGAACCAGTCCCAAGGTACCACTGTACAAAAAATCACAAAACTCTCAAGCTCCCACTGTCCCTAATGAATAAGCATTATTATGTACCATATTTACACATACACACACACACACACGTACACACACGAAGTGAGATGCATGCATTCTCCATCTGGAGACTGGAAGATGGAAGGAAGGAAGAGAGGAAAGGAGGAAGAGAGGAAGGAAAGAAAAGAAAGAGGAGCATCGCAGATGGTTTGAATGGGGATTCTTGGTTGCGAGCAATGGAAGCCTACAGCTCAGTCCAGCAAAATCGGCCATGCTGAAGGGTGGTGGGTGGCTCCCGGGGAAGGCAGGCAGCTGGAGGACCCGTGTGGTGGACAGATGGGAACAGGGGAGCATCAGCCCTGCGGCCAGCACGGCGGGCCCTGCTGCTGCAGAGCTGGATGCAAAACCCCGCAACGTTGCTGGTCCCACTCCACTGCCGTCCCTGGAAATCAGCCACTCCTGCTGCTGCTGCCACCACTGCCACGGTTAATTCTCCTCCGTCCCTCGTTCTTCACATCACTGGCTTCCTACTCAAAGGTCAGGACAGACTCGGATGACTAACCATGAAGGAGATACAAGGAAGGCTGGAGACAGAGAGATCCAGGACTTTGGGCTTCTGAGAGGAAGAGGGGTGGATGCCCCCAAAATATCTGAAAGGAGTGTAGATGCTGGGAAGGCCCCGAATCCGGTATCTGTCTCTTAACACGAATGCATACTCGGACTTCCATAATCACACACTGAAAAAAATACTTCTATCTAGTTGCTTTAAAATTCATACCCAGGATTTGTTTAAATGAAGTGTGCTTAAGACATGCAAGTGTGGGAACGACTGTCAGCAGGGAAGGAGTTTAGACTCACAGATCCCTAGAAAGGGGGCAAGGAAGGCTGTGCAGGGCCACACAGAAATACCAGGGCGGTCAAGAGGCAGCAATCACAGAGGAGAATCATGGCCTGGAGCCTTTACTGGGGCCCTAATTTTTGAACCTCTGAAAGCTGGATTTCACAGGAGATATAAATAATTTGGGTCATTTAGTTTGACCCTATGAGAAATGGAGGCCAAACAGATAAATAAAATGTAAGAAAACAGAACACAAACTCAATGGAAGCATTCCTTAAACAAATCTAAGTACTCATCCTGACCCCGAACTAGAACACAGTCCTAGGTCTCGCCAGTCACTCTGTCAGCTCCAAGTCCAATCTCCCTGGAAGTGTCCCCTCTTGCTCTGGTCCAGACACAATGTCAGCTTGAAATTCTGTTTTCTATGGAGTAAACCATAAAGTTCATCCAAAATACAGTACATATGAAGTAACGGGGTGGGCAGAAAATAAATTAACAGAGAAAGGGAAAAAAATATGAGCAGGGACAGTCCTCATGGTAGGAACAGGCCACTAGGTTAGAGTGGGTATCTATAGATTTCTTCCTCATTTGTCCCCGAATTAGCACTGACGTAACTCAAGGGTTGTAGTGCAATCACTAGCCGGCAGGTGAGTAATTTGGGACCTCTGGGTTCGGTGGCACATGCAGTGCTTGGAATTCGCCACTGCTGCTGCGAAGATGAACACGGGGTGTGGCAGCTATCAGGGTGACATCAGGAATAGCACCTGTAACTGGAGTCACCTAGCTGTGTTTGCAGTAATCCACTGAGCTCTACTAGACCCATCACCTAAGGCAGAGATTGGTGGTAAACAAACATCCCAGTCTTTGATGGTCGTCCTAATCTTGTGATTTCCCCAGAGACACGGTACTGCTTTTATTTACTGTGCCGAGAGGGAGAGGGAACTGCAGAGCTTCCTCTTGGTTCTTCCTTCAGCAGATTGATGGTGATGATGATGGTGATGATGATGATGTACCACCTACAGAGAACTTTCCTCTATCAGTCAGTTTTCCATCACTGTAACAAAATACTTGAGATAAGCTGCTTGTAGGAAGGAATGAATTTTTTTGGCTCATGGTTTCAGTTCTTGGTTGGTTAACTCCACTGATTTTGGGCTTGGAGCAAATCAGTCCTTCATGGTGGTAGTGCATGGCAGAGTAAATTGCTCATCTCATGGTGACTGGAGGGAAAAGAGAAGAACAACAGGGGATCAGAATCTCAATGTCTGCTTAGGGAACACCCCCAATTATTCCTTCCACTAACGCTTGAGGACCCATCACTTCCTGAACACCACAAGCTAATAACCAAGCCTTGAATACATGGGCCCCTGGAGGACACTTATCCAAACCAAAGAATTTGCTTAACTTGATTCTTGGCAAACAAGGGCCAAACCACTTCTCCCATACCCTGGAATCAAGATGATGGCCCTGTGTACCAACGCACATCTCAAGGTCTTGGAAAAGGGAGCATCTCATCAATCCTTCTGTATCAGAAAGGAGGCAAGCCGGTCAGACATAAGAATACCCAGTCCAACATTCCCATTCCAAGTCATTCATTCTATTGTGCTAATCTCTGATATCACATCTTCACCTGGCACAGACTACTGGTTGAGCTAACTGTACCACCCCCGGATGTCCGAGCTTGTAGACTAACACCAAATCTCTAGAAAACATATACCTTCTTCAATCAACCAAACACTGCGTCAGCTTTCTGTTCCCAGTCTGGCACCTCAAAAATACATGTCTATATGCCAGAATCTGGACATAAATGTGTGTAAACTTGCAGATTTGGGGTGAGTTTTGTGTCCCATCCCAGGTTTTTCTTTGTGACCTGCCTGCTGGGGTATATGGGGATCTGACTGAGATTCAGGTCTAAAGGCAGGGAGGGGCGGTAGGTGGGGCATACAGAACTCTGGCTTATCTCGTCATGGTGTATCCTTCAGGCAAGGAACAGGCTCATCAGAGAGAGAGAGAGAGAGAACTCTTTCGTTGACAAGGGAGGCTCCATGACATTCGTCATGGGAAATTTCCCAGATCTTGAAGCCTCATTTCTCATTTCTCCCCAGTTAGTGCTGGGTATTAAACTAATACAATAATTGGGCAGATCACAGAATCAAAATTTGAACATGGATTTTAGCCATCTGGGCAGCTGTCAATGTGTTGCCTGCCATCTCCAAATGCATCTTCAATAGATTTCTGTAAACATTTCTCCTTCAGTGTGTGCAGAATGTCCAGCTTGCTCAGTCAACAACACCAGAGACACATTGCAGGAGGACAAGAAAGGGGGTTCTTGCAAGTTCTGTACAGGTTTGTGTGTGCTGGGGGTCAGTGGCACCCTCCACTTGGCTCTCTGGATGTTTGCAAACAGACTGATCCTTTAGTGGAGATAATAAAGCCCTGGAAGTTAAAGGAAGTTTCTGGATTGCTCTTATTTTCTCAGTGAAATGGTAAGAAGAAAGCAAGTATGAAGAAAACAGTACTGGAGACTTGAAGAGAGAAAGTGGTGCAGAGGAGAAGGGAGAAAGCAGACGAGTCCTTGAGAAACTGTGGTTGGAAGCAGGTTCTTCAGGGGAGAGCCAGCCATCAGGTAGAACCAGAAGGAGAGAGAAAAGAGGTTCAGGAAATAATGGATTCTGATGATGATGAGCCTGAAGTCCAGGAGGCATGATGAATTCCAGAAGATTCCAGAAGGCTGAGTAGAAGGAGGTTGGTCATTGTGGAGGAGAAATACCTCTTTTGGCTGGTGATGGCATATCAGTGAGGGCCCCTGGGACTTGGAAGACTAAGTTGGAAAGAGAAGCAGGAACAAGGGTCACCACCAAAGTCGCAATGCCAAACCAGACCCGGCGGATGCCACCACTGCCACCGAGTGCTGAGGACCATGGGCCCTGCACTGTCCAGTGGCTGCAGACCCTGAAACCGCCATCCAACACCCTACTCCTGGGTCCCTGTTTGATCAGCTTCCATTTATAATCTGGGTCCCCTGTTTGTGATCTAGCGAGCCAGCTCACAGGCTATCGCCTTGGATTCGAGGCTGGAGCGCTTGTGGCATTTGAGGGTTCTATAGCCAAAGTGGTTCTTTGTTCTATCAAGATTCGTGGGTTTGAATTTAAGGTGGGTCTGTCTTACAGGGCTTATGTTTACCAACACAGAATTTCCTTTTGGTCATGTAAGCAGAAAGGAGATTATTATAGGAGATTACAGGGTCACAGAATCTCACGGAGGACATGAGAAGCAGGCTTGGAAATTGTGCAACCAAAAACGGCCACAGTACAACTGTCACAAGGCCACCCCATTGGTACCTTGGTGACCAATGACTAGACTGCAGAAGTCCTATCTCAGCCTCCACAGGAAAAGTACATGTTCCTGCCATTGCTGGAAGAAAGTTCCAGCTCCCACAGTTGTGGCCTTAGGTTGCTCATTCCCATGCCCAAATTGCAGGCAAGCACACAGAACTAGCAGAGCCCATGTCATGTGACTGGCATTAAGGGACCCGGGAAACATGATGTTTGCAGATTCTATCATGAGAAGGCAGAACTCAAAATGTACAAACCATCAAAGAAGAAAGAAGATGTTTAAGGATGTTGTACGTCTATGGAAGCCAGAGGTCCACAACTGGTTGGAAGATTCCATATGTAGGAAACGGCTAAAGATGTTAGGTAGTTGAAAAAAAACAAGAAAAATGACAAGTAGCCCCACAAAACCTTTCCAGTCTCATTCTTCGCACTGCCCCAGAAGGAAGTAGTTATTATTTGAATTTATAATTCCACTAAAATGAAAGCTCCTCGGCAGCTCCTCAGGCAAGGAACAGGCTCAGCAGAGAGAGAGAGAAAGAGAGAGAGAGAGAGAGAGAGAACTCTCAACAGGCAATAACTTTGCCTGTTGTTTTTACTGATGAAACTGAAGTGCCTAGAACTGTGCCTGGTCTATAGCTGCTTTGTTGAAGGAGGTAAAGAAACTCATCAAAGCCGCTAAGAAAAGAGAGAGCTTCAGGTGGAATGTAGGGTTAGAAAACCACGAGCGGCGACTATAATTTGAGTTTGATTCAACCGCATACAGTAGAAACAGGCAGCAGCACAAACCCCATTCACCACCCTTCACAGTTAAACGGTTTTTACAGTAGGGCCGGGAAGCCGAGGCCTGGACTCCATAGGGGTGGCAGGAAGTCCAAAATGAAGCCCAGTGAGCTCACAGCCAGTTTGTTAGGAATTTAGTCATAACACCAGGTGTCATCTATGAACTTTCACTTAGCCAGGTTTTATGACTGTGTGCTGTCACCTAAGCCAGATTTCACACATAATACAATTAGCAGATGAAGAAATTAGGGTTCGTATTTCATCAAGATACCCAGTTCCTAAAGCCCAGTTGAGTAAGCCTTTATCTCCCTGTACCTTGGGCAGCAGGAAACAGGGCAAGGGGGACTGCCGGTGTAACCCACGACAAAGGGCAGAGTGCAGTGAGACTCAGTCGAGACCTGTAGTTTGCGCCTAAGCGATTCAGAGCTGCAGCTCACGAGGTATTACAAACTGTTCCAAACCAGAGCTATTTATCAGTTCACCGCTCCTCAATAAACAAAAGGTCCGTGTCATGGCATAATAGCGTCCTCTTAACCAAAGACGATTCCCATCTGAAAGTGAAGTTTCGTACTTCTAAGTTTCTTATTTTTCCTTGGAAAAGGGAGGTTTGTGAAGCTCAGTTCTGTACACATGTTATTCTTGCTTTGCTACTTTTACAAACATATTTATGTATGTGTTATCGGAGTTTTTAAGCAAAAGTCCCTGTTCCAGGGGTCCAGCTAGATCAGGTTTGACTGCTTGTCCAGCAGGAAAAGAGCTTCAGTCACCCTGGCCACTGAGGGAAAGACAGACACAGAGAGGCAAGGTGAGTCTTCCAGGGCCTGAGAGCAGCTGTGAGATTTTCACAAGAACAGAGACAAGGGTTGGGAGTCTGCACAGCTGAGGGTTGCCTGGCTGGCAGTACCAGCGTCCCAGCCAAGTCCTGCTGTGGTTGATGGGATCAGAACTGATCCTGCCTGGTTCTGGCAGAGCTGCCGTAACTTCTGGGATAATCTGATTCCCACCGGGGCAGGCCAGCTCCTGTTTTGGAGGGCAGCCTAGTTCCCATCATGGAGCATCTTAGTCACTTTCTAGTCACTGGGACACAGTACCCACCACCCACAACTCTAAAGAGGCAGGGTTTATTTTGGTTCACAGTACCATATGTAGCGGTCTCAGTCCATCGTCAGCTGGCTCCAAGGCAGAGTGGGAGGGCAGAGGGGCTAGCAGAGGAGAATAGGTCATAGCAGCAGGAAACAGAGATCGAGGGAGGAGGTAGGGAAACAGACCCTTCCAGGCCGCACCCCTAGGAACTAACCTTCTCCTAACATCACATTTAGCTATAAACTCATCAGTGGACTAATCCACGGTTGAGTACCACACCCTCATGATCCAATCTCCTGCCCAAACCCTCAGCTATGAGGGTATGAGGCTTTTAGGGGACACCCAGAAACAAAGCATGGGGCAACCACTTCCACCTGGGGAGTGACTGCATCATGGGGTGGTCTGCAAGGCTCTGCCTTTCCTGGAATCCAAGGTGGCTGCAGGTTTAGAACAGTGCCTGGAGACTTCTAGGCATGGCTCCAGGGATTTGGAACTGGGTGCTATAAAAGCCGGCAGTTGGATTCCTTACAAATGCCTAAAACTACTTGAATTACTCTTCTCTGGGTGTCTTCAGTCTTGAAGTGGAATGAGAATGGCCAGGGAAACACAGGGCAAGTACAGCTTGTATTAGACACTTCTTAAAGTGACTCACACATCTCCCCGCAGAGCTGAGCAGGATCTGACCCAAAGTGCCAAGGCCATGCAAGCTTCATCCTGCTTTCAGTCACCGCTGGAGCGTCGGCAAGCCCAGTCTCTCGGTCCCTGTTACACGTTTATAAATAATTCTCTGCCTGGCAAAATTCAGATGCAGCCACCAGAAATCACTGTTTCTGAAATCAGCTATTTTAAATACAGAAGAAAAGGATTAAATATGGGTTATTAGGATGGTATAAAATCTTTGAAAGGAATGGAAGAGTGAGCCTCAGCCTGGGCATTAAAGAAACAAAACACCGAGGTAGTATGGTGGCTCCCACCTGTATTCCCAGTGCCCGGGAGGATGAGGCAGGAGGATTACAAATCTGACCCCAGCCTAGACAATTTAGCAAGACCCTGTCTCAAAAGAAAAAGAAAAATGGGGTAGGGATGTAGTTCAGGGCAAAGGCCCTGAGCTCAATCTCAGTACCACCAAAAGGAAAAGAAAGGAAACAACAAACCACCAGTGAGCCAGAGGCTGCCGCCTCTGCCTGGTGCAGCTGACCACCACTGGCCTGCGTTCAAGAACCCGCGACCCAGCAGAGAGCCAGAGAGCAGGAGGCAATTCCAAGGTCTTGGGACTGAGCAATCGAGTCGATGGGGGCACCACCTAGTAAGATGGGGAACATCCTGGCAGGAACAGGTGCTGAAAGTGGAAAGCGAACAAGCATTCTCCTTCAGTCATGATCAATTCCGGAGGCCTATTAGACACTCAACAAAGGTACCGAGTAAGTAGTTGGATATGTAAGTCTGGAGCCTAAAGGAAAGTTTGAGATTAAAACTTAAGGCTCTGCGTATTGTATAGGCCAGGCTGCAATTTGTTTTCTTTTTTTCCGAAACTCAATTTTACCTTTGAGATCATCAACTTCTTGAAAGAATATTTTCCTGTATTTCCTTCTTTGTTTGTTCTTCAGTCTTCAAGCCCAAATTCATTTAGCTTCTACCTCTCAAATCCCACTCGCTATGCTCCCAAGCAGGCCCCGATGTCATCCGAGACCAAAATTAAGGTGCTTTTTTTCAGTTCTGGCTGCAACATTTGGATTTTTGAGCACTTCGTGCTTCTTGGGTGTGACACTCAGGAAACCCCTTCATGTCCCAGGCAGGAGCCAGGAAGAGGTAATGCACAAAAGAGGGAAACAAGCATCCTCATGGCTCACTAAGAACAAAGCCAACCAAAGCAAGCCCAGCAAGCCAAAGCTCCTGCTGATCTGACTGGTGACTGTAAGATCCAAAGAAGGCCAGAGAACTCCCAGTTTCACTAAGGCACCTGGCACTTCCACAGCAGGCTTGTGGCTAACTGGTGGAGGAGATCTTAGATTCATTCAGATCACACATTCAAGAATAAAGTCTGGTTGGCCGTGTCTTCTGCCCCGAGCTTGGCAAGTGAGAACTCCATGCCAACAGCATGTTTTTCATTCCTGGAGCTGCATTACAAAGACACCCATGTCTCTGGCAACCCTATACAAACACAGCTCCAAGACTCCCAACCGGATGAAGTTCAGTGTTTCCAGAAACATAAATAATTCAATAGTGTAGAAATCAGTGATTAAAAACAAATCTTACCCATTCTTAGGCAGCATTATTTCAAGTAGAACACATAAGGGGTAAATAGGCCCATTTATTTCTTCCAGCTCTCAAGAGAGTGAAGTACTCTGACTTGGCACACAATGACTGGAACATTCTGTTACATTCTAGACACCCATTTTTCCTTGACACAGAAGAGCTTGTGTGGAGAGGCAGGCCGACTAGGGAGGGATCTGGAAAAGACCCGCGGGAAAGCCGTGCTTTTACTGCACATGCCTGCCGGATGCAAACAGGGAATAAGACAGTGTGCGGACACACGCGTGTGTATGCACACACACACACACACTCACACACTCCACGGCCTGGCCACATTCTCAGGCCCAGGAGTGTCAAAAGTCAGCAAAGTTCGCTGCTAAGCAGAGAAAGACAGGGTAGGAGAACTTGGGACTTTCACTTGAGACCATGGCAGACAATCCACCCAGAGGCGGGGGCGGAGGACGGGAAACAGGTGGAGCCTGGCGACGGGACACTAGCCAGGCGGGGGGCGGGGCCGGGGGGGGGGGGGGGGGGGGGGGGGGGGGGGGGGGGGGGGGGGGGGGGGGGGGGGGGGCGGGGGGGGGGGGGGGGGGGGGGGGGGGGGGGGCGCCGCCGGGCGCGAGGGCGGCGCTGGGTCTTCCGGCTTGGAGTGCGGGTCGAGGCTGCAGCTCGGTCAGTCATGGCGCTGCGCGCGGCCGTGTTCGACCTCGATGGCGTGCTGGCTCTGCCCTCGGTCGTGGGCGCCCTCAGCCGCGCGGAGGAAGCCCTGGCGCTGCCCAGGTAAGGGGACCCCGCGCTGCAGGGGCCGGGACCCCCGTCGCGGAGTCGCCTTTCCGAATTTCAGCCCTGGGTGAAGATTGCTACAGGGCCTGGGCCCTGCGAGAGGTTGGAATAATTACTGTCCCTAAAATACTGGTGTAAGTAAGTGGAGCCATTGTCTTTCTGAATGCTAAGTAATTAAACCTTGCTGAAGACTCCAGAATTGCACCTTACATTGAAAGCTTCCAAAAGGGAGTGATTGAATTATCTGCGGCAGGCTTAGTTCTCTCCCTTTGAAGGGATTTTAAAACTTTGGCTGCGATTTAGAAGAAGAGAAAGTTCTCTCCAAAGACCTGTGTTACGGGTGTGTTTAGCGTGGTAGCAGCCTACAGACACAGCCTGCAGCCTACTAACGGAGAAATGGGAAACGGGGAAGCGTCCACTGATAATGTGATGTTCAGGATGAGTTCTGTAACATCAGAAATATCTGTGTGACAATACAGACAAACCTGCCCGATCATAGAATGATACAGTATGGTTTTAGCTATGGAAAGAAAAAAGGCTGCATATAGAAAAATGTCTGGAAGAAACCTACTAAAATATGCTTGACATTGTTAATATCAGTTAGATGTATGAATTTTTATTTTCTGTTAATCTTAAATGGGATTATAAATGATTTGATTTTTCTACGTTTTTGGATTTTCCAGCATTTGTTATTTGCAAACCTGCATTACTCCTACAATCAGAAGGGAGGGATGCATATGAATTTAAAAGTTTAAAAAAAAAGAGTAAGATGACAATGGGAAGGGAAGAAATGACAAATTCTAAACTACAGATGAAAGGAAGGAGCAGACTGGAAGCTGCGAATTCTGAGTTCTGCCACATCCAAGGATTCTAGAGTTATTATGATACCAAGGCCCTTTTTAACCTTTGTGCTGTAAGAATCATAAAAGGCTAGTATCTGCAAGCATGCCATGCCAAAGGGGACTCAAAATCTACAGCAACCCCCACTTCTGCAGATGTGGACACAGAGGTTTAGGAAGGAGATAAACTTGTTCCAGATCAAGACTAACTTGCTGTAGGTCACGGGTGGATCTGGAACCCGTTTTGCTGCTCCACCCCTCCCCCATGTATAGTTTCACCTCTCTTTGGTTTATTATGACTCTGCGCCTCGCCTCGGTTGCCGTTCTGGGAATGATACCAATCTGCTGAAGAGGAGTAAATATATAATTATTTAGAAACATAAATAAGCTGGCTGCAAAGTCCACAATCAGAATAATCACATCCTGGTAATTAAGATTTGACAGAACCAGATTTGAAAGCAGAATGCCACCTCTGGGCCATGCTTCCCCCAGTTCAGTCCACTGGCTGCAGGATTGTAGAATTCTGGTGATACCAAATCCAGCAGAAGGTGAGGAAGGAATGAGGAACTCATTTCTAAAACGTCCTTTCTAATAATAACGTTATCTCACTTCATTTTGACTCTTTTTAAGTGTGATCTGAAAAAAAAAAGACACAAAAGGAGAGAAAGCTACAAGGTCTGTTCGTACCTGTGCCCTTGTTGAAGTTAAGGTGATTGTGACTTACGAGTACACATGTCACAGGTATGCAGGGGTGGGCCCCTTAAAGGTGTGGGTCTCCAGAGTCATACCAGGAAGGAACACATCCCAGTTCTGCCACTCAGGTGACTTGCTTATCAGCTGTCCTAGTTTTCATCACTTGGCCTCTACCCGTTTTTTGTTTTTTGTTTTTTCAGTGCTGGGGATCAAACTCAGGGCTTTGACCTACCCGTTTTTTTTGTTTGTTTGTTTGTTTGTTTTTGGGTTTTTTTGGTGCTGGGGATCAAACTCAGGGCCTTGTGCGCTTGCAAGGCAAGCACTCTAACCACCGAGCTAAATCCCCAGCCCAATAATTTCTTTCTTTTTTTTTTTTTTTGAGGTTTTTTTTGGAGGGGAGTGCTAGGGATCGAACTCAGGGCCTTGCGCTTGCAAGGCAAGTACTCTAACCACTGACCTAAATCCCCAGCCCCAACTACCCGTTTTTGTAAGGAGTAAATTGGGTAGCATGCAGGGTGGATAGCAGCTGTGTTTTTGAAACATTTATTTACCAAAGTTTCACTCATAGGTAAATGATGCATTGGGCATATACCATTTATTTGATGCTACATTCAAACGCTGCCTTTGTGACCATGGTCAGGATTGTTCCCAGTTAACATTAGACAGACTACAGCAAAGCTAACTAAACTCAGGGAGTTAGAACACATGACCTTGGCCTTGTTAGCTTATTGGGCTTGGGGACCACCCATGAAAATATTAATGCAGAAGGTGAGCAAGAAGGGCCTACCTTACACTGGCCATTTTCAACATGTTCGCCATCCATGTGAAAACTCAGCCGCGCACACATAGCCTAAGTTCATGATGAGAGGTGCTGTGAGAGGTGCAAGTTCTAAGGTGATTCAGTTCAGGGAGGGAGTAGGTCTGATCAGGAAAATCAGGAAAGACTTAAATTCAGGAAGGCTGATGGGAGGTTGATAGGAAAGAATAGGACAGGACACTTTCTAGTTGCAGGGGACGACACTTTCAAAGGCTTGGGGTGGGAGGCATGGGACGTGCGCAAGAACACTCAGTGGTCCAGTCTAGCCGGAGAAGATGTGGTGGAGAAGGTGCGTTCCATCAAGTGCACCCTTGAAGTCGGGCTGATGAGCACATCCCTATTTTAATAACCAGTGGGGAGCCCTTGAGGGTTTTTGAGATAAGGTGGCAGGAAAGTTAAAATAATCAAAGCTCTAAATATGGCAGCTGATCACTGAGTGAGGCTCACAATAGCATGAAGGGCTTGGGAGCTTGGAGGTGGAACAGAAGGGAGTGATAGAAAGCCTGCTGGGACTGGAATTGAAGAGAACAAGACCTTGAGTTTGGGAGTTGGAGGGTCCTGGACTTGGGAGATGACGGACCGACGCTGCAGGGCCCAGCTGAGGTCAAGGAACATGAGGAATCTTTTTTGAGGGCATGGAAATGTTCTAGAACTAGAATGTGGTGAAGTTTGTACAACTCTCAGTTGATTCCAGATCATTAATTTGTACAGTGAAAATGTGGAATTGATGCAAACTTTAGTAAGGCTGTTTGGAAATATTGGTGCAAAGACGGCAGAGCCAATGCTGAAACTGGGAAATTCGGCAAGGCCACAAATCTGAGCTATATGTCTTTTTATATTTTACCCAGATCTGATTCTTGTTATTATCTGAGGAGGGTTAGTCAGATAAAGGTACTGACTACTGTCAGAAACAGAACTCCCAGGTTGGGGATATTTGTTTTCTTATTTAGGGACTGTAAATAATTGTAGCTGCCTGGCCAGTTGCAGTTTATAAGAGCCAAAGTGTATTCAGTTACTAGGGCTGCTATTAAAAAATAACAGACCAGTTGGCTTTAAGAAGAAAAACAGTCCCAGAGGTTAAAAGTCCAAGAACCAGGGGCGAGGGCTGGTTTCTTCTAAGGTCGCTTTCCTTGGTTGTAGGTGGCCATCTTCTCCTTGTGTCCCCACATGGCCGTCCTGTGCACCCGTCTGTGTACATTTCCTCCTCTTACAGGGACATCAGGTATACAGGGTTAAGGCCACCCTCGTGATTTCATTTAACTTCATGAAAGACATGGTCTCCAAATATAGTAACATGAAATATTAAGGATTAGAACTTCAGTTTAGCATTTTGAGAGAGTTTATTTCAACTCTTAACACAGGAAACTTTAACAAATTTGGAAGATGAGATTTAAGATAAAACAGTACCTATACGTGCATAATTGAAACCAGAGAAGACTCTTGATTCGTCTTCAAGAATGTGAACTAGACATGGCTCCACGCAGACGAAGATCTCAACTTGACCTTTGTTGTGTGTTCCGGTCCCCAGCAGCTGACTCTTCTGCCGTCGGTCATCTGTGCCTGTGCCCGGTGTGCTGCCGTGATGGTTGCCAGAACATCTGTGATGTTATTGTTTCTCATGTCTTCCAGGGACTTTCTGAATGACGCTTTCCTGAAAGAAGGCACAAATGGTTCCAGCGCCCGCCTCATGAGAGGAGAGATCACGTTTTCTCAGGTGAGGGGACCCCACCGGGGGACGTTCTCTGCTGCTTCCTACATCCACCTCGATGTAAACACCTTGAGGGCAGGGCCCTGTGGTCTTCACCCGTGTGACCTTTGCATCCCATAACTCACAAGACTGACCAGAAGGACAAGAGGCATTGGAGAGGGCGTTTAGGGCTGGTTCACAGTCTCTCTGGGCCAACCAGAGGGTCATTTCTGAGCCCTTCATGCACTGGGCCCCTCGCTTATGGGCCTTGTGGACACCACCTGTCCAGGGTCACTTACCACTTAACTTCTAATGCAGCAACACTCCTGTCTGTCTGGGATTGTTGTAAGTGGAGTCTCACAGAGGAAGTCCTCCATGTCTGCGTGGTTTGCTCAGCATTACACGTGTGAGATTCATAGAGTACAGGCAGTTACAGGTAGTTTTATTCTCATCACTACAGGGTTTTCCATTGCGTGAGTATTATCTCAATCCACTTACCCATTCTGTTATTGTGGGTGTCTGGTAAGTTTTCATTTGGGATTCTTACATAGCCTACTGCTATGATAATGTGTATAACCCATGAATCATCCTACTGCTAGTGAGTGTGTTAGTTTGCTAGGGCTGTGTTTGCTGCTTTAACAAATAGACTGGATGACTTTTACACAAATGTTT
>PVJO010000428.1:0-62285 GCA_004026905.1 Hystrix cristata
GGTCAAACATCATTCATATCTCAGCATGAATTGGTTGCTTTCTTTCTGACATCTACACATGTAGATGCTCAGAGGGGCAAAGGACAGGGGTCGAAGGGAAGATAATGTAATTTAGACCCATGAGGCACAATCTGAAAGCCCAAGTTCAATTCACTCAGGCTGGCTCATAGGAAAAGAGGAGGCAGGAGTCAAAGCTGTCCTGGGGACCCTGAATTGCTCCTATGACTGTCTTCCCCGTTCCCAGCTCCATCTCTGGGCAGCCCAGGGTGCAGTGTCAGCCGCCTCCCCTTACTCTCTGTCCCTAAGGGGGCCTGTGCCATCTCCATGCTGCTGCCTCCCAAACCGACCTCGCTCTTGACTGAGATTCAATTGTATACTTGACATTTTCCTTTCAAACAGCCCCTAATCCCAGCCCTGTGCTACTGAAACCAATCAAAACAAAAACTCCATTACGGCAAGGTTGCAATGTAAATGTTCTCACTGCAGACGACCTTTCTCTTTGTATCACACACTTTTCTTTCATAGCCCTCAAGACAATGTCTAATCATACTTTCATTTCTATACTTATTTGTATAATACCTGCTTCCCAACAGACTGAACTTCATGCAACTTCTTTTGTTCTTCCCTACACCCGCTCCAGTGCTGCCTTGTGAAAGTTCTTTATTATGTCTATACAAATCTGAAGAAAAAAAAATCCCACTGTCCTGCCCAGTCTAATATGCACACAGTAGGCCCTCACTGTAGACCTGATGAATGAATGATTTCAAAGTAGAGATGGGTCCCGGGGTCAGGAAGGGAGATTCTGGGCACAAAGGAAGGCCATGAAACTTTCAAAACATTTTTGAGATCACATCTTGTTTCCCTGAGGTGGGCCATTTGGCCTTATCACCTTCCTATTTGATGAGGTTTCATGTTTAATAAAAGCCCTGAGCAGTGAGAACAAACATATACGGTACCATCAGGAACTTAATGAATTGTTGCAAGTTTAAATGTCTGATATGGGGAGTGCCTACATTACATGCATAAACATGGCTGCCACTCTGTTATGCATCCCAATGAAAAATCTAACAGCCAACATTCTAATAGTTTACAATTCGATAGACTATAATCCTGAAATTTTTTAAAATTTTATTTTAGTGTATTAGTACGTGTGCGTAGTACATAATGTTTACATTCCTTGTGGGAAGTTGGTACATGTACACGACACATCTTAATTCCTTTTTTCATCCCCTTTGCCTTCCCTCCCTCCCTGCCCACCCATCTCTTGATCTCCTTGCTTTTTGTTTGTTTTGTTTTTGTACATGTCTGCAGCACATAATGTTCACATTCCTTGTGTGGCATTGGCACATGTACATAGCACATCCTAAATCCTTTTTCATCCCCTTCTCTCCCTTCCCTCCCCAATCTCTCCATCTCTTGGTCCTCTTCCTCTTTGAGAAAGATATATCTCCTGACTTCCAATTGTCTATCCTTTATTTTGCTCATTATTTTTACTTTGGGTTTCTCATGTAAGAGAAACCATGTGATATTTAAGCTTGTGTGTCTGATTTATTTCACTTAACATTATGGTTTCAAGGTGGATCTGGTTTCCTACAAGTGACTCAAATTTACCTTCCTTCATGGCAGAGTAGTATTCCTTGGCGTGAAATAAATTCTTTTTCATCTATTGGACATATAGGCCACTTTCAAGATTTAGCTATTACGAATTGTGCTGCTATAAACATGAGTATGGATGTATCCCTGCAATGTGATGTCTCCAAATCTTTTGGGAAGGTACCTGGAAGGGGAATAGCTGGGTTAATTGGAATTCCTACTTTCAGTTTTTTGAGGAATCTCCATGCTGATTTCCATAGTGGTTGTAGTAGGTTGCATTCCCACCAACAGTGTTGAAGCGTTCTCCCAACCCCCAGTAGGCTCTCCAGCATTTGTTCTCATTTAATTTCTTGATGACATCCACTGTTTCTGGGGGTAAGATGGAATCTCAGTGTTTTTTTAATTTGCACTTCTCTAGTAGCCAGCAGTGTTGAGCATTTCTTTATGTATTTATTGGCCATTTGAACTTCTTCTGTAACGTGTCTATTCATTTCATGTGCCCATTTTTTGATTGGGTCTTTTATTTGGGGAGAGGTCTATTTTTTCTGAGTTCTTTGTTCTTTACACACTCTAGATATGAGTCCCCTATCTGAGGAATTGCTGGCAAAATATTCTTCCCATTCTGTAGGTTGTTTTTTCACTCTGTTGTTTCTTTTGCTGTGCAGAAGCCTTTTAATTTGATATGATCCCATTTGTTGATTCTTGGAACTATTTTTTGTACAACTGGTGTTCTGTTCAGAAAGTCCTTGCCTATGTCTATGACTTTGAGAGTTTTACTTATTTTATCTTCCGGCAGGTTAAGTGTTTTTGGTTTAACATTTACTTCTTTGATCCATTTTGATTTTAGTTTAGTATATGCTGAGAGATATGGGTTGAGATTCAATCTTCTGCATGTGGATAGCCAGTTTTCCCAATACCATTTATTCAAGGGGCTATCTTTCCTCCAGTGTGTGTTTTTGGCCTGTTTTTTAAAGATCAAGTAGTTAAATGTACTTGGAGTTGTTTCTGTATCCTCTATTCTGGTCTAGTGAGCTTTACGTCTGTTTTTTTTGTTCTGTTTTTGCCAATATCATGCCATTTTTACACAGTAGCTTTGTAATATAACTTCAGATCTGGGATGCTGATGCCTACCCTACGACTTTGTTCGTTTTACCCAAGATTGCTTTTGCTGTTCTCAGAACCCTGAAATTTCATAGGTGGCTTTGGATTATGTTTTTGAATTTGCTTCAGATATAGGGAATTCCGATATTTAGGAATTCACAGAACTCTGATATGTCCAGTGTCACTGCCTCAGTTGCCTATCGTGGACTTTTCTGGGCTGTGACTACATGCCGAGAAACACTGCATCACGATGGGGAGGAAAATGTGTTGGTTTTTCACTCATAAGAATCGGGGTCCAAACCCCAGCTTTTCCACTTGCCAGCTCTGTTTTCACACACTCGGCAAAATCTCTGTTTTCCCATCAGTCCCTTCTTCCCAGGACCGTCAGGACCCACAGTCGAGCTTTCAGGGAAAATTCATCTGAACTGCTCCTTCAGGCAGGCACAAAACAAGTCTAAGACAGTTGGGCTCCCCACACATTTTCTGTTTCACATCTGGGGGAAGAAAGACTTTCCTCTTCTCCTTTTCTCTTTTGCTGCCTCAGAGAACCTTCTCTTCCAGACTCAGGGGGATAAAGCTTCTGTGAAACTATGTAACTGTGTAACTTCTGTGTAACTGTGAAAGCTTCTGATTAGTCTAAGCACATCTGAAAAGACACGGCAGTGCAGGGCAGTCGAATACGGAAAAGTGACTGTGGGCTCTCCCCGGGCTCACAGGCCTCACCCATGGCGCGCACGATGGCCACCTCCTTCACCATGGTGCTGCATCTGGGCATCTGCTCATGCTGTCTTGGGTCAGAGCCTCAAGGCTGCAAAGTGGAGGCACCCTGATACCCGAGGCAGAGCCAGTCTTGTTGTCAGTGAGTAGCTGGGACCCCAGAATTCCCACCTCCTTTTCCTGTCAAGAGGTTTCTATCTCGAGGGAAAACAGCTGTCCATTCTCAGGCCAAGTGGGATTCGCGCCAGCTGTTTATTCCAGATGCCAAGAGCCAGATGCACACCCACTCTCGTCTCCCACTCCCCAAGCCTGAAGCCTCGAATTTTATCGAATTTGCTAATGACCTTAGAGACTTGCTAAAAAAGTATTTCTGCAGGCTCCACCTCCAGAGAATTGGACTCTGGGAAATCTGCGTGTTGAATAAAAAGACTCCCACCCCATCTCGTCTCTTCCACAGAATATCCTCAATCGGTCTGAGAATCATACTTGAAGTAATCACTGGTACAGTGGCAGCACTGGTTGGCTGGTAAATGCCTAACAACTAGCTTAGATGGTGGGGTGGGGAATCTGGTTTGTAGCTTGCTAATTTAATTTCTGTGGTGTAAATATCCCCACTATGGTCAGTTCAAGCTTCCAACATGATATCATGATTGTGAAGGTGGGAAAAAGTACATGCAATCAGTTCTTACAAGTCCATAGTAACTGGTCCAGCAAACCACTGGGCAGAAACATCTGGATGCTTCTGAATGCTGTTTCCTAGGCTCTTGAGTAGAAGGGCCACTGTTCAGCCCAGGATGTCACACCTCTAGTTCTTTCTCTAAATCCTTAGCTCTTTGCATGGTTTGTTTTGGTGACTGGTCTCCAGAGGCACCCAAGGGATTCCAAACCAGAAAGCGATGACGGGGTCAGAGAAAGAATTCCAGGGAAGAAAATGCAATTAGTGTAAGACTTTGGCTTCGGCCACACTGATCATTTTATTTAACCCAGCTTTCAGCAATGAAGAAGTTTTCAAAAACCTGCTTCCACCTTCCTTTGATAAACTCACACTTACATCAACTCACATTGACTTGATCCTGCTGACCTGGAGGAGGATGAAAAGGCTGAGTGTCAGGGACCTGAGGGGATGAAAGGGGTCAGCGGGGGACTGCAGGGCGGTCATATGACCCAGGGTTGCTGGTGGCTTAAGGCTTCCCCTTTGTCTCCAGCTCTGGTCCCATGTCTGAAGGTTCTAGTGATTTCTTCCTGCCCCTGACTAGGGGAACAGATGCGGCAAGGTCTCCAGTTCCCAGGGCTTGCTGTCCTGTCTGCAGACTGGGGTGTGCACTCCCAGACAGAACAGTTATGCAATCACTTGCCAAATAGCTGAGCCCAGTCAGGTGTGGGTGCAAACCTGCTTGACATTTCTGCCCTAAAAGGATGTACAAGCTAAACTGAGCAAGAATGAAAAACAACCACCTCCCTGCTCTGCTTACACTGTGTCCCTGGTGTAGGAATTCTGCCACACCGTAGGAGGGCAAGTCAGCACTAAAAAGCCGTGGGCGCGCAGTCATGGGAACAATCGTACCTTTGGGCCTGCTGCTTTTCTGGGCCTACGCCGCGGGGACTGCTGGGGTGAGAGCCTTGCCTACTCCTGGCCTGGAGCTAGGTGGGACCCCACTACTCTGGAAAGGGGGCCTTCTGGGTCCTCTGAGCTTTCCCTGCTGGTGGGACAGAGGGGAAGCAGAGTCACACAGAAGGGGTGTAGGTGTTTGCTGCTGCCTCTGCCTTGTTTACTTAACACTGACAGCCTGAGGAATTTCTCAGTTTTAGAAGTGGGACAAACAAAAGCATAAAGATTACACTAATCTTCCTTACATAAAGAACCCACCCCATATCCAGTTCACCCCCAAGAATATCTGTCTACTGATATGTTTTTCTAGTTTATGCAATAAGTGGTAGCCATTACAATCTTACACACATGTCTTACACACATGTCTTAGCATGTAGTACAATCATCTATATGTGCTGCAAGTAATGGAACACTATTTCCCTAAAGTGGTGGGTCTCATGGTGAGGTCTACACACCCCTGGGATCCATGAGACCCTATCAGGGTGTCTGCAAGGCCAAAACTATTTTCATAATAATACCAAGATCTTATTTGCCTTCTTCACCATGTTGACGTTTGGATAAAATTGCTGGCGCCAGACAATACTGGCAATCACAGTATTCCTCCCCGCTACAAACTCACAGGGGAGAGAAAAAAGTTAGTTTCACTTAAGAAGGCCCTAGAGGAAGCAATCAAAACTATGAATTTTATAAAACCTGGCCTGAAGCACTTTTTTCTTTGAACTACTCTGTGTAATGAGTTGGAAGGGAGGTGTCCACAGTGCTGATACACTCTGCAGGGTCATGTTGTCCCGAGGAAAGGCACGAAGCCTCTAGGGAAGTGTTGAGTTGCAAGCAGAGCTAGCCCCTTCCACGGAACACCAGCTTCACACAAAAGCACTGAATAACCCGCGGTTATTCAGACAGTGACTGTCCAGTCGAGAAAGATAATCTGCAGTATTTATTGTCAAAATAGAAGGGGTGAGTAAACACTGGAATTTTTGAAAACTTCCCTCTACTGACAGATGAGATCAGTGGGTAATATTAATAAATGTGAATTTTTCGTTTTCACTGTGGCATATATCAAAGTGGGAAGATCTGCAAAATTTAATGAAGCAATATTTTCCAAATGACCCATGTATAATATTAACAAAATCATGCCTGGGCAAATGATCCATTCAAAGTACAAGCCAGGCCTGATGGATCTGACTGCAACTGAGCACAAAAATTCATTGCTATAACTTCAGGTTGCAACTAACTTTTAATAAACTACCATTAGTTGAGTTTAGGTATTTGTCAAAGAAGAAAAATCATAATTATCTGAAAAGGCCATTAAAATATTTCTTCCTTTTCCAACAACCTATTTATGGGAGGCTGGGTTGCCTTCACATACTTCAACCAAAATATTATTGCGGCTGCTTGAATGCAGAAGTAGATATGGGAATCCAGCTGTCTTCTATTAAGCCAGACAATAAAGAGTCTGCAAAAATTTAGAACACTCTCCTCGCTGAATTTTGTTTTGTTTTAGAAGACACAGTTCTTTTTACAACAAAATAGTATATTTTTAAACTTCTAAATCAACTAATGAATTAGTGAGTTTTAATAAGCTACTAAATTTATTCACATAAACAAATACAAAATTTGAAAAACCTACAAATGAATATTTTTCTGCTTTAATTTTTAATACGGTAAGTTACTTAATTGTTTATCGCTTTGTCACAAAGTATCCCACAATTTATTCACTTAAAACAACAAGAATCATTTGTTCTCTCCCACAGTCGTGGAGGCCCCCAGGAATTCAGGGTAGCTTGATTGGGCTGTGCTGCCTCACTTGGTTTTCTTCCATACGGTTTTTCCCCCCGGGGACGCAAAACACAGCCATTGGTTTTTTCCAAAACGAACAGAAGAAACCGAAGTAGGAAACTGTAGGCCCTTTTGTGACCTAGCCTCTGAAACCACACTCCATCACTTCTGTCATTTTCTGTTTGTCCCGTGGACCAGGCTGATTCAAGGCAGGAGAAAGACACACAAGGACACAACTGCTGAGAGATGAGGGTCTTTGGAGCTATCCTAGAGACTGGCACCACAGGACTTACTGGTAGATATTACCCAAACACAAAAGCTCTGTGGGGGCTTCAATCCTTTTTCCGAGTATAAAGGACTCGTTTAGACCAAAACATTTGAAAACTGTTAGTCTAAAGAAGTCGGTCCATATTCTAAAAAGTTATTGCTATTTATTTTATTACTTTCCTGTTGTCCATGGCTACACAATCATTTCTTGTTTACTTCTTGTTCCTTTACTTCCATAAGCTCGGACTCAGTTCCTGCTACCCTGCTTCTTCTCAGCTGGCTTACTGAAGACTCCTGTGTGAGTTTTAACCCTCCCCTGGCCTTGACTTGTTGGATTTTTTTGCACAGCAATGCTTAGGCTTGCTTTAGCTCTAGTCATCCTCACTTCTAGCTCCCTGGACAGTCCTTGTCTCCAAGAGCAAGTCACTGGTGGGAAGAGAAGTGCAACTGTGAGCCAAGTGCCTGTACGCAAACAGACCAAGGTCCCTCTCCTCAGAAAGCTTATAGCTCTAGGAGTAGGAAAGCAGAGGAACAATAAACATAATAAGGGGGTCATGTCGTATGTTAGAGAGTGATAAGGGGGAAAAGGTAGGGTTAGGTCAAGGTGGTTGTGGAAACGCAAGGAGGGTATGGACAACTTTTGAGATGAATGAGGATGCTGCGGGTCAGGTCAGCCTCACTGAGAAGTCAGGAGAAGGCTTGGAAAGGTGAGGCAGCAGCTGCAGCCAAGTCCCTGAGGTAGACACACATCTGGTGTGTTTGAAGAAAGCAAGAAGGCTGATGTGACCAGAGGAATGAAGGAGGAGGAAATGGGGGGAGAGCAGGTCGGTGCGCTCACGGGAGCATATGATTTAGGACCTCTGTGGTCATGGTAAGATCTGTGGCTTTTACTCTGAATGAGATGGGAACCATTTGGAAGCCATTTGGAAGGGCTGCGGGGAGAGGGAGAATGGGACCTGATTGGGCTATTGTGTTGAGAATATATTTGAGGGTAAATAGAAGTAGGGAAAGAGGAAAGGGGAAGATCACCTAGAGATTATGGCAGGTGACCAGGGGAGAGGCAGGATGCTGCGAGTGGGGTTGGTGAGAGTTGGTTGGATTCTGGACAGATTTTGAAGGTGGAGCCAATAGGGCTCCCCAGTATCTTGGAAATGGAGTGTGCAAGAAGAGAAAGTTGCAGTGGACCTCTTTGAAGGGAGGAACGATTTCGGAAATTCCATTAGATATGGTTAGCTGGGGCTGCTCCCTGAGTTTACTGGAAGACCCAGTTGCCTTCACTACTCCAGGTCCCAGACAGGCTTCCACAGGGGCAGCGTTTAGAAGGCCCCTCTCCTGCCAGCTTTTCAGGAAACAGTGAAACAAATCAATCCCTGTGTGAAATTTTATTTCAGGGAATACAAGAATGTTGTTCTTGAGCCTCTCGCTCTTTTTTTCTTTGTCTTTCTTATCAGAAATGAAAGGAACCAGCCAGTGGAGATAGGATCTCAGGTCTAGAAATCCTAGCAAGTAATTTGGGACTTAAAAACAAATCTTCCCTGAAATGCATGAAGCAGGTGAAGGGAATTCCAGCTCCAATTCTTAAGCCACACCTTATCCTGACCTGCCAAATAACTTCCTTCCAGCCCCAGGCAAATCCCTGCTTCCACCCACCAAATGCCTGTCCTAAATAAAGTTTAACAACAAAACCCCAAAGTGTTAAAAGGCAAACTGATGGAGACCAAGATAGCAGAAGGGCTGCTTCAGGGACTCTCTCTACTAGCCACACCCCCAGAAGGAAACAGGCAGAAAGCAGAGGCCAGGAGCCAGGCATCTAAGGCATGACTTCTTTCAGAGCCTCTGAGTACAGTAGGGTTAATACCTCATGGGTCAAAATGATTATTTTTGTTGATCAGACTCATCAACTTGCTTCATTAAAACTTCCTACCACGGACCATGGTCAAACTCTTCCAAATGGATGGAATCTGCAGAATCTATTCTTGAGCCACACTGTGTCAATCTTCCTACCAAGGAAAGCAGGACTAGAGTTTCCCAGCTCTGGTCTGGATAAGGCAGCTGAGGGCTGGCCAGGGTCAACCTCTCAAGGCCTCAGGAAGAGATGAGAAAAAAAAAGGATCGTGCGATGCTATGAGGAATCACTCAGAAGTACATATTATTCTCATTTCACATATCAGAAAAAGGGACCTAAGAGAGGTCGGGTGATTTGGCACACAGCCAGCCAGTAGTAATATATGGAGAACGAGACATTAGGCCACAGGATGATCCTTTGCTGGCCGCTATGAGGAGATAGGCAAAACGTTCTGTGCTTTGTGCATGTTAACTTGTTCAAATCTCCTGGATTCCCTCCTTTTTAAAGAAATGAAACTGTCCAACAGAACTTCTTGCCACAATGGAAATATTTTATATCTACATTGTTCTATGACATGGCAGCCCCCACTGCTATGTGGCTATTGAGTGCTTGAAATGTAGCAAGGGAGACTGAAAAAGGAAAATTTAATTTTATTTTGTCTTCCTCGATTTACATGTTGCCACGTATGTCTACGAGAGTTCTACACAGAGTTCTACGAGGCTTGGTACTTATTCCAAATACTAGGGAGGTGACAAGGTAGGGACTGTATCTTGGGGCTGATGGAACTGAAAGTACATACCTTCCCTTTCCCCCTCTGTTCTCTGGTGAGATGACCTGCATTTTGCAAAGTGAAAGGGCCTAGCAAGGAAACTGATTATACAAGCAGCCAAAAATAAAGCCAGACCCCCTAAAGGCTGGGTCTGTATTTGAGCCTGCTTTTTCCCAGTGTGTCTGGAGGCCCCAAGAAAGACCCTGCTGAGGGCCGAACAACCCAGCTGGGGGCTCAAGACCCTGCACCAGCAACTTCTCAGAGCCTGCCACGGTCCAATTGGCTGAGGATTCTGACTCACCAGTCCCAACCCTACTATTTCGAAAGAAGTGTTTCCTTCTTCTGGGTTTAAAACTAACCACTAGAGAGGTGATGAGCTCCCAGGTCCAGCCTCATCCTGTCAAAACTTGTAGTTCTTAAAGGGTTCCATCTGTGGCACCGCCCATGAGGTACAGCCACCTGTGCTATGTGTCTGAGGCCCTTGTTTCATCGTCCTCTCCATAGCCTCTGAATGTTCATTTCTGCTGCACCAATCCCCTGCTCTGCAGCTGCCAAGGACATTGTATGCTGCTTGCCACAGCATCCAAAGTTGCCACGGCCACGGCTGGCCCTTGCCTACCACTCTGACCTAAGAAGCACCGTTGTCACCACTGTTCACTCTGGCCCAGTGCCTGGCTTCCTTGCTGTTCCCCAGACATATCAAACTGTCCCTGTCCCAGGTCTTTGCATTTACTATTCGCTCCTCCTGGAATGCTCTGGATTGACCATGGCTTACTCTTTCTTCACTCAGTCTCTCCGCCCTGCCATCTCTCACCGTGCTCCCTTTTCTTTGAGGCACTTATCACACATACACCGTCAGTCCCCCGTATTTGCAGGCTCTGCATCTGTAGGTTCAACCAACCATGGAGTGAAGATATTCAGAAAAATAAGTTGTATCTGTACGGAACAGGTATAGACAGTTTTGTCATTATTCCCTTATCAACACAGTGTAACAGTTATTTACTGAGAATTTATAATCGTATTAGGTATTATAAGTAATCTAGAGATGGTGTGAGATGTGTGTATGTTAAAGGCAAATACTATGCCATTCGTATCTGAGGAACTTGAACATCTGCGGACTTTGTCATCTGTGGGAGTCCTGGGACCAAACCCCTGCGAATACCAGATATTCCTGCGTGAGTTTCTTTGGTTTATTTGCTTACTCTCACTAGCAGTAAGATGTCAACAGGCAAAGGAGAAACACTGTCTTTTTTCACTCTATCTTTTGCTTCTAGAATAGGGTCTGTCACATAGGTGCTCTCTGAATATCTGCTGGGTGGATGAATGAATGAATGAATTCATGCATGACTGACTATCTTGAGTGAATGGTGGGGGGAGGTGGGGTTTGGCTCACCCTACACAGATCAGGACTTTCCAGATTTGGATGCTGAACCATGAGAAACAAAGAGATTTGCTGGTTTAATTTCTTCTGCCCTGGGAAAGTTAAAGATCACAGATAATCCAAAACTCAGTGCCAAGTTCTCTGATTTATAATCGAGGAATTATTCACACAGAGGTAAACAAGAGTAAAGGACTGACAAGCAAACTGTAGGAGGAGAATGATGGGAAACAGACGGAGGGACCCGTGCAATCTGCATGCCTTCAACTGGCCCGGCTTCCCACTGACACACATTCAAACTTGGATCCAGAAAATTCCCTCTGATTTCAATTCCCAGAAACCTTTGGGTCGCCCTGCCCTGGTGACTTCTGGGAGTACAGGGGGCTGCAAACAGAGGTGGCCTTGGTGGGTCCCATCCTTATACAACGAGGCTATTTCATACTCATCAGAAAGATACACCTAGAATGGCAAGCATTTCTCAAGGATGCCTCAAGCTCACAGAGGTCACCTGACTTTCCTAAAATCTGAATTTGGGAAGGAAATTTCTTTTCCTTCTTTAATGTTTTCCATAGAAATGCATCTCCTTATTTCAAAGAAACAAAATCAGCAGCACCTACAAATGTGTAACACATGGGAGGCAGTCAGTAAACACTGAGTGACTAGATGAACATGTCAAGCTAAAAGGGGAACTGTGGCCTGGTAAAACATGGGTTAGTTGACCAACCCTGTGCTGAGAGTCAGGAACCATGGGCTAGACTCCCTATGCCAACTATATAACTTTGGACATGCCCTGAAGCCTCAGTTTCCCTATCTGTACAATGAAAGCCTGGCCTAGCTGGGCTTCAATTTCTCTCCCAGCTCTCGCAGGCTCTAATTCTCTGAACACGCTTCATGGCTTTGTTGTGGACTAGTTCTTACAAGTGTCCAACTGAGTGCAGCGACTGTTTCTTTGGAGCTCTTTTACTGTTTTTAAATCCCAGAGGTTATTTAACAGCCACTCTCCCGGAATATTTTCCATGTCTTCCATGACAGAAGGTTCTGGAAGATAGCCATCATCAAAATATGAAGCCAGGATAATGTTGCATTTATCAGAGAACACAAGCTTAACCAAAGTTCCTGTCACCCTCTATGGTAATTCTGGTAACTTGACCAGGTTCCATATTCAGAGCAGTAAGAAATCGTCTCTGTGCCTTGTGGGGTTTGGTATCTAGTTTCTTCCTTTCCACAGCTCAGGGTGTGGGCGCCATGTGAAGGCTCCAGCGACCTACTCCTCTCAGAGCCTTGGTGCTGCCATTCCAGGTTCAGAAGAACGGTTCCTCGATGCCACACTGACAGGGATCAGGCCCATCAGAACATTCCGGACTGGCTTCAGCTGGACAATTCCTCTGGGCCTCAGTTTCCTCAGCTCGAGGTCAGGACTGGGTGTTTGCTGATAGCCCCATCTCTCCCAGCCTCATCACTTTCCCAGCCCAGAGCCAGAACTGGCCCTTTTCCCATGACGGGGCCATGGCCCGCTCATATGTTATGTAACTTCTATAAAGCAGAGCTTTTCTTTATAAAGATCTTAGGTATTCTAGGAAGAGAGAAACAGTTTTATGATCCCAGTAACCAAACAACTTAATGAAAATCATGGCAACCATCAGCCTCATAAAAGCCATGGTGAAAGCCTCCACATTCTCAGCGAGACCCTGGGAATTTAGAGTTCTCACAAGCCTTCAAGGGACAAGGACTTTGTTGAAGGCCTTGGGATGCCAGCTGATGGCTGATGAAAGGATTTTAACGCGCCACTGAAATTCTCTTTTCCAAAATAACCACTTTGAAACCTGTTAATTACAGACACACAACCAGCCCCAACCCCAGCCCCAGCTCCCCAAGACCCAGGGCTTTTACTAGGGAGAGCAGGGCTCCCAAGGCTGGCCGCTGCTATGGCGCTGCACATGCTTTGTGTTGGGTGAATTAGCTTTAGGAAGAGAAGCAAATTAATTGAAACCACATGGCCACTCCCCCAACCCCAGCCTCCTCCTCCATCTCCCTCCCCTGGAGACAGAGGCCGGTTCAGTCTAATTTGGTCCAGTGTTTTTGTTTCCTAAAATCTGTCTTGGGGCTCTGGGCCATTAATAGGTTGCAGCTGATTTTAATCTACACGAATCAGAGACCTCGCGTCTTTGGTTTTAAGGAGATTACAAATTGTGTGTCCCACAAAGTTGGGATGGAGGGGAAAGGCCCTAGGTTGGGAGGGGGAAGGGAACAGATCCTGGAAGGCACAAAAACTCTGCTCTCCATTAAGCAGCTGGATTGAATGGGCCTGTGATTTCTCAAAGCTGAGGGAGGGAGTGAAGAAGAGGCGAGGGTCTTGCTGCTGTGACCCCGTGGCAGGAACACAGCTCTTGGCCTATGTAAACAGAGAATCAGGGATCTGGACAAGCAGAATCCTCTGTTCAACTATCTTCAACAATTTAATTTCTCAAGTTCTTGAGGGGCCACCTGCCATAAGATAAAGCAGGGGTCAGCAAACTGTGGTCAACACAGCCTGATTTTGTAAATAAAGTTTTATTGGAACACAGCAGTGACCACTTGTTTATGTCTTGTCTGTGGCCACTTTAGTAGTAGTGATGGAGACCCTGACAATTTTTACTATCTGCTCCTCTACGGTGAAAGTTTGTCAGCCTCTGAGCTAGAAAACTGTGCTAAGTCTTAGAGGGCAGTCACTCCACTTTTATGACAACAAAAGACAGATTTAGAATTTACTCAGTTCCCACATCACACCAAAGTCTAGGTTGCGTCTAGAAATCACCCTTTAGGAAGGGTGCTCATTTACTCTCATCTAGCCCGTGGCAATAAAAAGCAACCCAACTATCATGCCACTGAGTTAAGAAGCAAAGCACTGCCCTGACAACGCTGCTCATTTCACAGGCAAAGGGGTAGAGTGGCTGAGATGAAGCACACTGAAGTTCAGCTGGGAAGCGGCACAATTAGGAGGAGCTGGGCCTCCAAGGTACACTACAATCCTCTGTTTGTCAGATGATAGTAATGAAAGGGGCTAGGGTACTTTAACATAACACAACTCCCTCTGTGTGTTGCACTGGCCATTTTACGAAGTTCTTCCACCTATGATTTCACAGTGCAATGGGGACTTGGGGAACTGTCTCCATTTTTAAGGTAAAGGAAAATAGCACTGAGAATGAGGGAGTGGGGCCGAGAATCAGGCCAGACCTCACTCACTCTTGAAACCACCCTTTCCCACCACCCAACAACTAATGAGTTTGGGTATTCTCTGCCCAGGCCCTCAGCTGGGGCTCCGTGGCCACCCTATTCCCCTCGCATGGCTCCAAGACAGCTGCTGGCCTTCAGTGGCTCCAAGGCTGGCCGGAGCAGAAGCAAGGGGAGGCTACATCTCTGTGACAGGCACAGTGATGGAGACACTCAATTAGGGGTGTTTAGGGAGCACAAAGCAGCTGAATCTTGCCCTTTCCTGAAAGCAAGCCCTGAGCAACAAGTCTTCAGCACAAATGCTACTTGCTGGAAATGTCATCAGGCTCCCTTCCCAGGCTCCCAGGCGCTAAACAGCTCTTGGCATCTTTTAGGGACAAGTAAGGAAGATAGAGAAATCGGTATCCTTTCAGGGACTAGGCTTGGCAGGTAAAGAGATGACACTGGGCAAGCTGCTTCCTTGGAGCAGCAGGGGCAAGAGCAGGACTTCCACACAGGAACTTGTTTCCTGCAGGTTGGAGTCCGGGCTCCTGGTGGAGACCCTTCCGGCCGAGGGAAGATGTCTCCCCAGGCTGAGATTATGGTGGTCTGGAGCACCTCGAAGGCTGTCGGGATCACAGATCAACGGAGTGCCCTGGCACACGACACGCTACATCAGGAACCGGGGTGGATGTGCAGGGTGCCTGGTTAACAGGGTCCTCAGCCATTCTGAGGAGCGACGCTGGCACCGTGTGCCTCTGCTGCTGGCAGCATGACTCTTGAGTGGAATGCCGTACAGCACGGCTGGTTAGCGGTCACCGAGTGTCTGTCATGAGCTGGGCACTGCACGGATGAGCATACTGGCAATACATGCAGAGAAGGTGCCCTGCCAAGGAGTTTGTTTGCAGAGTGCAGTTTCTCCTCATAACCTGCTGTTCTGAAGGGCTTGCCCACGTGACTGTGTTGTGGGGTCTGGCCCACCTCCTCACGTGCAGGGGCTGAGGATCCTGCATCTGGACCCCTCACACAAAGAACAGGGCATTTGAGTCAAGCCTTACCATTCTGTGCTACCCAGAAAAGTGGAGCCGGAAGAAGGCAGAGTGAAAATGCTTATAAACACTTCCTGGGGGTGGACTGACAAAGTAAAGCTCAAAGTCAAGCCAGCCAGACGAGTTTGAAGACACAGAAACATACACAAGAGAGCTTAAGTTGCCACTGCAGGAGCCAACAGGCCACTAAAATGGCTCTAGAACAATGAAGGACACGATTTAAAAATTAAAGCTGTATTTTCTTTCCCCGAATAGGTGGGGATGGTGGCTTAATACTGAAAATTGATTTTACCTATCTCTCAAAAGAAACAGGGGAGGGACCTCCTTCCACCAGCTCTCCCAGCCCATTATCGCACACCCTCCCTCAGCTCACCTCCAAGGCCTGGACTGCCTGCTATCAGTCACATTTTGTGTGCTGTACAAACACGGGCTGGTAACTAACACAGGAAATGAACTTCACAAGCACTGAATGTGTACCAACCTGTGGTAGGGGGAGTTGCCAGATTTTTTTCTGAGAATTTTCAGACTCTCAAAACTTTCCTGCAGCTTCCCCTCTCTATGCTTGAACGCAGGTATCTGCCACGCGTGCACACACGCCCAAAGACAAACGTCGCCAGTGTTCCCCAACACACACCTACAGAGAGATCTGCCCTTATCCAGATACATGCTCTCCTAGAACTTCTTTCCCAAGCACAAGCCTACGTACCTAGGCAGGCAGGTGCTCCCCACCCCTCGCAGACGCTAGGAACTTTTCAGCCCCTTCACCACACACACAGCACGTAGGAACTGAAGAGCCGAGGATGTTTATATTCCCGCGTGTGTGCACTCAAGCACACACAGAGCCACATTCCAGTCGGCTCCTGAACAGCCAGGACAGGTCTGGGGCTGTTTGCCATTGTATCTCACTCACCTCTATGAGGGGTTTGGGTAACACAGAGGTAACTGTGGGGGTCACCAGAGGCTTTTCATTGCATTTTTGTAACATTTCCCCCAAGCCTGAGCGCTGGGACGGTGGTTTTTTAAAATCGCATGTGGGCAGCAGGGTGAAATGCAGGGACAAAAGCTTCCCTTCCGATCTCCTGCTGGAGTTTCATTCACTAATGAGGGCTCTTCTGCACCCTTTGGAGGATTTCTTTATTTTTTGTGCTGTCTGAAATAGGGCTGGGAGTACAGAGGCTCACTGATGGATTTCTGGAAGTTCAGGGTTGGGGTCCTGCTTTGTCATCTCTTATTGCTCTAGTAATTCCAGGGCCAGGCTTTCTGAGGTGCATTCTGTCCTCTGAAAGTCTGGAAGGGAGGCACAGCCACACGAGCAAAGACGAATTTGGAGATAAAGTGGGGCCCCAAGTGATCTCTACTACTCCAGGAATTTGGGCCCATCAGAAAAGCTGGTGGACAGAGGATTCCCCACCCACCCCAATAGCTCTTGAGCCTCAGGATGTTCTGGTAATTCTCTAGGCAGTATACATGCAAAGCGGGCACTGTCTTTGCACTGACAGATTGACTGATGGACATTTTTTATTTCCAAAAGCCAAATGGACTCAATGCATCCAAGTTCTTGCTGTGTGGATCGGGACAAGTGGTAATGTCTTGCGTTGCATGGACTCACACAGCACAGCTCGGTCATGGTGTGTGGACAGATTCCTCTCTGAGACCCACTGAGCTGTGGCAAGGGGTGGGCCAGCAGTGCGTGTGCTTTGTCCACGGCCTTTGCTCATAAATTCCACCCCACTCTCCTCCCCAGCAGAGTTCTTTCTCCAAATAAAATCTTCAAATAAAAGCACAGTGCACAACACTAACAAAAAGCAGTTTCTTTGGTTAGGGGATGAGTTACGTTGTGTGACTTTGTGTGGGAATCTCTGAGGGGTCCCTTGGATAGCAGTTTGAAGACCACTACCACAACATAGGTCCTTTCTCATAATAGCCACTGAACTTTCATACACAAGAAAACACGCAACGATAATGAGCTGCTAGAAATTTGCCAGCCATTTCAAATCAGCTTGAATTGTACATACTGTTGGTTCCGGCTGTGTTCCTACTGGGTGTGGCTTAGGGCTATGAACCCCTTGCCGAAGCCCCCTGGCCGCTCCTGGGCCTGCAGCTCACAAATGGGGAACTCACCGCACAGAGAAGAGTGAGTAGTACAGCTGGAGCCTCGGAGGAGCCGTGCCACCAACAAACTCCACTGTCTACTGAGGGAATTTGTGTGTGATGCTATTTGGTACTACAGAGCCACTAAAATCTGTCTACGTCTGTATCTGCCAGGAAAAGACATGACTGGAAATGAACCAGCAAAAAGAGGGATGACCCCTTTGCAGTTTCATCATTCTCTTTCCTGTCTCTAGCGTTTCAGCCTCCACCTGCCAGTGCCAGAGTCACCAGGAATGTTTCTTCTCCATCTCCGTGAATGGACACCAGTGCAGACACCTTTCTCCAGCCTCTGTTACAGACATGCTTCCTGTCTGGTGTGGCGCTGCCTAAAGCAAGTGGCTCAGCCCAGGCTTCGGTGTCCTGGTGGCTCTGAGCGAACTACCTGAGGTACACAAATGACCACATGCCTAAATTAAGAATGTGCATCTGGGTGGGCGAAGGGGGATCTATACTGTGTGAAGGCCAAAGCTGAGCCTGATTCCTCGGTCCTGCCCAGCTTCTTCATTTCTAAGGCTTTCTGGCAACCCTGCCCCCCAAAACTTCCCAAGGAAAAGCTTGGTTCCTTCTGCTGAGTCACAAGCCGTAGTTGGAGGGAGCATCTGATGCAGGTCTGGGGGGCCAGACTGTGCTCCAGGCCCACCTCTGGACCGCTCACCTTGGGGAGAACTGCCAAAGTGTTTCATACTGGAATGTGCCGATGCTTAAAACAAGGGGTACAGTTAAAATGCACCTACCAGAGATGTAATTAACACCTGTGATGCTTTGTGCTTCCTGGATGAAAGACAACACTGTGAAGTTTTATTATCTACCTACTCTGCTTTTTATATAGTTCCAGTTCCCTTCTGTCTTTCTTTTTGGGGGTCCACATAAACTTTATTAGGTATTCATTTCAAAAAGGGTCTCCTTGTACCTCAGAGTAGGATTTTATTTGCTCTCTCAGAGAATTTCTTTCCATAACCTGGACCCTCAAAGGATCTGCGTGTGTTCAGCTGCTTAGTCCACTTCCATCTAATAAATATTTAGAGAACATCTAATAACATCTTTGTGGCCCTGAGAGGCAAGGCGGGACTGGAATGAGTAGGAAAGGTTGTGAACTTTGGAGCTAGGCTGCCTGAGGGCTGAGTTGCAGTTTGACAGTCCCATGTGTGTCCCTGGAGAGCCTGGGTCACCTGTAAAATGGAGATAACCCATCCATCTCATGGGGTCAAGGAACACGAAGATCTAAATCTACTGAGGGGCGGTAGGAGCTCAGTCATCCCCTGCTGCTGCCTCTCTTTAGGATGTGGCCTCTGCAGAAGGGCCAAGGAGGGGCCTCTTCCTCCACTGGGCTTCTCCCTGAGGCTCTCTGTCTAGCCCTCCATCCATTTCAGAAGGAATGTCAGTGGTCAAACCAGTAGTTCTGGAAATTTCTCATCTCAGTTTCCCCAAGTGCTTCTTGGTAAAGCCATTTTCTCCTCCTCCACCTAAATCTCCCAAGGTCTCCACATTATTATGCCCCTTCCCCCCCTCCAAACCCATTCCCAAGAAGAAAAGGGTCTCTGATTCTTTTGAGAAGGACAGAGTAGAGGGGAAGTGGCTTAGCTTTGTTGCACCCACTTCAGAAAAGATCAAACTGCAGGCTGTGAACGGCCAGTCCTCCAAAGGGGGCTTCAGGCGGGAGGAGAGGGAGAGGCAAGGACAGGCTGGGTGGGCTGAGGCTGTCACAGAGGAGCTGTCCCGGCAGGACCCAGGTGGCTGTCCAGTGTGAAGCCTGCTCACAGCTGCCCTCATTGCCCTGGGCCACCCTGGAAGATGCCCTAGAATGTGACCTGGCGGATATGACCATCCAGTCTGAGAGGTACATCCTAGTCTGTCCCTGAATGAGGGTTCTTGTCCCTCAGGTTCCCAGGGAAGGCAGTGGATGCAAGGAAGCTCCTGAATAGGCACCACTTTAAATTAAGCTTCCCGTGCTTAGAAGGGGCCTCAGCTTCCCACAAATCCCCCGGTGCATGGAGCTTTGCGGCGGCAGTGTTCAGTCCGTTTGTTCTCTCAGAAATATGCCCTGGAAGCCAGGAGTTATTTGTTTCAGAAAGGTAGGCGCACATCAGGTGGGTGGTCTTTGCATTTTTTGTATGCTTTGATTCCCTCTCTTTTCTTTTCAGGACCACTGAGGGGTTTATTTTTCCCTCTTCCAGCAGAGCTCCGGGGCTTGGCAGCACAGTGCATCTGTGTTGGGTTTTCCCACAGGTCCCTGCAAAGGCAGCCCAGTTGCCTTCAGAAAGTCCTGAGCGGCCCCATGGGGGGAGCGGGCCTGCAGCTGTGTGCCCCCTCCTTTCTGTAGCAAGCTTTGATCAGTTTTTGTGGGGGCTGCTTGTAGCCTGACCTCCCATCTCCAGCGCCTCTCAGGTGGAAAGTTCTGTTCAGCCTGTCTGTGGCTTCAAAGACTCTCCCTCTTTCGGGCTGGGACAAGTCTGATAATGGTTCCCATTTTGTTGTTCTGTGATCTCCCAGCAGCCCCATCTTTCAATTGACAGGCTTTTGCTTGTTTGGTCGGGCTGCTTTGGCCAAACTGAAACCACCTTTC
Organism: Hystrix cristata; assembly: GCA_004026905.1. Classification (NCBI taxonomy): domain Eukaryota; kingdom Metazoa; phylum Chordata; class Mammalia; order Rodentia; family Hystricidae; genus Hystrix; species Hystrix cristata. The sequence continues at coordinate 20,012 of PVJO010000428.1, forward strand.
TGGTTGAGGAAGCACATTGATGTCCTCTCCCATTGAGGCTCTTGATGGCTCACATGTGGCCTTCTAGCCCAAACAAAGGTGACTGGGTTGAGGCAGCCAGGCACCTGGTGCATACGTCTGCACTGGACAGGGCAGATGTCCATGAGGGATAAAGGATGACGGAACCTGCTAGTCTCCCAGAGGAACACTCAGCCCCACCCTCCCTACCCCTGAAGGAAAGCCGACCCTCTGTGCTCTAGCTCCTCACAGGAACCCAGTCACGATGTTCATGTGGCACTCTGTCCATCTGGGCTCTGGCCTGAACCTGGGCCCAGCACAGGAGAGGCTGAAAATCCTAAAGATGAGCACATTTCCCAAGAACTTGAGCTGTTTACTATCTTGAGAAGTAGGCATGAAGCCAGGCAAACTTGGGAAGTTCCTTTTCTGGCCTATTATTTCCAACAGTTGTGGCTTTATGGCCTCAGTTCTCAGCCCAAGGGATAAACAAGAGCAAACTTGGCCATTCCAGGGCCTACTTCCAGCTCCTGACCCAAACTATCACTGACCCCATGCTCTGACCTACACAGGGGTAAAGGACGAGGGCTAGACCACCGAGGTGCTGTCACTGGTCTGGAGAGAAGTCGCTGCCTCACCAGAGGGCCCACACTCAGCCGTGTGGCCTCGGCCGTGGCTGGCTGCTCATGACGTGGATGGGGTTAGGCTGCATGTTGCCCTCTGGTTTCCTCACATTTAAAATGAAGTGGCCAAGGGCAGCAGGAGCGGTCAGGAGAGCATCCTTCTTCCTCAGCCTGATAGCACAGCGCTCTTCCTTCCTTTTGATCATACTCAAAACAACTGCAGTAGAACAATAAGCCCAGGAGGAGGCCGGAGGGAGATTTGTTACGTGCTTGTCCTGTGGCAAGGGCTGGCCTGACTTTATCTTGCACAGAGGTCCGCATAGGAGGAAATCTGGCAGGCCCATGAGTTGTCTCCCTGAAGCTGCACTCCCTCCCACACGGAATGCTGGGAGGACAGAGGGAAGCCATATAGGCCACAGCCCAGCCTCAACCATGACAAGAAGGAGATCAGCCCAGACTCTGGAAAGGTGACTCCCTGGAAAGCACAGGGACCCCTGATGGTTAGAGCCCACCTGAGTGCAGCCCCACAAAGACAGGACTCCAAACAGTGTCAGTTGACCCATGGCAGGGCCTTTCTCCTCAGTCAGCAACCTCGCTTCTCCTTCCAGCTGGGGGAGAAGCTACTTCAGGTTGCATCCTGTGTGTGTGGAGAAGCCTGGGACCGACGCGGCAGTGAATGCTCCAGCTTCTCACACCAGAGAGATCGCTGAGCTAGGGGAGTTATCTCTTTTGCCAACATGGCTGGGAAGAGAAAGACCCATAGAGCCTGTGCGGCTGAGAGGAGCTTGATTGGTTCCAGTTCTGACATCATTTCCCTGTGAATGCAGGTGTTTTGCCATCCGTCTGCCATTACCAGGGTCATTGCTCAAACTCTCACTGCCAAAGAAAAACAAAGAGAAACTCCACTGCCAGTGCTGCTAGTGTTCAGAAAACAGGAAAATAGTCCTTTCGCAGCAGACAGCGAAGTGCCATGGGATGCCAGACCAAACGTCCTTGTGGGGCTGCAGCCCTCTGTAATGCTGTGCATCGAGCACAGGCAGACCTGGGTTCAAGGTTTGGCTCCACCTGCATTTTCCAAGTGACCTTGAACATGACCTCCAGAGGCTCAATTTCTTCATCTGTAGGATGGTGGGTGAGAATACCAACCTTGTAGGATCATTTCGAGGATTAAACGAGATAGTGTCTGCATTAAAGAGTCCACAGTGTGTGACTGTTATTATCGGCACCCGAATAGCTGTGGGGGGCTGATCAACCGCTTCTGGTCCTGAGTAGTGTGCCCAAGGGAGCCATGATCCCTGCTTTCTGTCATGAGGAATAAATACACGAGGAGCACAAGAGGAACTAGACCTGGCAGCACAAAGTTTAAGAGATTCCACTTTGGACACCAGCAGATGTCTAAATGCAGGCACAGAACTCGCTTTTTATCTAAACAATCAGACTGTGTCTCTCTGGTCTCCTCATCCCTCGGCACAGACCTGCTGGATTAATTTCCAGGGCCACAGTGACAAACTGTCCCAAACTGGATGACTTAACACAATGGAGATCTATTCTGTCACTGTTCTAGAGGGCAGAAAAACAAAATGAAAGTGTTTGAAGGGTTGTCTTCCCTCTGGAGGGCCTGGGCATGCGTCCTTCCTTGTCTCTTCCAGCCCCCCCGTGGTGCAAAGTGTTCCTTGCCCAAGGGCTACGTAACTCTGGTCTCTCCTCTGTGATCACATTGCCTCCTCTTCTCTGTGTGTCCCTCCCATGTGGCTCTCTTAGAAGGACATTTATCCTTACAGGAGACAAGCGGGCCCTCTCCAGGATGATCTCGCCTCATCATTCTTAGCTTCCTGTATCTGCAAATATGCTTTATACACACATTCATAGTTATGAGTTCTGGGGTTTACAATGTGGACCTGTCTTGCAGGAAGGGCAAATTTGACCTACTACATCAACACCCCTGCCAAATGTCCCATTGGAATTTGACTAAAAAGTCACAAGTGCTCTCACCTGTGGCTAAGGAGGAGGGTCAGTCCTCTTCACGACAACATCACTAGTTCTCCACTTGGACCCAAGAAGGGAGTATGATCCCCTACATTCAGAAGGAAATCTGGCTTTTCTTTCATTATTTATTGGCAGAGAGTGAGGACAAGTTCTTCCCAACCTGTGAGGTGTGGCACCCGTGCATTCAATGGTGAGTCTCAAATCAGTGAGGGGTCCCTGGGCCTCCTGTTTGTAGGCAGACACAGTGAGACTGGGGGCCCCGCTTTGCCTTGAGGGCTTGTATGTGAACTGTGAAGACTTGCTGCCTGGCGAGACTTTTTCCTACCAAGGCCGCAGGAAGCACTGATTCTCCTGGAGCTCAGATCCTTCACCCCTTCTCTTCTCGCCATTCTCCCAAGGCTGCACACTCACAAAGTGTCCAGGGACCTGACTCCTCTCCTTTCCCAAAGGCCCTCTCTGGCCTTACCCCTGACTCCTCTTGTCTATAAGGATCCATGCCTACTAGAAAGGGGCTTCCCCCAAGGGATCCCAGGTCCCAGCCAGGAAGGGCTCCCCACAGGTTGCTGACTCTCCAGCCACTAGACTATGAGGAAGATTACAAGACAGTAGTACTTTTATTCTTCCAGCCGAATAATACTTACATGGAAATTTAGCAAAGGTCTTAGCTCCTTCAAGAAAGACGGCAGCTTCACGCCCTTCCCCTCTGATGGGGCTGATGCAGTGGGCTCTGGCAATGACCTTGCTTTTCTCCTTAACGGCTCCTATTAGTAACCGTGTTTGTAGCTTTCTTTTTAAAGGTGTTCCTACTCTTTCTGACTCACAGATGTTGGTAAGTCACATGTGTGGCGTTCAGTCCTCATATATTTCGCAGTTCTGTAGACTGGGTCACATACTGATGGAATCCTCTGTGTTCACAGGAACCTGGCCAAGGTTGGGACAGTCACTACGGCCCTACAGTCCTGAGAACTTGGCAGTAGTGGAGACTAATTGTAGATAAAGGCCTCCCATGTCTTAGCTAAGTACAGCTTGCAAGGAGTTGGGCAAAATCTATTACTTCTCTGAATTATCCTTCAACTGGTTGCTGTCATGTGTCTACAACATTTGTGTCTTCACATAGAGATCGTGGGCGGTTCGGTGTGCTAGGAAGCCAGCTCTTTAGAAGGCTCTCATGGGATTTTAGAATGTCGCTCCTGGAAGGATAAAATGTGACCTGTGCTCATACCTTGTTGGTGGAGATGTAAAATGGCTTGGCCACTGTGGAAGACAGTGTGACGAGTCCTCAAAAAGGGAAAAAACAGAATGACCACATGACCTAACAAATCCACTGTGTAAATACTCAAAAGAACTGAAAACAGGTACTCAAATGAATACATGAACACACGAGTTTACAGCAACACTGTGCACAAGAGCCAAAAGTTGGAAATACAGTAACCTCCAAGTGTTCATTGATGGATAAACGGATAAACAAAATGTGTACAGTATATTCTTGCAAGGAAATATTATTCAATCATAAAAGGGAATGAAGTAGTGATACATGCTACAATGTTATCATTGTTATCAGCTTGTTAGTGAAAGAAGCCAGACAGAAAATGTCACACACTGTATGGTTTCACTTATATGAAATATCCAGAATAAGTGCATCATAGAGACAAAGCAGATTGGTGGAAGTATCCAGGAGGTAGGAGGAGGGGAAACAGGAAGGTTTTTTTTTAAGGTGATAAAAACGTTTTGGAACTAGACAGAGGTAGTAGTTGGACAACATTGTGAATATACTAATTGCCTCTGAGTTGTTTACTTTAAAATGGTTAATTCCATGTTATGTGAATTTCAGCTAATGATAATGAAAACCTATGTGGACCTGTGTGTTCCATGCATACTCCCCAACTCCTCCTCAGGGTCCCAATTCACAATTCCTTCCTGGACAGACCTGTGTGTCCATATTCAGTGCCACGTATCAAATTCTTCACAGAGCAGATTACGGCTGTGCTTGCTCGTGATGTCCTTCTGAGACACCTCCCCTCCAATTCCATGACCAAACCTGAGTCTACACATGAGCGAGCAGTCGTCCTGGCCGAGAACAATGTGTGTGGGTGAGAGCGCCTGAATAGCCAGATTAGCTTGCCAACCTTTTGTTTCTACAGCAGTGAAGTAGATTTTCTAGGCAAGAGGAACAGGTTTGTACATTTCTCTGACAGGTTACCAGAAGAAAAAGGACACAAGTGACTAGACACCTAGAAAATGATGCTCTAGGCCCACATATGGACAACCCAGGGTTCTCTCGGGAAACTGCTGTGTAAGGTGGTTTTGGAGGGAAGAAAGTTCATGCCCCTCTTCTGTTTCTTCTTTTCATGTGAGGAGTTCATCCTTCCAGAACAGAGAATTCAGGTCTTTGCAGAGAAAATGCCTAGAAGGAAAACTGAGGACGTGGAGACAGTCCCGTGTTAAATGAGAGTTGAAGTCTGTGGGCTGACCTGTCAGTCATTAAGCACTAGTTCACTTGAGCGCTGAGTGTGGGCCTGCTTTGTTCCTGGGGGCGGTGTGCTAGACCATTCCCCAGAGGAGGCCCAGGCCCCACTCCTGCCACCCAGAAGCTCAGTGAGAAAGCCAGACAGGCACAGCCAAAGCAGCAAGACTGTAACGCAATGCTCAGACAGAGGCGCTGGTCACGGGAGCCCTCGGGACTCACCGATCGGGGTACTGGGGCAGGCCTTTCAGAGTAAGGAGACTTGAGCCCAGGGTTTAAGGAAGATGGGTTCGGGGGACAAGCAATGCAGGGGTGAAGATGGCATCCACACTGGCTTGGGGCATGAAAACAGGTGGCCTGTATGGGGGACTGCACTGTACAAAGGTGACTTGCTGTCTGGGCAAGTCAGGGCCAGGCTGGGAAGGGCTTTGCATTTGGCCCAATACTTTCTGCTGACTTTTTCCTTTTCATAAGAACAACAGCAAAATATTTATCATAAATCATTTCCTTTAATCTTGATGGCCCAGTTTACACAGATGAAGATGGTGAGGCTCAAATGGCTAGCCAGCTGGGGATGTAGCTTAGGGTTCAACGCTTGCCTACCACAGGTAAGGCCCTGGGTTCAACCCCCAGTACTGCAGCACAATATAAAAAAGTTTAACCGACTACCACAAAGAAGGGAGCATCACCAGAATACGTACAACTAGGAAATGTCCTGGAATGACTGAGCGTTACCCTGGGGGACCCTGAGAGGGAAGGATGGGGCTCAGGAGCACACAGGTGACTTTAACCACACCAGTGATATTTTCCTTGTCAAACTCAGCAGGGACACGTGGTTGCTCTCTATGCCTCTCTGTGGAAATCATCCCAGTGATTTCTGAGCCACTGGGCTAGTGCACAGGCCGGCCCTCTTTTGGAAGGGAGCAGGATCCTGTGGCGGCTGAGGATCCTGGAAGGCTTGAATGCTGCTGAATTTGCCACTGTGTCAGAGGTAGATGGCTATTTGCCTCACTCTACCAAGGGCTCAGAGGCAACACTTCTACAGAAAAAGGAGGATGGACAGGTTGGCCCTCCTGGCCCCCTGGGCAGAGGGTTGCTAGAACAAAACATTTCCCATCTAGAGGTGTGCAGGGCAGGGGCAATGAGTCTATACCCCACTCTGTGTCCACAGAGGGGACAGCTTGGATGCCCTTTGATGACCGTGCTCTGAGTTCCTTTTCAAGTGAACTTCCCTTCACTCACACTGTTTGCTTTTTTGTACCAGAGCATCCTGCTCCCTCCAGAGCAGCCTGGAGGAGGAGACCCAGACCCCCACCTTCCTGGCATGCGGCGCTTAAAACAAGAGCCCTTTGCCATCGGACATCCTTACCGTTTCCAGCTATTGAGTGCCATCAGGTGGGCCAGGACCTGACTTCAATGACAAAAGCAAGGGCACTCAGAGGAATCCTCTTTCCTTGTTGCTGCATGGAAGACAAAGGCGTCTGAACAAACAGGATGCGCTGAGAGCTGCAGCGCGCACTCTCCAGAGAGAGGGACTGGCAGGATGCAGGGCTGGCTAGAGGGCCTGGGAGCTCAGGTGCTGGCGTGTGTGTGATCACGCCTAGGAGAAACAAGAAGCAGGGCAACTGCAAGAAGCAGCAGATACAGGGATTCAGCCAACAGCCTCTCTGGAAGGGTCTTCAGAGAGTCACACTCTTCCAGGGTCTGCGGAGTTCTATAAGTTCCTGCCCTGACTCTGGCCGCTCACCTTGCAGAGAATGCTGATGTTTTCTAGACATCAGAGAGAACCCGCTGGGCCTCGTAGGACAGATGTGTAGTACTTGGGGATCTATGGGAAAAGCACAGTTCATGTGGGGTGGAGGGAGAGAAGACCCACGGTTGTAGCCCAATGTTTCAGTCCTAACGATTCCATTTATTTCTGCCTCTGTTTCTCTTATCCTGAGTTCTGCTACTGGGCCCTGGAGCCTATATTTAGGAAACTCCCCCAATCATTAACTTGAAAAATAGTTCAAAGTCATTCAGAGAATAGGATCCTTCTTAGGAGAAGATGGGCCCAGGGAACATTTCAGTATTTCCTCCTCACCTCCTCACTGCCCCACTCTACATGAGAGAAATTGGAGGTGAAAATAAATGTTGGTTACGATGAGATTTGAGGATAAACAAAGGTCATTAAAGGCAACACGGATAGGAAGCGCTGAGAGGACAGGTGCTTCCAGGGGTGGACTAGCCTCTCCCCAGTGGCAGAACTTAGTGATATTTGCCCCCAGTTCACCATCTTTCGGAGACAGCCCATCTGGTACCCTCAGCCAGGGCGTGCAGAATATCACCTGTGGGTAGCTCTGGCTGCTACAGTGATGGGGAATGTACCTGGAATCTTCTGGATGAGACTGGAAGGATGAATGTCCTCCAGTACACAGGACAGCACCAGTCAGTTAAGAAACTGCCCTGCATTTGCTAATAGAGTGGAACTATGGAACTGGTCATCTCTGACACAGAATTGAACCCCAAGCTTCCCCAACCCAGAGTCTCTCAGTGTGAAACCTCCCAGGGAGTCTCTGAGAAGAACCTGATTCTAAAGGTCACAGTTGGTTCTAGATGAAATGAAAAGCACTCAGAAAGAGAAAACCAGTCAGACCTCTAAAGCCCAAAGCCCATCATCACCTTTAAAGGCAACCCGGAAACGACTTCCCACTTCCCAAGAGATCATCACACCTGGTGCAAAGCATCAGATTTGTGGAGATGCTTTCTCTTAGGGCTGGAGTTCTGGCAACTAGAGCCACAGGTCTGGGGCACGTGTTGGGCTGTTGCATACCCACACGGATAAATAATGCATTTGACATTTTGGCAATGCTCAGGAATTCAAGTCCCAATAAATAGTGGGTATACAGGGAGCACAATGAAAAAGCTAATTATCAGTGCTTTCTATCAATGCTGTCTGTGTCGAGTGGCAACAGGATGGAAGTTTCTCCTTAGTATGGGCAGAGTGCAAACTGAGTGTGGTCCTGGGGGAGAACTCTAGCTACATTAAGTGGCCTCACGAGGGAAGTGATTTTGGAGGAGACAGAGGGAAATCAGCAGATGAGGTTCAGATTTTTCTTAAAGAGAGAGACTTGACAAACCTATCATTCTACTTATGAGCAAATGACCTTCACAAAGAATCTGAATTCAAGGGAGACTTTGAGCTCAAAGCTGCAGTATCTTTTAGAACTTGATTTATGATTCAAGATGAATGGCTGCAACTCCAGGGTTATCCGGCCAGGGAGGGTGGGAAAGGCAGAACCATTAATCAGAAGGTGGCAGGAAACCCTCCAGGTTAGTCAATTGCACAGTGTGAGGAAGTGAGGGCAGGTAGAGAAGGAATTCCTCTCCTCTCACGCCTGGTGTGGCCAGGAGACAGGTCTGCATGAGGAAGCTCTAACCTGCATTTTCTCAGAACCAGAGTGATGGGACTTGCCTGAGAATTACTTAATCCTAGCTCTGCCACCCAAGAATTGTACAAGATGAAACAAGCTACCTGAACTCAAACTCTGGGCTTTCTAAGACATATAGTATCTGCCTCAGAGGGTTATTAACAATATAGAGAGTGTTGATTAAGCACCTAATAAGTGCTAGGCCTGGTATGAGGTACTGAAGAGCCAAGGACAGTTTCATGAGATCACTTATGTAGTGCACTTGGAACAGACATTACCTAGCATATAGCAGCTGCTCCACCAATGTTACTTCCCTTCCTCTCACTATCTGTGTCCCCTGGCACCTGCTATGTGCGATCCAGTGGGCCAGCCCACGGACCTGACATTCTGCAGCCCTTGATAGCTTCAAAACTGGCTTCGCACATGAGAACAGATATTAACAGTTTTTACACTTGCTCTTCGGAGCAAGAGTAGATCCATGAGAGCTTTTGTGGGTGGAGGGAAGATTCTGAGCTTGTATTTCTCCTGAACAGAGTGCCCTGCCCCCTTTTAATCAGGTTTATATCTTAGACTTTTAAGATTAATCCCCTGATTTATTGGGTGTCTTTAATGTGCTTGACCCTCCTCGCGGGGCCTAGGACACGTCAGTGAATCCTAGACGCCCAGCCTCCAGAGCTCACCTCGTAGCAGGAAAGACGTGCAGCGAATGGTAAACATAGTGCTCTAGCCTCCAGAGCTCACCTCCTAGCTGGGAAGACGTGCAGCGAATGGTAAACATAGTGCTGTGATGTTTATTACATTGTGTGGTGGTAGGTGCTTTGGGAACAGAAACAGGAAGCAGGATGCAGTAAGGACACTGCACTCATTTTTACGGAGGGCAGGTCTCACGAAGAAGATGGCATTTCGACAAATGCTTAGAGGTGAAGGAATCACGCCAGTATCTTGAGGGAAGGAGGTGAGGAAGCAGGCCAGGCGAGGACTCAGAAGTGAGGGGAGGACCCGAGGTGCGCCTGGTAGCAGGGGAAAGCAAGGGGTTGGTGTGCTGCAGCAGGCCTGTGGGGCGGGCAGCACTGCATGCCTGGGCTTTGCAGGCCAGAGGAAGGACTTGGGCCTCAGTGTGAATGAAAAGGTGACCACCTGGGGCAGAGGAATGTGATCTGATTTACATCTTAACACTGGAGAATGGTCACTGAGGGAGCCCAGGCTCAGCCCTCTGGTACAGGTTGGAAAAAAATACTCATTTACCTACAGTGTCATCCTCACAGTTCTCTTGGCATGAAGATCGGGTAGAGGGTTTCTACTTCCATGTTATGTACTGGCAAACTGTTCCGCGGGGAGGCTGCTGGCACTCTTGGAGGGCCCAGAGCTGGAAGGTGGTGGACGGAGAGTTGAGTTCTTCCAGCCCCTGGACTTGCTCTCCGAGGCATTGCCAAACACTCAGGGCTGTCAGCAAAACAGTGCCGTGTGTTTCTTGTGTCCTTGGGGACAGTTTTGGTTCAAAGGGAAGCTCCTCTGGGACTAGGGACTACTTTGGTTTTTTTAAATTAATATTTTATTTATTAAAGGTGCACATTGAATCCAGAAGGCTGAGGCAGGAGGATCATAAATTCAAGCATAGCCCGGGCAACTTAGCCAGAAAATGTCTCAAAATTAAAAACAAACAAAACAAAACAAAACAAAAAACACTTTAAAAAAAGGCTAAGGATGTAGCTCAATATGAAGGCCTTACATTCAGTCCCCAATACTGGTGGGAGAAAGGATTACACATTTGAAAAAAACAGTTTTCCTTTGGGCTTTATAGTCACCTTATAAATCTTACTATATTCTAGTAATAAATCATAGATGATCAGTGAAAGTTTGTGGATGTCTTCGCATTTCAAAAGATCCTTCCTTGCCATATACTTCAGCAAGCTCCAGGCTCAAGGGTCTGCGGGAGGGGCCTCCCGGCTGGCACCAGGCCACTGGGCAGGGTGCCGTGGGTACGGAGATTGGGAAGCGCCTGAATGAAGGAAGAAAGGGAATGTTTTCCCTTCTGGGTTCCTATTGTGGTGCGTGCGTGCGTGTGTGTGTGTGTGTGTGTGTGTGTGTGTGTGGTACTGGGGATTGAACCCAGCACCTTTGTGGCCCCAGACCTTTTTTAGTTTATTATTTTGAGACAATGGCTTGCTAAGTCACTGAGTTGCCTGGTTTGGGCTCCAACTTGCCTCTTTAGCTTTGCTCTGGAGAGTGACTGCAAAGTTGCAAGTTGGGTGTGCTTCTACCCAAGGCGGCTTTGCAGTGGCACCCCTTCCGAGCCCCTGTTCATTGCTGCCGGAAGCCCTCTCCGTTGCTTCCCTCTGCCTTTTCCTAACTGCCCCCCCTTGCCTCTCCACCCAGCTGTCTTTCCTGCAGGGTTCCGCCCTCCCCTTCCTTGTTCTGACCTTGGAGCCCTCCGTCCTCCCTTGCCCTATTTTCCCTCATACCCCACACTCTTTGTTGCTGAATTCAAGATTCTCAGTACAATGGAGCTTTGATGATTTGCCCCAACTGAGAAGGAATGTCAGCTTAAATTAATGAGGAGTCTGAATAATAGAATTTTAAAGCTAAGCTTATTTGCTTTCTCCCTTCTAAGGCATCTTTTCCATGGAGAGGTGTTAGCATTTAAATTCAATAAGAGTTGATATTGAGAAATGGGGCAATAGGTTTGGATAATCTTTTAAATGGTTTACCAGAAGGGAATTATTTATAATCAGTATATATTTTCTTTGAATCAGAGTATTTCTGCTCCTAAAATCTTTCATTTCTTTTTGTCACAATGATTTTATCAGGCTTCCCAAGGATCTGCCACAGTTTCAGCAAGTTGTGCATGACAGACATTTTTACATCAAAAGTCTCTCAGGAAATTTTAAATCTTCAATTATATGAGCAACACATGAATACATTCTCTTAGCAAAAAAAATTAAAACCTTAGAAGATAGCAATGTGCCAGGTGTGGTGGCACACACCTATAATCCCAGCACTCAGGGAGGCTGAGGCAGGTGGATCATCGTGAGTTCAAGGCTAGCCTGGGTTACATAATGATACCCTGTCTCAGAAAACAAAAAACAAACAAAATATAGCAATAAATTAAAATCTTAATAATAAAGTAATTTTTGTTATCCTGTTTATACTACTTTCTTTAAGGCAGTAACACTGTATTATCTCTAACAAACTATACTGCACAAAAATCCTTTCTCTCTGGTGCTCTCTAAAAGGAAACCACTCATACTTGATTGGGTCTTATTTAAAAAAAAGTAGTGGCTGAGGTAGTTAAAGCCTCCAGCTTTCCTGGTCAATGCCATCATGCCTCAATTCACCCCATTTCCTTCCCACCTCTTTGCCATGTTCCATCTCAATTACCTGCCAGGAAAACTCACAGAGTGGAGAACATGGCAAATGTTAGCAATTAGTAAAACTCTATAAGGGTATCTGGGTGTTCATTACACTATTCTCTCTACTTCTCTGAATCTTTACAGTTTTTATAATTAAAAAAAGAAAAACACCAAATTCTAAGAATAAAGTAACACAGGACTCTAGGAGAAGAAAGGATCAGTCCTAGCCACAACTTTCCTTTTCCTAGGAATTCCCAGGTGTGTGTTGGGAAAGGCTGTTCTGTTCCTCATTTATAGGAAAAGTAACAGAAGTAATGGTTGGTATATTTCTTAGCAATATGCATAATTTTTCAAGTGCTTTCATACACAGTCTTTTTTGCCCTCCCAAACATACCCTGTAGGATCAGAAAGACAAGTATTGCCCCCACATGGCTGCTTTTGGGGTGCAGACAATAAATGTTTGTTCAGCTGGTACAGTATTTTATAATTTTTAAATTTCAAGATGTTAAAGATTTCATCTAAGAATCCAGATTTCTGGCTTCCCTTGAAAAATGGAAAGTTCTGGCAATCTTAGGCCAGCATCCCGTATGGTAACAACTGGTTGGAACTGAGTACTAGGGAAAAGTTTTTCACGACGCTTATTAAAGATATTAAGGAAGACTTTATTCAAGAAGGGACACAGAGATGGGGTTTTACAGGAGGGGAGAGGGACTGGGCTCAACTCTGAATACAAAAAGGAAGAGTGGAGATTTGTCGCCAAGGAGCACATGGGAGTCAGTGGATGAAAAATTACTAAGAGGAAACATGAAGGATATGGGGATACTGGCTAAAGTGATTTGATAGGAATCTTAGGAAGGCAGACCTGAGTGATAACAGTGAGAATGGGGGATGAGAAATTTGATCAGACTTGGAGGGTGATCAAATATCAAGAGTAGGGATTTTCAAAAAATGGACTCAGCATGATTTCTTGAGAAAACTGAGACAGGGTCTTGCCAAGTCACTAAATTGCCCAGACTGGGTTCGAACTTGCCATTCTTCTGCCTCAGACTCCCAGAGTGCTGGGATTATAGGTGTGTGTCACCATATCTGACTTCAGCAGAATTCTTGCTAAAACTGAACTAAGTGAGCCAAAGACGAGCCCACGGTTGGGGCCTAGGCAGACAGAGGCCTTAGAGAAGACTGATTCAGATCTGCTCATCTGTCACTGCTGCCTACTGTTGCAGGGCCTGCTCTCTGCAATTTGTCAGTCTCCATGACTCCCAATTATCGCGCCTTGCCTTTTTGCCTGTCTAGCACGAACATCTCAGTTTGCAACTCCTGAACTGTGGAAGGGTAAAATCCCAAAGAAGCAGAACGTAATTTCTGCCCTGGTGCTATCAACATACTACCAAGGTCATTATTCATTCCTCTGAGTGTCCACCCAACCATTCACTCAGGCACCCACCCATCATCCATCTTTTTACTCTTTGGATCTATGCACCCTCCTTCCTTATCATAGCAATTCTCCAACTGCACACAGTCACATCTACGTTTCTTAGCCAACACTCACTTTTCTCCCATTCAGATTAGAAGGGACTGTCAAAGGATGGGAGATGAACTGATAAGGAAAATAGTGATGACAGGTGACATGGAATGAACTCGTCACTCAAAATTCACATGTTGAGGCACTAACATACCATGCAACTGTATTTGAAGATGGGATTTTTAAGAAGCAGGTAAATCAGGTTGAATGAGGTCATAAGGGCAGGGCCCTAATCCAACAAGACTGTGTCCTTGTAAGTACAGGAAGAGACACTAGGAGCTTATGCTCAGAGGAAAGCCACGTGAAGACACAGAGAGAAGGTAGCTGTCTACAAGCCAAGGAATAAGCCACCTAGAGAACTCCAAACCTGCTAGCACTTCAATCTGGGACTTATAGTCTCCCTCCAAAATTATGAGAAAATAAATGTCTGTTGTTTAAGCTACACAGTCTGTGGTATTATGTCACGGCAGCCTGAAAAAACTACAGCAGGGAACTATTTTTCACATGCCCTCCGTCCACATTTTTCACTTCTCTCACCATCACCTTCCACCTCTTTCCCTGCACAGGCCATCTCCTAGCACCCGAGGCCATTTGGGTTAACTACTAAGAAACTGTCAGGAATGCCATTTAAGACGCTGTGTGGTTTCCCCAGCAGTATGAACACCACCATCAGGATGAGCTGTGAGGATGGGGAAAGGGTGGAGAAGACGCCACTAAAAAATTCTACCAATGAGCGGCTGGGGATTTAGCTCAGTGATTAGAGTGCTTGCCTTGCAAGCACAAGGCCTGAGTTCGATCCCCGGCACCACAAAAAAAAAAAAAAAATTCTACCAATGAGATGAACTCAGACCATTTCGATAAACACGTGTCTGACACAAGAAGATGCTGCTTAAAGTTCACAGCATAAGGAGACTTGGGAGCTGAGATGGGGGCTTGGAAAATATGAGCAAAAAAATTAGGAAGTTAAGGAACTCTGAGAGCCATAGGTCCGGCTGGCTAGTTCACTGGATTTAGCAAACTGTTTTTGTCTGGAGATTCTGAGTCCAGCTTCAACAGTGTAATTGCTACAGAGTTTGCTTCATCTTAAGCCTTCCTGTGGGTCTCCACCAGGTGCTCTAGTTAGAGAGGCTTCTGCTATTGACACAAAGGTAGGTGGTTGCTGATTAACCCCGGAGGGGCCCAGAGAACTGGGAGACAGCCAAACTGGCTCCTGCTTCATCTTTGCGTCTACTTCCAAGCTGTTGGATTGAGAATGACTGTGCAGTGAGGATGATGGTGTTGGCGTGAGTGGCTGGGCAAACCCCAGATGGGTTCTCTGGCCCGAGAGGACAGCCAATGGTATTGACATCAACCCCCGATTTTAAATGGCATGAGCAGGGATCTGGAAGTGATCCAGAAGGGTTGGCTCTAGAATCCCACGGCAGCAGGTTTAGAAACATCGCCAGACTTACCTTCTTTGCCATCAGAGTCTCCAAGGGGAACATTGCAATTTTAGTCCGTAGATAAAAGTGTCAATCATGGGAAGTTTAACCAGTGATTTAATCAACACTGACATATTTAGAGCTCAGGAAAGGGCAGGGAGACAGAATTGTTTAGATTTGCTTCTACTTTACTCATAGCCTCATGTGCACTAAAAAGAATAGAGAAATATTGTATTGGAACTTGAAGGGAGAGGGATTGGATTGGGCTCTTACATATCTGATGAGGTATAAAGGTAGTGGTATCTGGTGAATAAAGGGGGAAGTCTGGAATCACAGTTCAACTTTTCCCCTAGTTTTCTGGCTGATGTCACATGGAGCACAATTTCTCTGAATCAGTTGAAACAGGACAACACCACACATGACTAGTCTTCCAAAAACATCATGAAGATTTATGAATAATTTCAAAAGAAGAGTTCTGGGTATCTTGGAAGAACACAATTGATACAAACTTTATTCAAACCTAGTCCAACTGTGTTCTAAGCCTTAGTTTGAAAGTAAATTGCTTGGGGCTTGTTAGTCAAGTATTTGGGACCAGCAGGATTCATCAGGTTGGGGAGATTAATGAAGAGAGACTATCTTCCCACTTGTTCAGTCAGAGTTCTTTAGTGGAAGTTTCTCTTCTGCTGATGAATGACTTTTGGGGAAAGGGAAATTGTTCCAAGGATTGGGAAGGAGGAAAGATACCTTGGTGTTGTAGTGGGAACAGGATTTTCTTTAGCTGAGAAGGTTTTATTGTTATTCTTCCTTCCTTGTCACACCTTCCTCAATTTTAAATACATCTCAAGAGCCTTCCTTCCCACTCATCTGTCCTCTATCTTTGTGATTGGGCACTTTAAAAAGGCACTAGTTTTTTTACTAATATTTTCCATGCCCCCATCTCAGCTCCCAAGTTTCCTTAATACATGTGCTGCCGAAGCGAGCATGCCCAAGTTTCCTTAAAAGGGAGGTAAGACATTGACATCATGAGTGGGGATGGAGAAGTGATAGGAGATGCTTAGACTGTGACAGGTGTATGGCAGTCAGGTCCACAGTGATAGGAAAGGAAGGAAGAAGCAAGAGACGAATCCTTTAGGCAATCCAGTTAAAAGATACAGAGTGCAGTAAAGTTCATCATTGTCTTGCCCTCTCACAGCCCCTTTAATGGAAGCAGCCTTGGCCACAACTTCTGCCCCTTCCAGAGCCTTGTTTTCAATGATTTCTCCAGCCACAATGATTGGATAGCTAGTGACCAATGGTACTGTCTGAGACAAAACAATAAGATAACCTTGAGCCAATCAGGTTCTCTCTCAGGAATTTTAAACAAGGGGAAAAGAAGCCAAAGGGGAAGGAAGCTGAAAGGAGATAGAGACACCAGGCGGAGCCATATGTAAACTAAAGTTTTCAGTAATTAGAACTTACAGTATGCAGGACAAGTCTGAGAGAAAGAGTAGTTTTGGGCTGATGTACAGAAAATGCAGGGACATCAAGGTAAATAATTCCCAGAGCCGCATCCTCTCTAAAAAGCTCTCTAATCCCATGTCGCTCACACCCTAACAACACATGTCATCTTTTACCAGAGGTAGTTCAGACTCTTTTCCCCCAGTGAAGGGTTCAGTTATAATCAAAAGCTGTACAAGTTCCATGTAAATAGGTTGCTTTGGAGAGGATGAGCAGGCTGTTCCCTTAGCAAACATGGCCGACTGCTATAGGTGACTTGGAAGGTGCTTGTGTACTTGAGATTAGGGTGCAGGCAGGAAATGGTGTGACCTAATTTCTCTGTTTGTTCTTAGGACATCAGAGTAGGCCAGTACTATGCTTAGGTCCTGCAGAAAGGAAGTCATGGCATCTACAAGGAACTGGTTTGGTCTTAGAAATTCCCTTTTAAATTACTAAAATCTAGATCACAAATCTCTCTGAAAAAAAAAATCTTTCAAACTGTCTTTTCACCTAAAGGGAGCAAAGAAGTGTGGCAGCCATGTTGGTTCACCAAGATCTCATGAATCATTTCTCATCTCTGATTTCAGGACTCGGGAGGACCAAACTGGAAGGAAAACCAAGAGCAGTTCTTGTCAACACAAGACCTCATCTGTTATGTCCACAGCCTCTTGAAAGTGTCCCCCAGCAAGGCTGCCATCAGCACTTGACTGAAAACACATGGAAGCAGCCCACTCAGATCAGGAATTCATTACTGGGAGAATAATAAGGGAAAGTCTCCCCCTACCTCACCACTGCCCCACCTCTCCGCTGCAGGGAGAGCTGCTTTCTGGGAAGTCCCAGGGCTTGAGAATTTGAATCATGTCTGGTAAGAAGGGAAGAATGGAGGTGGAAGAGCACATTTCCAGAAGCCTTTTTACACCAAGCATGATGATTCCGAACAACCCAAAGCCAACTGTTCCATATTAAATGTGTTACTACAACTGGACTATGGCTCCCTTCAACCCATTATCCTTTCCCAGGGATATTAGTATCTGAGAGAACTAAGAGAAACGTATCCAGAGTTAACTAGTCCTTTTAAAAAAAAAACAAAAAAGGTCTTGTACACCAAAATGGACTGCAAAACTACTTGGTCTCCTTTCCTCAACACTGCCCTATAGGACTTTGATATATGTCTCAGGTAATCAATGGGAAAAGTACATGTAAGAAGTGGATTCAAAAGAAGGAAGCATTTGCCAGCCTGCTGGGAACACCAGCATGTGGCAAGTGCTACAAATGTTCGGTAATATTCAGTTCTCCTTCACTTCCCAATATGGGAAGTTTGGACTTTCCCGCTTCCCTGAAGCTACGTGTGGCTAGATGAGTGTGTAGCTGTGAGAGTACAAGTGATGTGTGTCAATCCTGCTCTTTCTTAATCTCTCTCTTCCTCTAAAGTGGCAACTGTGGAAGTGAATGCTAAGTTTTCTGTGTTTGCAGATCTGTTTGGAGTTCTGAAAATACTGTATTTCATCTGAGCACTGTCCTTACCAAAATTCAAGGATATAGGCAATGTGTTTATCTCTCACACTTAGGATGTTAACCTGAGGCTTGAGATAGGTCTCTTCCTTCCATTTGAGCAAAAGAAATCTTTGAATTCTGTACTGGAATAAAGTGGAAAGAACAAAGTCTATCTGCAGGCACAGAAAAAAAATAACGCTTCAAAATAGCTCTAAAACCACAGTTTTTAGGCCAGAATCAGATATTTTGTTCTTCATGCTTTTATTTGTTTCTCCCCCATTAACTAAATCTTCATCCTCCATCTGCAGAATTCTTTTTTGGTAATCCTGGTTTTGGTAGACAAACTTTTAGAATCCTGTTTCTGAGCAGCAACTTCGCATTGCTTACAACACACAGCCTAAAAAGACAGTATTCATAGAGCTCAGTATCTCTGGGTTAATCCAGAAATACTTCCAAATCTTTCCTAGGATGGCAGTTTCTCAAAAGAATTGTTAGGAGTCTAGCATAATTAGGGTGACAAAGTTGGATTCACACACACACACACACACACACACACACACACACACACAAACACATACACACAACTTCAAAACACCTCTAAATTGCAAGACCCTGGGTTTGACCCTCAGTATCACAACAAATAAAAACACAAAAAAACAAAAACTGTGAATTGCATTATCAATCATTTTCAATAAAAGTAAGTGGCAGTATGAGATGCCTCTCTAGCATGTCACGGGTGGTGCCAGCCTGGCTGTCCTCACTCTGGGGAGTGAAGCTTTTTTACAAGCTTTCTCCAGAGGGCAATTGTCCTGCATGTGTCTCCCACTCTTTAACAGTGGTGGCAACTGAAGACAGCAGGAAAGCAAGCCCCTGCTTTTTTCTCATTCCCACTGTTCAGGCCCTCTGCTGCTGCTGCTGCTCAAGATGCAAGATCCAACCACTACTATCATTCTTGATGATTCATTTATTTGGAAAATATTCACTGAACTCCGATACAATCATGTATATAGTATGTGCTAAGTATTTCAGTGAATTGAGGATGAATAAGACAGGCTGCAACAACTGTGAACGGAAATATTACCCGGGAATAGGATGGGAAAGAGAAGGCGCAGGAATGTCCAGGTTCAAATCCCCGTTCCATTCTTGCCAGCAAGACAACAAACTCCCCTCGCCTCAGTTCCTCATTGTGAAGAAGCGACTCTATGTAGACTGCTAGAAGGATCAGCGAGGATGGTGCACGTCGTATGCCAGGCACCAGCAGGTGTTCAGTGTGCAAAAGTGGTGCCAAGGGGTTGTGGCAGCCGCAGAGGACTGGCGGGTTTGTCAACCACTGTGGGTAAACTACTGCCCTGGAGTTTCCTGAGGTCATGAAGAGTCTCAGGGAGGATGACCATTTTTGACAGGTGGGATCCAGGAATGTATTCCTTTTGCTATGTGAACCTTTTAGATATTTTTTTCCTTAGGGATAGTGAAAGTGGGGAGAAAACCGAACTGAGTTATAGTGAATAAATAAAATTTTTCCCACAGTAGGGGAGAAAAAGTAGCATCTCTTCCTCACCTATCACAAGGTTCATGGCTAACACCCCATCACAAAACAAAACACAGGTTAGGAGGATCAAAGCATATACATTTATTTACTGTTTTCTTCTTTTAAACCAAAGGCATTACTCATGTGACTTAGAACTCAAGCCGGTAAATTTTCTATCAGTTAACCTTGGATGAAGTAGACGTCCTCAAAAAAGAGGCAAAAGGATGCAGCCCTCCCAAGATATAGCAGTTCTCCCAAAGACAACCACAGGACAACTATAGGACAAACACAGGCCCCAGGAGCTGGTGCCAGTAGGTACATTAGGCCACAATGGGTGCAACCCAACTTCTAGCCAGCCACGTGCTTGGGATCTGCGGCCCGAAACTGTCTGCCAACACATGCGAGATCGACAAGATATATAGGTCCCGACACATGCACAGACAAGTCACACAAAATGAGACAAACAAGGAAAGAGGAGCTGTCCTTGGGAGGGAAAGGTTAGTAATGAGTGGGTACCTCAAAACCAAATTTAGCCAGAGAATCACAGCCATACAACTGTTTCTTTCCTGAATGGGAAATTTTTACCTCCTTCTCTAGACCAGGCACTATAGACAGAGAGCAAGGTTGAGACAGAGAGCAAAGTTGACCTTGGTAGGAATTTATTCCCTGGCTTTTTGCCAGTTGTCTCAGGAGCTTCTCTGCAGGCTCCAGAGTGAGTGGGGTATCTCAGCCATCCCACACTGGGTACCAGAAACTGCAGGGGAGAAAAAGTATCTTTGCCTCACTCATTACAAGAATAATGGCTAGGGCCCTTATAACAAAAGACAGATTAACAAGAAAAAGGCATGTAAATTTATTTGACATGAGTTTTATGTGACATGGGAACCTTCAGAAATGAAGACCCAAAGAAACAGGGTAGGCTGTGCATTTTTATATGTAGGTTTGGTGAAGATCGGACAGTCATGTAGAAGTGTGACTGGAAGATAAATGGGTATGATCTAATGGTAATAAACGAGGGGAATTTAGCGAGTCCTATTTGTTCATATTCTTTTCTGCCTCCCTGGGTCTTCAGAGATAAGGACATTCCTTTCCTCCTGGTATAGGGAGGGCACCTCTGGAATGAAGGTTTTATGACCTGCTTCAGGGAAAGGACAGCTAGGTTTTACGACCTGCTTCACGGGAGAGGGGAAGGAGATACTGACTTTCGCTTCTGCAGTTTTCCCATGTTTTGGGATAGCATGCCCTGAACCCTGTCGATAACTTCTCAAATACTCTTTCATGTTTGATTCAATTCATGTCATGAGAATTCACGGGAAATATACGTTTAATCAGTTGCAAAACTCAGCTTGGTATTTCACATACATTCTGTGGAAGACTACAAGTTCTCAAAATGTACCTCCATCAGAGGGAGACGCATGGCCTCAACCTTAAGCGTTTGCTGTCCCTGCCACTCCCAGGCCTATACAAATCTTTCTTCCCTCTGATGCCCAGCACACCTACTGTTGCCAGGAATACCTTCCCTGGTTTGCCCCAAGCCAGTAAGATGCTCCTCCTCTTCCTCCTGCCCTTGCAGCGTGGGGCTTGGATGTGCATCTATCCCGTTACTTTATTTTATTTTGCTTTATATTATAGCTTCTCATATTTGAGTCCTTTTGCAGTATATTTCTTGAGGATGAGATACATATCCTATTGCTTCTAGGCTTCCCCTGAGCATTTGGTATGTGTTGTTCAAATGGACTCAGACATTCAACCATTCTTCATCACTCACTTCATCACTCATCAGACTGTGCACAGCACTCTGTTGGGCAGTCATAGGAAATAGGGTATGACTTGATTTTCACTCTCAAGGTACTTAAAATTTCTGAAGGGAGAGCAGGCACACAGTGATTCTGTAGCAGACAGTTTGTGTTCACAACTCAGGTAGGAGGGTCCCAATGGGAAAGGCTGGGAAGATTTAATGTCTGACTTGGAAGAGGATGAAGCCTCCAGACCTTGCACCAGACCCAGCCTGATGCTTTGGTCAAAAGCCGCCAGGCAGGAGGAACAGGGATGCTGAGTGTTCTACTAGAAACGACTAAATTATCCCCTGGGTCACCAACTGATTTATTTGCTAATTGAGTGGCCAGCTTTGGGTTTTAAATCTGAAGAAATAATTTCATCCTTTATTTGATAGTGCATGAATCTCACTCTTTGTTTTGCAAGGCCATACACAATATGCCAGTGAAATGTGAATTTACACTATAATAGTTATGTGACTAATGACCTTCCAAATGCCACTAATACCATACACGCTCTGCTTCTCTGTGAGATCTGAACCTGTCAGTGAATTCCGAGGACATCGACCTCCCTCTGACACAAGAGCAGACCTCCACGCCCATGCCTGCCCCAGACATCCCCCATCATTCAGGGATTTCATTTCTGAATCAGTTGCTCTTTGGAGACCCCAGTTCCTTTACACCTACTCTTTTTATTTGGTGGACAATACTTTATTCGGAAATGTTCCCTCCTGTAATTACAAATCTTGTTAGTCAACCTCCTCCTCTCCCCAGGGGGATTGTGGGCTTTAATTAATTAATGTGGTTAAACCGCTTTGAGGTGCCTAGTTGAAAGGTGCCATATAAGTGCAAATTATTATTATTATGGCTGTTGATGTCCCATGGCAGCAAAGCTCTCAGCCCTACACATCTAGAGACCCGAACAAAGGTTTCTTCATCTTTACCTTCCCTGCTAGGTCTGAAATCTCTGGCTCAATGGTCTAGGAGCAAATCTGTTACCATCTCAACAGCAATCAACTAATTAATCCCCATTATGTTGGCTTCCGTTTCCTTCTTCCAAGCTGCATGGTCCTGTTTCATTTCACAAATCACGCCCCCATCAGCTGTAGACAAAGGTCACAGTATGCCTATGGCCTCTGTTGGCCTAAAGGAGAGAGAGCGAGAGAGCGAGAGAGAGCGAGAGAGAGCGAGAGAGAGCGAGAGAGAGAGAGAGAGAGAGAGAGAGAGAGAGAGAGAGAGAGATTGAAAAACATATCATAAAATACGTTAACTTCTCCCCAGCAATCTAAATGAAACTCTCCCACGGCTGCAGTCCCCTCTCATACCTGTCAACCACAGAACCAACTGCCTTGCATACTAGAGACACCCAGAAACTCAGCACAGGCTGGGGTTAGGGTCTGCAGCGCAGGCCTGACTGCAGAGTTACCGACAAAGGGGAAGTCTATCTGCACTGGGTGGGAAAAGGTCATTCGGAGACACAACAGCCCCTCTTTGGTTTTCTCTACAACCCCCAAGTTTCCCCTGAGAAAGCCAGCTGCCATCTGTAGCCAGAAAGCTCCCACAAAGGCTGGGACCATGATTTAGATGTTTTGTGCTACACCTAGCACACCACAGCCCTCAACAAATGCCCAGTACTTCCAGTATGATGGTAGCCATTGAAAGCAGCCCTGTGGGGGAGACTTGGCCTCTCATAGGGATGCTGCTGACCAAAACACTCCTTACAAGGTTGCCCCTCAGCCCCTTTGTTAGAGTGGCTGTGGGCGAACCTCAGGGGGTCATGTCTTCATCTGCCTTCATTTATCCTCCCCATTGAAGGGCTCCTTCAGGACATCGGTCAGTCTCTGTGGGAAATGATTTGGAGAGCAACAAAAGAACTTGGGCCCTTTGGGGGGCCTTCAGAATTCAGTAAACATCTGGACGTGGAAGGCCAGGTTCTCAAGCAGTCTAGCTGGGGAGGAGTCAAAAGAGAGAAAGAACTGTGTGTGCAATGTAAGCGCTTAGTTCTGTGGCAACGTTTGTTGTCGAACGACACAGACGCCCCAGGAGGTAGATAGGAAGATTTTTCAAAAGCTCTTCTAGTTGTCAGGTTTTGTGCATGCAGCTCACCGTTTGTCAGTTCTCATGGCATGTGCGAGGAGACGGCAGTGTCACAGGGGCAGCGGGCAGCCTGTGATGGGGGTTCTGATTCGGTGTGTACCACAAATCGCCCACGGTTGCATAAACCTGTCCTAGTAGTTGTTAAAAGCATTTTGTTTGCCCTTGAGATTTATAAAGCACTTACTATCCAAGGTGACTTACTGGACTCAAAAAAAGAGGAGCGTTCTAAGAGGGGGAGTGATTTACACTTCATCACATGGTGAGATTTGGGACCTGAACTCTTGACTCTCAATGTTCCCTTTATTGTTGAGTCCATCCATTTAGAACACATTAGTCAGCATGATTCAACATTCGTCACTAATCAGCATTAGTGATGGAACTAATCAGCATTCCCCAGTGTCCCTGAGTCTATCCTCAAACAGCAAAAGAAACTGGCCTCTGTCAAGAGACAATGGAATGTGGTTTTTGTCAGTAGTCAGAAGGGGAAGCCAGTTCCAGTCCTGAGTTCTCAGTCATTCTAGCTGGAAGGAGTCTATCTCCTTTATCTGGCCATATCCCACTGTCTGAACATCCATAACAGGTGTCACACTTTGCTTTCGACTAAACTTATTTAACTACGTCTTTCCTAAATAAATATTGAGCTACTAAATGAAAGGGACCTTTATTCCTCCCAGTTTTATATCCCCTGAGCCCTGGGCGCCATGCTTTACAAACAATAGATGCTTGACAAATACTTACTGAACTGAACTCACAGACATGGAATTTAAATCATATTCCAGAAAGAACTTCAAGTCCTTTTGGAGGAAATTTTCAGAGAAAACTAACAACCTGAAATGATTTAACATCTTTTGGTATTACTACCTGGGCATTTTCACAAATGCAAATTGTTGACTCTGCCAATGACTTCCAAGTTCTAAAAGAGGATTGTGGATCCAGTCTAACTACAGTCCAGGTTTTGGGAATAAAGTTTTTCTCTATAACCTTATTTCAACTGAAAATTTGTTCCTTGTTCTTTTAAAAAATGCAGGCAGAAAAAAATTTTTTTGGAAAAAAAGTGTGTTTAGTCTATGACTTTGGACCCAAGTTCATAACCTGCTTTGTCCTAGTAAAATTTCATTCTTAAACACTGCATAGCACCAAAACATATTAAAGTTCCCACTTGAAGGAGATTCTGTTTTGGGCAGGTGAAGGGACAAGATTTTTGGGTGCTACTTTTTGGTGGCGTAACTGACTGTGATATCCTACTTCTCTCTGCTCTAGACTCTGGGTCCTGATAGCATTTTTAACGAACCCAATATTTATGTTGCATTTCAAGAAAATAACTCTATTATGCAACAAGCCCAGGTGTGTCCTACTGCACTGCGGCAAGTAATCTTCATAGCTGGGCTCCTCTGAAAGGGCTATGTCACTGAATATTCATTTTCCCTCTTTCTCTTGTGGTAAGAGAGCTCCCCAAATTTATCTGGGTACCTGGCCACTCAGATTAATAACTATGTTCTCAGCCTTTCTTGGTATATAGTTACAGATTTGCCACATGATATAAGCAGAGATCAAGTGTGTAACTTCTGGCTAATATCCTTACGAGAAGGGGGATGATTTTCATCCCATCGTTCTCTGACCTACACAACTCCCGCCACCTGGATGGAGGACACGATGTGGAACCATTTGGACCACAACAACTGAGAAGCATCGTAGGTGTGACAGAGCAACGAGCCAATACACTGGGTCCCTGGACAGACATGTGGGGCCAAGGTGCCACACCGGCTCTGGACTGTGTTCTTCCACCGTGCTACGTGAGGAAGCAGTAAACCTTTATCTTGGACACCACTATAGTTTAGGGAGTGGTCACACCCTGTCAAATTTATAACCCAACTACACTCTGGGAATTTCTAGAAGGATCATGATATCAATGTGCCCGATCCATTTTAGCTTAGAATTTCAGGATTCAATATTCAGAGTGGGCCTGGGATATATCGACAAGGCCCATGACGTCTGAGAGATAAGTAGCCACAGGAGCTGCCATAACAGAAGAGGAGGGGCCCAAACCCATTTCTGATTTTCTAAAATCTTAGGCCCAGCCTACCTACTTACAGAGGGCTACAAACTCCATTTTGAGGGAGTGAGCGTCACTTCAGCAGTTTTGGGACTCAGTTTTTTCATCCAAAGATCAAGGTGACAGACGAGACTAAAAGCTGCCTTGGGATGTGTGTATACAGGTACCTCTAGCAGCAGTGAAACAGTTTTTACCAGTAATCATCTAAGTACATGCATAAAGCTATACACTGTGTGTACGCTGTATACTGTGCAGGAGCTCTTCCCAGAGTATATGGCCAGCTCACATTCCAAAGGCAGACACAAAAGAGGCATCCATCAAGAGTGCATAAGACGATCAACCGTGGAAACATGATAACAAACTTACAATTATACACAGCTGTATAGAAATTAGTCCACTACCTCCAGAGGGAGTGTACACTGGTAAACCTCTTTGGAGAGAAATTTGGGAATGTACAGTAAAGATGAAAATGTGCAGACCTCTGACCAATCATTCAATTTGTGATATATCCTTAGAGAAACTCTTGTTCCTGCCAACCAAGACACACGTGTACAGAAATTCACTGTTACAAGTAACCAAAATTCCCATAAAAAGGGGAGTAGATAACACAGTATAGTCATACAATGGATATAGATACCTGAAGTAAAGTGAAAAAAAAAAAAACACATGACCTATGTGTATCAATGTAGACATAGCATAATAACATGTTAAACAACAAAATGAAGTTGTGAAATAATGTGTATGATAAGCTATATATGCAAATTTTAGAATGTACTCAAATTATTATATGTGGATTCATTGCTAGGTGAGGAAAGAAATATACCAAATTATAGAGAATTATTACTTCTGTAGAGGAATGTAGAGTGGGGAAGAATTGAACTAGGGATAGGAACAAACAAGTTTTGACTTTTATCAAGGTTTAGTCCTGTAATTTAAAATATCTGAGAACAATAGGAGAAATTTTTAAATATTTGTTAATTTTAGGTGTTAGAGTCATATAAAATTCATCCTTTATGATTTTCTGTACTGTCTATATTAACAATATTATTCAGGCTGGAGTGTAGCTCAGTGGTAGAGTATTTGCCAGCATTGCAAAAACAAACTACATAGATAACAAAAGAAGGGAACAAGGCAAAGGGCCAGTGTGGGAAGGGATCATGGTGGAAGGGGATGGAGGAAGGGGACGAATGCCAAAAGAGGAGAAGAGCACTTGGCAGATAGAATCCTTCCTCATTTCCCCATGGGAAGCTCCGCACCAAGAGTGCTGGATGAGCCTTCCGTGGTTTCAGTGACGCCTGGCAGGAGAGGGACAATGTGACAGGATGGCTCTCTCCCCTTCTCCATAACCTCTGGAAGGAGTCTGTACTCTCTGCGCCACTGAATCCCTCTCTGCCCAGACTCCCACGAGAATGCTAGGCTGTGCCAGGTGTGTGGGTGGTACTGAGTGTGCAGACACCTCCATACCTGGTTGGAAATGGATTGAGAACCTTCTGGGTCACTCTGAGTCCACCAGGCAGAAAATAAGTAGATGAGCTACTGATTCAAGTTGAAATCTGATGAGCTCAGATGATGTTATTTGGGGCGAAAGAATTTTTTAATAAATCATCCGTTTGGCTCAGTGGCTAAGAAAATGGGGCAGGAGAATTCAACCCAACTTTGTGACAGGGGAACAAATAGGGGAGATTAATGCCTTTCCCGATACTGCTTTCAAAGGTGATCAAACAAACCATTCTTGATTGTAAAACCAAAGCAAGAGAGGCACATCGTTTTCCAGTCATAGAAAAACCATTGTTTTCTGGTTTCTTCTGAGTTCCTACACACAACGGCCGAAAAAATAGGAAGTTAGTTCTCGTCTAGCACCTTCTCTGGACCAGTCTCAGGGTGCCCTGGGCTCCCCTGAGATTCCCCAGCCCACTCCAAAGGTTTATGCTGCTCATTCAAATCTAAAGTAGTAGAGGACAGCACCAGAATCCAAATGTAGGCAGTCATACCAGATCCTGTTCTGTAGAAACAAATATAGAAAATACTTCTGTCTTACTGGGAAACCAAGCTGCTATCTTCTGTCCTGCTCAAAACAACATGGCTTTCTGTTTTCCCAAGTGCTCCTTACATTCCTGAAGAAAGAACTAACTGTAGGCAGAGAAGTGAAAAGGGTGGGCCCTGTTGATCCAACCTCTCCATTCTCAGGGCCAGTCCCTTCCTTAGGAGCCACTTCACTGGTCCATAGGTTGTTATTCCACAGACCCCAAGAATACAGTGATGGCTCCAGGGTAACACGGCCCTGGCTTCCCAGAGACCTCCTGCAACATTAGCAGCACAGCCTGGCTGCTTTCAATGTCACAGTCCCAGCTGTGTCCTGGGTGGCACATTTGGGGTTTGCTGAAGAAACCAAGGAAAGGATAGAGTAGACCTGGGTTGAGTGGGAGTTCACTGGAATCCACCCCACTTCCTTTCAGTAGCCAAGTGCTTTGGGACCCACCCCATTAAAGCTGATTGCCAAAGTCAACTTCTGCTTTTCACTTGCTATCAGGTCCCAGCACCCCTTGGCCTCACTTGGGGCTAGCCAGTCCTCTGAGCTTTTCTACCTGTTAGGCACCTGGGCCTTCCCTGGGGGATAAAAGCAAAAGTGGATTCACAGCTCCTGGCCAACCCCCACCCTTCCCACTCCAGTCACACAAAGGGCTGAATCTCCCTCTGGCCCTCTCTTAGAAGCCCAGCCACCAGGAAGCTAGAGGCTGCTGCGTGCTCCCTCTCCTTTTGGCCCAAGTATTTCCAGGGTCTAGGGCCCAGCCATGAGAGCCCAGGACCCCAGACAAACGCAGGCAGACAAAGAAGATGCAAACGGGGTGGTATTACCATGTTAATAGCCTGAGGCCTCCTGAAGATGCCTGGAGGGTGGGTTTTCTTTCTTTAACTTTTTCTTTTCTTTCTTTCTTTTTTTTTGCAAAAGGAGAATAGTTCCGCTTTCTATTTTACTACAACAATAGCATGGTCTGGCTCCTTCAAGTGTTTCAGAAAATGGCCTGAGAAATCTCTAACTAGCCCGGGTCTCTCCAGCCTGTCGCTCCATTGTCCCTCCCATCCCAGCGAACAAAGGGGAAGGAAGGGTGTCAGGCCCCCAGTTGCTGTCTGTTCTCAGCATCCTAATCCTTGAGAACTAGTGAGGGGAATGGCCTGTGGAGCTGGTCAATCACATTTTGCCCTCACTTTCTATTCCCTCCCTCTGCTTGTGCACTCTGAGAGCTGTAGGTATTAGAAAACCTCCTGGTCAGTGGGCCAGGAGGAGTCTTGGGGCTTGCCGGGGCGGGGGGGGGGGGGATAAAAGGCATGGAGGATCATTCCCACGTTCACTGATCGGTCCCGCTCCGCCCCGGGGTAGCTCATGCAGATTGTTCTTTCCCGCCACTCCAACCTGGCTCCATCAGATCCTGAAGTGGCTGCTGGTCTCTTAGGGGGCAGCACAAGGCTTCACCTCTCACTCCCCCACCCCAGTCTCTGTGCCGCTCATATGTGGATTGCAGATTGCATTCAGAGCTCCGGGTGCCATTTCCACACCAACCTGGAGCTATCATCCCCCAGCCCCTCACACCAGGAACACTTCTTGGCCTTGACTGTGGCTACCTTTCCAAGTTTACTACTCAGGGAGCAAAGGTTTCTTTGCTTTAAACCTGGGGAATTATACAGGTGTCTTTCAGCTCAGTCATCTGGTAAGAACAGGGAAAAACAAGCCTTTATGTTCTAGCAGGATACAACCGTGCTGAGGTAAGTGAATAAGTACATCAACTCCTAGGAGAATCAGATAAAACCGAAGTGACAAGAGATCACCCAGGCAGGGTACTGTGATCCAAGTAAGAAAACACCATTGCTGTGATCCCCATACACGAAGTCCTACTGTGCACACATATACACATTCGTACCAAATCACATACACACAATTACACAAGCATTTTATGACACAATTGGATTTTTTCTATTCTCCCTTCTTCCCTCCCTCCCTTTCTTCCCAAATGCTGGTTGTGACTCATCAATTTGATTTCATGACCCACAGATGGGTTGGAGTCTGGTTTTCCAAGCCTCGAATCAGCATTTTCATTTTCAGGCAGACAAAACAAGGGCCCAGAGACTTTCTCAAGATCACAGCAGAGCTGGAACTGAAACCCCGAGGTTCTCTTCAGTAAGAGGGGGACCCTCATTTTTCTGGGCAGCAAAACTCGTGTTTCCCCTCCAGAATGTGTGGAGCACACAGCAAGTGCACAGGGAGTGCTAACAGAAGGGTCCTACTGCCTCTGGGCCTCAGACAGGGACGTGAGCCCGAGGGAGCGGAACAGGAAATCAACTTAGGAAATAGCCAGGTGAGGTTCTGAGGGTTCTCAGCCATTTTTATTTACTGGTTGGGGAACTTGCATCATAAGACATTTTCCTGAAGTTTTTCTTTCCTGGACACATTGCTCCAGGTCAGTCTCCTTTAGTAAATTACATTTTCCCTTATTTTTCAATTTTTTCTATTAGTCCTTCCCTGCAGTTGTTTCTAAACCTCTATCAATGCATTGTATTTCCAGTTTCTATTTTCTTTAAACCATTTCATCTTCCCTGTCAAAATTATGATCTCAGCAATAAGCATCAAGGATGCAGCCCAGTGCAACTTGTTCACACAAATATCTCCAAAGTTATCCCCATGTGGCCAGGCTTAGAAATGCTAGTTACCAGGTACAAACATCCTAGCAAGGCTTTCAGCACAAGCCTGCTAGGCAGAACTGATTCCTTTCTGCTTTCATTTATCTTGTAATTTTCCATAGAATTTATTGCAAACTTCATCTAAATTTGCTATTTACTAGACTTCTAATCTTTTAAGACTGCCTCTAAAAACGAAGAGCTCAGAGCTACACTGTGCACTGGGTAAATAAAACCGAGCTTTCTGATTGCTTATTAGTTATACGCCCTTAAAGTGTATGTAACAAAGGGGCCTCCTGTTTGCTTTGCTTAATCTGGTCTTAAAATCTCTGCTTCTTTGTCAGAAAACAATATTTGCAATTGTAAAAAAAAATATTTACCAAGGAACTTGGATAGCGTAAGTCAAAGGCTAAGAGCCAAAGGTCAGTAGTTCTTACCCCAAATTTCTGTGGCCCCAAGAGTCCCTGCTGTGGAGCTCAGCTGCACCAAACAAACATGCCACTCTGAGAGTCCATTAAGAAGCAGGCATTTTAGAAGAGGCAGGAAAGGGAGGGCTACAGCCCACTCCTCAGCCTGCCCGCAGAATCCCTGCTCCATCTCTGCAATGTCATGTGCCTCCATGGGCATGGTGCAAGGACTGCTCTGTTTCCTAAATCTGGAGGAAGACCCCAAATTACAAAACCCTTCAGGGCAGACACTGCTGTCACGGACAGTAATGGCAATACGGTGGTACCTCGGTCCATGAACTTCATTTGTTTTATGATGTTGGGGAAGACGGCCGTAGTTGCGTTTGACCCCCGATGTAGAGTTTGTGAACGAAAGCAAATTTTTGAGCGCTTTTGCTTGAGAACTGAATTGTTTGCAAACAGAAGCATGCGTGAACTGAGGTGTTACTGTGCCACCCTTTTGTGGCTCAGGCCAGACATTTACCTATCCATCTCAGTGGGTGAGGCTGCCTGCCTGACACGGGGGAACAGACAGATGTGTATCCTGAGCACTTCTTAATTCACAAAGCAGTTTTGCATGTCCAATCCCAGGGGCCGATTCTCCTGAGTTTAATGGTGTTTGAATGTACCCCTTCATGTTCATTGTTTTCTGGAAAGACCTGGGATTGGGTACCCTTCCTAGTCACCAGAGTACCCAGCATCTGGGAATGAGCCCCCACTGTAGATTAGTGACTTCCAGGGTCTCTAACTTTGATCAAGAACTCAACTCTTTACAAGCCCCATGTCCCTGTCACAAGGGGCCAGGTCAGCAAGCAAGGCATATCCCAGCATAAGGGTCTGTTGGGATTTGAACATAGGGAATGGAAATGGAACTCTTGGAACCATGACACAGTCACCCACAGGCCGCCAGCCTAGATGGGCTGCAGCTTTGTGAAGTGAGAGGCTCTCGCACTGGCGGCGGAGACCAACTGCCTGGTTCCCACCACTGGACTCCTGAAGCAGACTGGTGGCAGCAATTCCTAGCTTTCCTGCTTTGACCCTCATTTTTGGTTGTCCCACTCTGCTATTAAATCCTGGTTCTCCCTCAACCACACCTCAATCTTCTGTCAGATACTTGACACAGATGCCAATCTCTGAATCGTATCACAGCAGCATCACTGGCCAATTCACCTTGGCCTTAGAGTCTGTCCTGAAACAGCTTCTAAAATGACCACAGCAGTAGCGACACCAGCAATGGGCAGCCCTGAGCAAAATCAACTTAAAGAAACAGCGCAGTCGAAGGATCTTACCTTGAAGAACTAGACCTTCTGCCTTGATGGTGTAGACAAACGAGGTGAAGGGAGCCAGAGGGGACTTGGCAATGAGAATCTGCATGTAAAGCATATTTTTCCAGAGTGAGACAAATGATCAGGTACAAGCCTCTATTACTCCCCTTCCTACTTTGACAGACTGATAACATATGACTATAGGTTATAATAAGGCTTATTATTAAAACATATTTTGGGAAGACATATTCAAGTGTGTGTTATCATTTCAAAGTGATCACCTTGGAAGGACAACTATCCCGAATATTCTGCCACCAAATGCCATATTCTTTAACCAGTTCTTTCAGAAACAAGACTAATTATTTACGTAACATGATTAAGTAGCTATATTTCTGCTCAAAGTGAAACCCAGCCTGATTCTTTGATTGCATTCATAAACTTAGCTATTTAAAAAAAATTAAAAGCTTGGCTGGGGATTTAGCTCAGTGGTTAAGGTGCTTGCCTAGCAAGCACAAGGCCCTGAGTTTGATCCCCAGCAGCAAATAAATAAATAAATAAATAAATAAATAAATAAATAAATAAATTAAAAAAGCTACCCTTAAAATATTTACCATCACTGCAAATATTCAAAATAATGTGCTAGAGGCAAAGCAATAGTAATTTGTTTTATTGACACCAATTTCTCAGCAAGTTTGTGTTTAGACCCTTTATCATGGGTTTATATTTTTCTTACTGAAGGTGTAGCATATTTTCCTCAGACCAGACTGGGTTTGGTCATATGACTTGCTTTGGCTAGCTAATAATTTTTGCCATTTCCCAGCCTAGGCCTCAGGAAGCCTTGAGTATTTCCATTTGTTCTCTTATGCTTCTGCCACTGCCTGGGGAAAATATGTCCAAGCTAGTCTGCTAGAAGGAGAGTAAGAACAGAGCTGGCCAGCCAGGACCAGCTTCAATAGTTGACCCCTAGGAGACCCATACACACGTGAATTAAATATTTCTGTATACCCCTCAGCTTTTTGGTGGTGATGTCACAAAGCATTATTGCAGTAAGAGTTGACCCATATACCAGCTAAAACAAAATGTGAAAAGTGTTTGGAGCAACAGCATTCCCCCCAGACAAATACCGTACCTATGTTAAGGGAGACGGTCATTTGGTTATTTAAAAAATTGGAATCATTAATATATTATCACACATCATATGGTTCTACAGAGCCTCTTGGAATTGGAGGATTCTTTTATTATAATATTTTTACTGAAGGTGCCCAGTTTTGGATTGGGTCTTTCAATTTGGAGGATCTGATTCTTTTAAGTTCTTTAAATACTAGATGTTAAACCTTTGCCTGAAGAACAGTTGGCAAAAATTTTTTCCCTCTCTGTGGGGTGTCGCTTCCCTTTGTTGGTGGTTTCTTTTGCTGTGCCAAAGCTTTTTAATAAGATGAGATCCCAGTTGTTAATTTCTGTACCCACGTGGTCTGGGTTTTGTTCATAAAGTCCTCGCCTACACCTGTGTCTTCAAGAGTTCTACTTATTCTATCTTCCAGCAGATTTAGTGTTTCTGTTTTCATATTTAGATCTTTGATCCATTTTGATTTTAGTGCATGGTGAGAGATACGGGTCTAGTTTTAGTCTTTGGCATATGGAGAGCCAGTTTTTCCAGCACCATTTATTGAAGAGGATATCTTCTGAAACGAATAGACACTTCTCAGATGAAGTACAAATGGCAAATAAATATACAAAAAAATGTTCAACATTGCTGGTCATTTGAGAGCCACAAATTAAAACAACCCTAAGATTCCATCTCACTTTACAAGAATGGCTATTATCAGGAAATCGAACAATAACAAATGCTGGCGAGGCTGTAGGGAAAAAGGAACCCTCCTCCACTGTTGGTGGGAGTGCAGACTGGTACAATCACTGTGGAAATCAGTGTGGAGATTCCACAAAAAACTACAACTGGAGATCCCATTTGATACAGCTATTCCCTTTCTTCGTATTTTTCCAAAAGGATTAAAAGCATCATAGCACAGCAACATATGCACGTCCTGTTTACAGCAGCACAGTTCGTAGCAGCTAAATCTTGGAAACAGCTCCAAAGCCCATCAACTGATGAATGGATAAAGAAGATGTTTTTTTATACAGTGGAGTACTACTCAGCCATATTAAAGGATACACTTGAGACATTTCTAGGTAAATGGATACACTTCAAGAATACACTCTTAAGTGAAATAAATCAGACACACTTGAGTAAATATCACATTGTTTCTCTGGTATGAGAAACCGAAAGTATAAATAAAGACCAAAATATATAATAGATATCGTGAAATAGAAAGAAAGTGTTCAAAGGGGAAAGGAAGGACGGGAAAAGGAAAAGAAAAGAAAAAACAAAAAATATAGAAAAAATGGAAACAACACTGTCATAAATAAGGAGAGAAGGAGGAGTCAAAGGGAGAGGAGGGAAAGGGAAAAAAAAGAAAATCAAAATATAACATGTACAGGTTCAAAACCCCTATGATGCATATGATCATTCCATATCTAAAATGCACCAATAAAATTTACATTAAAAATATTTTTACTGAAGGAAGATGAATATCCTCTTTCTGCTTTACAAATAAAAATAGTATCATCAGAAGCAGTGACAAATTTGGCACAGAACCGCTAAGGTAATCGGGGAAGCAAGAACAAAGGAAGAAATAATTTCAAATAACAAAAAGATTACACATAATATTTTATTCTCTCTCAATTTAACAAACATTTACTGACAGTCAATTATGAGAAGTGGTGGAATAATGGGGTGAAAAGATCACAGGTTTTAGTTCTGGGGTTTGAATCTAGCTCTTCCACTGATCAGCTAGCTGTCTCTGCACAATCTACAGTTTCCTCCCACAAGTTCTTCCTCGTCTTCCTTTTAGCAAGTAACTGCCCAAACGTTCACATTTCTCCTCCTCTTTACAACCAGGTGTGGTCCCGTGCTAGCTTTGATTAACAGAATGCGAGTACAAATGACAGGTAGAACTTCCAGAGTATGTTTTCATAAGAGAATCGCATGCCCTTCACCTTCTCTTTCCCTCTTTCCAAGGGCAAGAGCCAGTTCCAACCACATGGATGCAGACAACAAACATCCTGGCGATGATGAAACACGGAAGGAGAAAGCTGGATGACCTCAGACAGGATCAGTGCTTCCCAACCAGATCATCTGTTCCCTGCGGACACTCATCTCAAACCACTCCATTTCAGATGTTTTTGTTACTATGGTATAGTACAAACCGTAATGAATACTGTGATTTTTGGATAACCTAAACTTTCTGAATCTTACCTTTTTCACTTGTAAAATGGGGATTAAAACATCTCCCTAAATAGGACTATAGTAAGGATTCAATTAAGTATATGAAATACTGGACACTGTCAAATATAGGGTAAGTGTGCAATATGCTTCCCAAGATCCCTGTAACTCTTACTTAGCGAAACAGAATATACTTTACTTTTACCAGGTGGAAGTTTTCTAAACTGCTCTAAAGTTCTCTGATAAACTTGCTAATCATTCTCAGAATCAGTGAGTAAAAGGTGTAGGTGGGCATTATACTTCCTGTTAAAAAAAAACTCATTTGAAAATTAAGGTGGATCATTTTCTGAGATAGTTTGGGGATGTTCATGTAAAATTTGAGGATGCCTCTTAGTAGGGAAATGGCGTGGCAGAAGAAAGGACAGTGTTTCTCAAACTTTAATGGGGATATGAATCACCCATGGGTCCTGCTGGCATGCAGATTCTGACCTGGTAGGTTTTGGATGGTGCCTGAGGGTCTGTATTTCTTATGACCTCCAAAGAGATCCTGATACTGGTGTCCATAGATCACATTTTGAATAGCTTGATCAAAGAGGCTAAGACAGAAAAGCAAGAGATGGGAGGTCTGGAGCCAGTAAGGAAACTATTGCAATAATTCAGTGATGAGATAATAAAGGCCTAAACCACAACTTGTCAGAAAGAATGGGAAAAAAGGGAATGGATATATAAATCCTTTAGAGATATATAAATAGAGATATATAAATCCTTTAGATCAAATAGCAATATAAGAAATTAAGCAATACAAGAAATGGCCTCATATAGCAGGCCATTATTGTCTATATGTAGCAACTAGACATGAAACCAAAAGGATATAAATAGCAGTCAATGAAGTATCATAGTATATTCTTGAAAACTACCCTGTCATTTTTATTTAATAGGCTGCAGAAGTTGAGACCCAGAAAAGAAAGGTGTGATATTCCAGTGCTTGACAAAACAATGGCCTCTGAGCCTAAGCTTACCAACTCTGGGGTATTACCTGTCATCTATCGCCACCCTGGGGAAAAGGCCTGAGGCCCAGCCCCCGGGCTCTCAAACCTGGAGGGACCTCCCTGCAGGCAAGCAAAGGTTTTGGGCAAGTCACCCACTAATGCCATGTCTTTCTGGAGCAATATTTAACACGAATCAGCCAAAGGCTGATGTGTGTGCAGTTAAAAAAAGGAAGCGATCAATCGTGTCAGATGAATGCCACTTCCTTTTTTGGGAAAGAGCTTCCAGATTGATAGATGAGAGGGTTATCACCAACAGAGAATATCTGATTTTAGCAAAAATGTGACTAACTCTTTTGATACCCTGCTGGATAAAGTGAAAACAAGTTGTGCTGGATTCCGTAAGTGACCATAAGGTCAGAGCAATCTGTGAGGAGCAGCAGCCTCTGGTGGAATGTACAGGGGTCCAGCCTTCGTCCTGTCATGCTCAACATTTTCACTGACTGGACAAGAATGCATGCAACCACATCCATACAACAGACACAGGATCCAGGGGGAACAGAACGGACAAAAACTGCTGCTCTAAAAAAGCTCAATTCCAAAGGAGGAAAAAGATAATAAAAGCAATAAATATGGGATGCCAGATAATTGTGTTAGCCCGTTGCTAAACTGGTAGGATGCCAGATTGATAGGAAGGTGAAAGAAAATCAGAAATTTAGAGAAAGAACTCATACATTATATCCAATAACTACGATAGCAAAACAAATCCCAATTTGGTTAAAATATTAGGACAAATTCTACATATCTGTTGGGGTGCAATTTTAATGAAATAAATGTAAGGTGTTGTCCGTGAGAACAGAGGACAACTGCTAGTTATAGAATACAGGGGATAAGATTTAGCACTCAGGAAATGGATTAGCAGCGTGGGTCACTATCATTTAATGTGCGTTGGCTGTGAAATGTGAGTCTCGGAAACCTAGTGTGGTTTCAAGTCACATCAATGAAAGCACAGTATCTGGAGCACAGGAGGTGCCACTCCTCTCTGTTCTCGCCTTGATTTAGTGAAACACACCTATTGCAGGGTGTTGGACTGGCACCCAAGCTCTTAAAGGGAAACTCGCAAAGAGGAAAACAAGCAAAGGAGAATCCATAAGGCGGTCTGATGTGTAGAGCAATCCATGACTGCTGATACTGCAGTGCGACACGACGGAAGGGGGCTGGGGTGAGGGTACACATTGCATTTTGTATGAGTTTTCTGATTGAGAAATTCTGTAGTGTTGCATACTAGTTAGGGGAAGT
This sequence comes from Hystrix cristata, assembly GCA_004026905.1. Lineage (NCBI taxonomy): Eukaryota > Metazoa > Chordata > Mammalia > Rodentia > Hystricidae > Hystrix > Hystrix cristata. The sequence continues at coordinate 57,152 of PVJO010000428.1, forward strand.
GTAAATTATCCTTTTTGGCTCAATTGATTTGAGGGAAAAACCGATGCTTATCATGTACCTTTGTGAATACACAGAGATTCCTTTTCTTTTTAGATCTGAATCAGTACCTCAGGCCGCATGTTTTCGGCCATGCAAACCATACACTATCCTATTCTAAAGCACCACCCCTCCAGCTCGTAGTTGGGCTATTCTGTTTCAGATATTCCACCGTGCTATAAATTTGGGGTGTTCTAACTTGTGTGACTTGGGCTGCTGTCAAGTGTCATTCCATCTTTTCCAATACATAATGCCCCGCAGGGAGGCTTCAGGGCCTAATAAAACTCCAGGTCCTTAGTGAAAAATTTTGGTCACACTCAGTCCTGTGTGCAATGTGTGGAGCTGGCTTTGGAATTCACTGAAGGTTCACAGAAATATGTAACTGAGCAAGAATGAGTAGAGACACATGTGGGTTAGACACCTGGAGCTCCATGCGGTAGGTGTGTGGTGCTGTGAGGTGTTAAGCCTGCCTCCCTCAAATAGTCACATTGTTTTCTTTTGAATGTTTGAATGTGGGTTAGACACGCTAATGAATATATTTTCTCCTTTTTTCACCTATTCTTTCAAGGAAAGGGGTCACCAGTATTTTTAAATTCTCTTGAGGAACATTTAAAGTAGATGTGATACACACTAGGTGCTGGGCCCCAAATCCCATAGTCATCTGGAAGGAATTTCCATTGTTTATACTGTCTATTCATCCATGCACTCACTCAGTCTACAAATATCTACTGGGCTCTTTCCCTTGCACTAGGCTGTACTAAGCAGTAAAGTCCCTTCTCTCATGGCGCTGACATTCAGTGGCAGAAGAAAGCCCAGGGAAGCCTTTGGGCCTTCGGTTTTTGTCTACTCTGACATTTTACCGTCTGTCCTTCATTCTTGGGCATTCAAATTCATCCATCAACTAAAGTTTACTGAGCATCTACTCTTGGAGAGGTGGGTTCGATTTACCATCTGTGAATTTGCTCTTATGAAAAGATGGCCATCTGCTTGTACCTCAGCTTTTCCTCAGTTGCATCTTCTGAATTCTTCGTGAGATGGTGATTACAGGCATCTTCTTTGGTCTCAGCCCCTTCCCTTCTACAGGGCATTGTCAGTACTTTGCAGCTGTGACTGGCAGGATTGTTTCTCACTGTTCATTTTCTTCCTATGCTGTCTGTGTGAAGGTGTCTTGCAATTTATAGGCGAAAGTACAGAGACTAAGGTACTCTAAATAAAAGGTGGAAGTCCCCGGGGAACCCTCTCCTCCTCCTCCTATGTTTCTCCCCTAAGGTATTAATTTTGCTCTCAGCAAATAAGCTGTCAGCAAATTCTCTCTAGCCCTAAAAGGGCAGCTGGTTTAAACCTTCCAGTATTATCCTTATCAGGTATTAGTATTTTAACATAAGACTCTCAAGGAAGTGGAATGGGTCTATAATGATGGAAAGTGCAAAGGGAACAGGTGGAGACGTATTCCAGGGTTCTATGGCAATAATGATGAGGAAAACGACAACAAACACACATTAATCTTCATAAGAACCTTTTGATGCAGGTATTTTAAGAATGCTAAAGCTGGATTCCAACTCAGATTACTTGGTTCTCTAGTCCTTACTTATAACCACAACGACAGCAGCCCTCAATTTTGCACATACAGATCAATCCATTAAGTGAGGCAGAATATATAACAGCAAGTAAGGGCAATCTCCCATTGCCACTAAAGTATGGATATTGCATGAATCAAGGCAAAGAAGGGCCCTGGACAGGGGACCCATATGGCTGCCTCTGCTGCTCATGGCTTCCATGTTGGCAGTCTTTCTTTTTCCTTTCATCTCTGAATGTCCAAATCTTACCTACTCTTCACACCTCATGCAAATGTTATTTATTCCATATTTCTTCCAGAAGTTTATGCCAATTTGGCCAGCCTAGTGTCAGCTCTCTAATCACATCATGCTTTATCTGCACCTTTCTAATAATGATACTGCTTTCATCACTATTTTACGGTAAATATTACCTGCATTCACTGTCATCTATTTGAAGGCAGATATCATGGAATCATCGCTGCTGCTCCTGCTCCCTCAACTTCCAGTTTAGTGCTATATATATAACAGAAACTCATCTATGAAATGCAGGAATGAATGAATAAATACGCAAATTGGTGGTCCACAAAGTTCTACAGACTCATACCTGCTTTGAGAACTTAATTGATGTCTCTTCCTTCAAATTAAGGGATTCATAAGACACCACAGAAAAGAGCAGGCTACCTAGTCAACCTCTGCCAAGATTTTCAGTGTGGGCAGAGCCCAAAGTCAAGTCTTTGGTTCCAGCTTGCTATAGCATCACATGTTTTTCCTGGCCTGTCCCACTTCCATGAGTCTCAGAAAGTGGAAAAAGAGCCACAGAACAGAAAGTGCTGGGCGTAGGAATCCTAACCTTCCTTCAAAATGGTGATACCTTCTAGGGATAGTGCCTACGTCTTCTGCTTAAAGTACAGGTGGGCCCCGTCTGGGTCAACCCAACCCAACCCTTCTCCTTGGGTCCAGGCTATTCTGGAGGCTGCTTCTGCAGAGCTCTGGTCCTGGCAGACTTTGTGAGCTCTTGCAGTGGAGCCCAACCTTAGGAAACAGTGAGTTTTGCTTCTGTGGCCTGCAAAAGCAGACATAAATAGGCAGCCATGCGCCAAGGGCAAGCTGGCACCAATTCTCATTCTTCCACTTTCTCTCCCCCAGTATCTGTGGGAGGAAGGCTTCCTTTAACACTGGAGATGAATTCTTCCTCTCTTCTGTTTCCTTCCCATTCCCACCCACCACTCCAAAGCTCACATGGCTTGAGAGTGAAGGGCAGAGTGAAATGAGCTGGCAGAGGAAAAGGGTAAGCAGAATTTCTTCCTGTAGAGCTAAGTGGTTGGAGGCTTTCTCTCTATCCTGTTTTCTGCTATAAAATGACAATGTAATATGTTCAGCTGAGAAACAACTGAAAGAGATAGCTTAGAAGTATGGCCTTGTGTCCATCCACAGCTTCTTGTCTGGCTAGTTCTTCAGTCCTGTCTCAATCACCCAATAATCTACAAGATCAGCTCTCAGTGAATTCGGTGATGATGTCCTTGTTGAATGTGTCTGATAGTTTCATCTGCATGCAAAGGGCCTGCTGAGAAGTGAGAGTGAAACCCACTACTCCTGAAATGTCCTTCAACAGGGACCCTATTATCTCACTTCATCTGGAGTCCTGGGCTAATAAAACCCATTGCTAAATTAAACAAACCTTTCCTCTAGCTATGCCAAGTGTCTGCGACAAAACTCCTTCGTGCCAGGTTTTTTTCTTCTTGTCCAAGACTTAGAAAAAGGTTGTTTTCTCAGCTGCTTGCAAGCCCAGGAAAAGAGCCAGGGAGGCAAACAAGCCAGTTCGTCTTACATCAGATAATTCAACAGTCTTTTGATAACCTCAAGTCTTCTGTCCGTTCCCCAGGTTGAGCTGAACTCTCTAAAAACCAAGGGACAGAAGGGCCGGAAATGCTCCAGACAGGAAACTGTGACTGGAAGGAGGCCATGAGATTGGGGGGCTTGCAGTGTACCCAGCGACCCTCGTAGGAATTCCCTAGTCATTGTGTTATGAGAGCTGGAGGGAAAAGTGGCGGAGGTCCAGCTCCCAGCGCGTATCTGGCTCTTAGGCTGATCAGAATCTGCTTCATCACTTGGAAAATCACTCTCCACGGACCGCGGACGCCTCAACACCACAGCGCTACAGGCTTGCGGGAGAGAAAGGAATGACTTTAAGAGCATCTAAACTGCCTTCCTCAAATAAGGGAGTAAAGTCTGCAGAAGTAATATAATGCTGGAAAATGCACGGTGGAAAAATGAAATGTATTTGAGCAGGCATGAATTTATTAATTTACTTATATGTGGCCAACTTTACTTTTCCTAGAGCAGTTAGGGGTCAGAAAGCAAGCTGGTCGGAATCCCTAATGAAATATAACTCTAGACCCCAGGAAAAGTCTTCTAGAAAGTTTGTACCTGACGCTGGAAGAACTTACTCCCTCGGACTATTATCATGTTCCTTCATGACACCTCTCTGGTGGCTGTTTTTAAAATGTTTACCTATCACATATCAAGTTCCAAAATATATAAAGGTATTGCCTAGAAAAGAGCTTGATCTTTAAATAATTTATTGATTTTTTTCAGATCAGTAGGATATTAATTTAGTAAATTATAGGATAGTAATATGTAGTTCTAAATCAGAGAGATATTGGCAGTTAATTGTTTTTTCCCAACATTTTATTATGAAAAATTTCAAACACAAAAATGTTGAGAAAATTTTATAATGAAAACCCATGAAACTATCAACTAGTTCTACAATTAACATTTTATTATATTTGTTTCTACCATGTACCTATTTATCCATCTATTCATCTTTCTTTGGTTCTTGTGCATTTCAAAGTAAATTACAATTTAATTTTCACTTTAATTTTCCCCTAAATACTTAGTGTGACCATAACTAAGTATAAGCTCAAGGTTGTTCACATGCTTAAAAATGGTGGATTTTTTTTTCAATGAATGTTACATGTAGTTTCAAAGAATTAGTGATTCTTCTCAAATTATACTAGAATCAAAGAGAATTTAGTGACTACACATGCATGTTAGTATGGAACTACCATATGTGCAAACAGTCATGCAAACAGTTGAAAATATGGGTCATTGATTCTTTCAGTATTAATACCAGTTTTAATGATATAATTTATATGTAATAAAATTATTTTTAATATAGATGTAATGTTTAAATTTCCCTTTAAATACCATTTTAAATACACCACACAAGTTTATGTTACATTTTGTTTAATTTTCTCAAAGTGTTTTCTAATTTCCTTTGTGATTTTTTTTTTTCTTTTTTCGAGACAGGGTCTTGCTATGTAGTTCAGGCTGGCCTTAAACTCACTATGTAGGCTAGGCTGGCCTTATGGCAATCCTCCTGCCTCAGCCTCCAAGTGCTGTGTGATTTAGTCTTAAACCTACTGCTTGTTGAACAGTGTGTCTGTATTTTAGAATTTGTACACATATTAGAATTCCACAAATTTTCATCTCTGATTGGTTAACTTCATTCCAGTGTGATTAGAGAAATTTGTATGATTTCG